>JACEFZ010001237.1:0-98519 GCA_014155875.1 Cepaea nemoralis
CCGGGGTAAACATTTCCCGGCAAAAAGGGGGCTTTTGGTTCCCCCTTTTGGGAAAACCGCGAGGAGAGAGGGACATATTTGTTGAACTCTTTAGTGGTCCCTGAAATTTCCACTATTTCCTCTGTCACCTTTTCAGGGTGAACCAAGGATGATGAAACAACACAGTCATATGATAACCAGTATCATATAAACAGGTCTTTTGGGAAATCCTTTTGCAAGATGGATTCTCAACGGAATACGAGTGCTGTGTTTGAGGGTGTCTTTTGGACGTTTCCCAGTGCTCATTTTTCTCTCTTTTCGGTTGGCCAAACTGCCGCTGTGTGTGGAGGTGGCTTCTTTCGCAACTCTAAAATGTGTGACCTTTAATTTTGAAAGGGGGTACAGAATGGTTGCCCTCCTTGGCGCTGTTTGGACTGAGTGTTGAGTGTTTTTCGGGGATTTCCCTTTTTCTTGGTGGCTACAGTGTTTTCACCTCTTTTGGCTGTGGAGTTTTGTTTTGAGAGGGGGTGTTGTTCGAACGTCCTTTCCTCCCATCTCCTTTTGAGATTTCTCAAATCTCTCTGCCAGGATGATTATAGTTTCCAGGCGGTCAGCCCCGTTTTGGGTCAGGAATGCCTTCATTTCGTTCTGCATTTTCCCCTGATCTGATCAATGATAATCATTTCACGGAGTCCTTCATAATTTTCCTCAATCCTCCCAAGCAGGTCCATCTTTGTATGTATGACTTCAGTCTTTCGACTAGCTGTGCGTAGCTCTCCACCCGGTTCCTTTCCTTGCGGCTTTGAACCTGAGTTTATAAGATTCGGCGTCTCCACTTCGAATCGGCTTAAGAGTGCCGTCTTGAGTGTTGTGTAGTTCTGTTGTTCCTCTCTAGTGAGTCTTGAGAACACTTCATACGCCGTGGATCTTAAGGCCTGCGCCAACTTCGTCGCCCATCTACTCTCTTCAAGCCCACAGCTGACAGCCATGGCCTCGAAGCGTGATAAAAATCCTTCGATGTGGTCAGTCTGTTCATTAAGGGGTCCAGAGTGAAATGACATAGCTCCTGAATTAAGTTGAGAGGACGTGAGGTGGTTCTGCACTGGCGATCCTGATGAGGTTGAGGGTGTAGGACCACTCCCTTTCTCTATTCTCCGGATCTCCACTTCAATCTCCATTCTCCTCAACTCCAGTTGGTGTTGACGCTCTCTCTCCTTATCTTCCATTTCAGCCTGTAGTCGTTTCTCTTTCTCCTCCAATTCTGCTTGAAATCGTTTATCTTTCTCCTCCAATTCTGCCTGAAGCTGTTTTTCTTTCTGAGTCAATTCAGCTTGCAGTCTTTCCCTTTTGCAAATGCATCCGAAACATAGTTAGCTAGCTCAAGGCCATCTAACCCGCATTCCCTACCTGTTTCTGTTATTTGGGCTCTAAACTTTGCAGTTTCCGCCCATGTCTATATTTTATTGCTGTGCTCTGATTAACAATATAATTGCAGCTAGTCTGATCCGCGTACGCTTGTCAGTCCCTGATCTGCAAAGATACAACAGAGCATGTGCAATATTAAAAACACCCTATGTTATGTCTGTCTGTCAATGCTGGAAAAGCCAAAGGCAGCAGGCACTGAAGTAACCACAATTAATTCCTAGTAAAGAAAGAATCTGAAATTAGACAGAGTTTTCCCAACGGATAAGATTTTCCGGTGGTTGATGAAATGCTGTTAAGTTCAGACTTCACAGGAATAGAACACCTTCTCTGGAAGAGAAGTAGTGTTGGTAGAGTAGATACACACTATATATTTCACCTGGAGCACCTCTTTCTGAAGTAGAAGCAATATATGAACATGGCTCCTTCTCCAGGAGTAAAGATCAGTCACCTCTTTTTATTTATCTATAAATGTCATTCATATCATGTGGCTGTCAATCAATACCCCACATGGTATCTGTTAAACATTCTAGAAATGACAATGTTCAAAATCTAAAGATAACTGTATGCATGTATTTGTGTGATTGTTTATAGGTTTAATATATGGGAACCATCCAGGACGTAGACCGCAATATGTCATATATTTTTGAAGGGAGTGGGAGATCACTGTAGTGCATGCCCCATCTCTAACAAAAGATGTAGAGCCCCATCCTCTTCTATCTCAATAACCCCAGAATATGAACCTTGAGTTATCTGCAGGCCTCGTTTTGTTAAGTATTGTCTAGGAGATATAGATTATGGCCCTGGTAAGAATGGTAATTTACTAATTGGGAATCTGCCCCTTCCTCCAATGATTCTGATAGCTCTGGAGCCCCCTTTTAGTTTATCAAATCTGAGGAAAGTCAGGAGAATTTTCTCAGCCTGATTTAGATGAAGGAAAACATGGATGTTGAGCAGTTTCTAGGTATAGAGTCTTTTATTTCCCCCTTTAGTAAGTCATTATGAGTTAATTTATCTTTTAACAATCAAACACATAATCAATCACATTAGATTTTGACAACATGATGCACAAAGAAGTTGTTGACACAGATAGGTTTGAACTTGACAAATTAACAGAAGGTCAATTCATGTTAAATCATTTATTGACTGGCCTGAGCCTTCTGGTCAGTACATACATCTCTATTGTGATTTACACAAAGTAATAGACACAGTTGCACATTGGACCATTGTCCCAGACAATCAATAACAAGCATCAATATATGAGATGTCAACAAGTGTGAAAACATAGTAAACATTTTGATGTTGTACATATTAAGTATGATAGTGGTGTCTCAACCATAAACATTATCAGTTTTTCCTGAAATTGGGTGTGGGTTCGACCAAGGAAAATGTAACCTGGTGACTGGAAGATTAGGTAAGCCAGGGTCCATTGACTGATGGATCCACGTCAGGTCTGCCCGTATAGCTCCACTGAAGGCCTCCCCATGCTCTGCTCATAGCGAAGTCATCCTCCATCTCACTTGTGGTTCATCCTCTCTCGGCTTCCCTCTCTCAGGTCTGATTTAGGTGGTTAAATTGGCTGATGTGTTGGGTGGTTGTTGGTATGTAGCCACCAAGATCACTGATGAGTATTCACATAAATATATACAATCCTACCAATACAATCTTTTAAAAGTAGGTAAAAGAACCTAAATTCCTGAAGTAGGAACTAGTTCCCCTCCCCTCTTTTCTCTCTAAGCTAGTGTTGGGTTAATTTTGGGGTGGTCAGAGTTTATCACACTGTGTACGCCTTGTATCAACTTGTTCCTGCTGTATGTAAATTTTCCTTTGACCTGGGGTCAGTGAACGTGTTACAGTGAGACAATGACAAGAGTGAGACGGTGTCAAGATGCATGTAAATAAATGACATACATTTATAACATTTCTTCTACTCAATGTGTTCACAAGTGTATAAATAATTCTCTGTGTTTTCCCAATTAACTACTTCTTCTTCTTGTGTCTAATAACTCTCTTCCATTACCTGTTGTTGTTGTGATGTTGAGTGTTGTGTTGTGTGGTGATGAGTGGTGTTGTGTTTTAAGTATGTTGAGTAATGAGTTACGTTCACTTCGCGTGATGGTGTTCCGCGAAGCACAACTTTCTCATGTATTGCAGTTTCATAAGTGCTCTTATCTAATTAAATTTGACATAAATATAAATATTTATTTCGCCAACCCTATTATTTCTATAGACAAAGGAGAAAGGAAAGATTGATTTCACTTTCAGCTTTCTAGATTGTAAATAGGCATAGATAAGTCTGTTTTAGAACAAGGCACTTGTTCTAGTACACGAACTGTCATTTCAGCTGTAGACAGTGATAGCATCCTGTTTCTGGTGAAATGCACAAGATTGCTTTCGAATCATCACTTCTCACAGTTGTTTAGAATAGAATGTAATAGTGTAATGCACTTCTTAAAGTTAATAATTATCTTTAAGAATATCAGAGGTGTCAGTTTCATCGAAGAGAATATTCTGGCCGGGAATGGCTTTGCGTCATTAGAATCTACAGTCGAGCATTTTTACATTTCTGAGGTTTTAATTAATAATCATACATTTCAATTGACATCACAACATGGGTTTACGTTACTTGACACTTGATACATCGGGTTCTTAGTCTAATCAAGGGCTAACAACGTACCTCGGATCCAGACTTTTGCCTTGTCCATTGAATTTTTGATCACACACTCTTCTCACCTCCGTCCATGGAGCGAATTCAGACAAAAGTGCGGGCTTACTACATTTCTGATGAAATAATAATTTATGTTAATTATGCACTGGCGCGAAGGCGGGTCAGGTGGTTTTTTCATCCAATGATTTTCCGAGCTTGGTCTGATGAAATCCTTCTAAGAATCCACGTCATTTGTCACTTGTTCAGTTCCAGTTTCGATGTTAAGTTTTAAGTCCCAATCTCCAATTGCGTTTGTGAAGTCAATTTCTTTTAATGTTGTTTCCTCTTTTTGCGGTATTTGTTGATAAGATGAATAATGTGGGCTGCGTTATGCCACAGCCGCCTTCTTTGATAACTTTTTTAATGTAAATAAATATGTTGGTTGTCTTTGTCTTTTTGTGCATTACACGCCACTCACCCATGATTAACTTAGTTTTTCGTCATTTCTACCAGAGCTTTTATTCTGGCTTGCAAATATTGTTAAAGTTTGTTGCATATGCTTTACAGGACGTTTGCGGTCAACACCAGCATTTTTTGCTGCTGTTGATGTCATGGCAAGTTTACGTTCAGTATCTTGCCATTGCTTTCTGAACGACCGGCACCAATACCATAGCGTAAAAAACCAGCGCAACGCGGTCTGATGCCAAATCGCGCGCAGCTGTGTTTCGAACGCGGGTTGTCGGGATTAGGGGAGACTGGGGAGAAATGGACATAGGGGAGAAATGGACCACCCCCTCTCTGGCCCCTGGCTGTGATGCAATGAAAGTGAAACCATGATAAGTTTGTTTTCCACATCAAACATAGTCCGAATTTTTCATTTGCCATCGACTTCCCGCACAGGTCGTTCCCACGCAAAGTTTGAAAAATTTTCTGCACTAAAGTTTCTTTTTCCAGTTCCAGACACCATCATAAAGTAGACGCATAGTCAGGAATCAGGACAAGGTAATTACGTTAATATCTTTATTTACTTGTTATTTAAGAGTTCATATAAAAAATATAGCATATAATATTAGATTTAAGAGACTTTATGGCTGAATAGTTTAATACATTGATGGGGGAGAAATGGACCGGTTCATTTCTCCCCATGGTTCATTTCTCCCCATAGAAGAAATTGACAAGACAGTCTGTTGTTATTAAAAGTGTTGAAGATTGCATTCGAATATCAGCATTATTGATTCTGTTTAATACTGGGGTCTAAATCTAGACCAATAAAACTGTTAACAAATTTGATTTCAGTGATTTATTAAAGATGCACGCCATTCGTGCTATGATCAGTATTTCTTTGCAAATGATAGGCCTATCATTCTAAATGTTATATAATTCTGTCACTCTTTTGTTTCAGATGCCAAGATTGTACATCAGAAACACCAACAAGGGTCTCGTTACGGAGGAACGTATGAGAGAAGCTGTTAATGCTGTGAAAAATGGAATGAAAGTGAGGAAAGCTGCAAGGGAGTACGGCATTGCTCGCTCTACCCTC
Source organism: Cepaea nemoralis (assembly GCA_014155875.1). Lineage (NCBI taxonomy): Eukaryota > Metazoa > Mollusca > Gastropoda > Stylommatophora > Helicidae > Cepaea > Cepaea nemoralis. The sequence goes on from JACEFZ010001237.1 coordinate 5,589, forward strand.
AATAACAATCTTACAAAAGACAGAGAAGGAAATGGTCTGCCTACTAGACTCGTACCAAATTATAGGCATAGCCTTGTTTTCACAGCTAAGCAAGAAGCTGATTTTGCTAGTTACTTGAAAGATTGTGCAAGAATGTTCCATGGACTCACAACTAAAAACGTTCGTATTTTGGCGTACGAGATGGCGAAAGTCAATAACATTGCACATCCTTTAACCTGGGATGAGCAAATGATGGCAGGAAATGACTGGCTTTGTGGATTTTTGCGACGGAATCCCGAGCTGACCATAAGGTAACCTGAGGCAACATCTCTGGCTAGAGCTACAGCTTTCAACAAACATAATATTTGCACCTTCTTCAACATTGTGAAGGAAACCATTACAAAACTAAATGTGAGTGGAGCTCAAATCTACAATTTGGGTGAGTCAGGTCTGACCACTGTACAGAAAGTGCCAAAAGTAATTGCCCCACGAGGAGTGAAGTAAATAGGCCAGGTGACATCCAGAGAAAGAGGAGAACTGGTCACAATCTGTTGCATTGTGTCAGCTGCGGGTCACATTATCCCTCCAGTTTTTGTGTTTCCCAGAAAAATTTTTTAAGAATTTTATGCTTGCTGGAGCACCTGAAGGTTCCCTTGGCCTTGTGAATGAATCAGGTTGGATGACCCGTGATAATTTCGTCAAAGTTATAAATCACTTCATTAAGCATTCAAGACCTTCCAAAGACTTCCCTTTGATTTTGATCTTGGACAATCACGATTCCCACATTTCATTTGAATCACTTGAACTGTGCAAGAAAAACAACATTCATGTGATCACTCAGCCCTTGGACCGTTCAGTTTTTGGACCCATGAAGTCGGTCTACAACAATGCGTGTGATTCATGGATGATGAAAAATGTTGGGACACCACTGACAATCTATCAAGTTGCAAATCTAGGAGGCCACGCTTTTCTTAAAGCGGCAACTCCCATTAACATTCAATCAGGCTTTGCAGTGTCAGGTATTTGGCCCTTTAACGAAGATGTTTTTACAGAAGATGCTTTATGCCTTCAGAAATAACGAACAGGCCCATCAGCAAGGACAGTGAAAATGCCACTTTAGAAAGCAATGAACAGACAGGATCAGCATCTCCACATTGTGGTACCAGCACAGATCAAACTGCACAAGAATTTCATGAAAATCAGAAAGAGTGTAATGTTGAGAACCTTGTAGATGACTTGCAGGAAATATCAGGGAGTCTTCAACATAAAGCTACTTCTTCCTTTACTTCGCCTCATGTTTTCAGAGGACTACCAAAAGCTGGTCCGCGAAAAGATTCAAATAATATGAGGAAAAGAGGAAAAACTATGCTGGCTACTTCTACGCCAGAAATGGATCTAATTAGGGAAAGAGCGGTGATGAAAGAAAAGGCAACAAGAGTTCCACCCAAAAAGGCAAAGAGACAGCTGCTGAAAGAACTTGATTTTGATTCAGATCCAGAAACTGACATTTCGTTTTGTGATGACACAGATTCTGATGTTTCATTTGGTGAAAATTAGGAGTGTACGGTTAGCTTGACTGGTGTGCGTGAGGTTTTTGAAGGCCAGTGTGTGCTATGTGAATATGGAACAAAGAAGACTTGTGTTTACTATGTAGGAATTGTAAGGGGAGACATTGATGATGATGGTGATGTTGAGGTAGAGTTCTTGCGCAAGAGTGAGAAGGTTGCTGGTAAATTTGTTAAGCATAAGGTAGAAGATGTCGCCAGTGTCTCAATTACATGTATTAAAGCACAGCTTACTAGATCTACAATCACTGGAACCACTTCTAGGACCAAAGATGGCTATGTCTTCAAAGAAAGTCTTGCAGGCATAAATGTTCGATAAAACTTTATATTAGATTAATATATCATATTAAACTTTTTTTACTGTCGCTTAAAATAATAAAAAAAAACTGCAAATATCCTTTTAATGATTATTTATTTGTTATAGCAATATGGGTGAGTTGTTGCTGCTTCTTTTTAAAAAAGGTCCATTTCTCCCCACTATGGTCCATTGCTCCCCACGTGCTGGTCCATTTCACCCCAATGGTGGTCAATTTCTCCCCATGTTCATATACATTTTTGAAATGCATTTTGTAAAGAAACATATAGAAATAGATTGCTAAATGTTTTCCCCTTTTAAAATAAATGAATGTACAACATTTTAGTCATGGTTTTGTTATGTTTCGATAAAATCTGTTCCGGTGATGAGCAAAAATTGAAAACTACAAAATTGCTGGTCCATTTATCCCCAGTCTCCCCTACAAACCGCGTCACTAAGACCTTTGCCACGGAGACCGGTGTAGTATTGTACAGAATGAGTATCCGGCCCGAGCTCGTCATTTTGTCAGTTATCCGGCCCGCCGTGAAAAAAGTTTGGTGACCCCTCAGAGAGCGACTGACGGAGCTATTGTCTAGTTGTGTTGTTGAGTGTAAACTGTACTATTCGTCTAGAGATTTGAAGACAAACATTATGGAGATGTCAACAAGCCCAAGTTTACTGTTGATTTTTTTACTTATTCATATTGACGTATGATGGTATACGAAGAAGAAGGAGAAAAGAAGAAGCAGAAGAAAAAGAAGGGATAAGAAGAGAAGAGAAAGAAAAAGAAAAACAAGAAGTAACAGCAATTTCTATCTTTATGGCTTCTTTTTTATTATGAAAAAAAAACAAAAACAAAAAAAAAAAAAACACCTGCGAAATGAGATGCCTGAGGAGAGCTGCCAACTTAACAATCCGAGACCGAGTAAGAAATTCTATTATCAGACAAACTGTGGGATTAACACCTTGTGCCACATTTATTGAAAGACAAAAGATCGAGTGGTTTGGCCATGTTGTTAGAATGCAACATCAGCAACTACCATCACTGGCCTTACATCAAAAAGATCATCTGCGACGAGACCACGAGGACGTCCAAGAAGCAAATGGATTGACGACATCAGAGACATTGTACAACCACACGGAATGACACTATCCAGTAAACCACACGGAATGACACTATCCAGTGCCGCCCACCGGGCGCTGGAACGCAAATTATTCCTCTCCACGATGCTCGACCCTGACGTACACACACAAGCAGACGTTAGCCGGCGAGAGGTCGGGGTAGGCGTCGTTTCTAGTCTAGTTTTGTGTTACAGTTTAAGATGCCGACCTTCGCTATATCCACAAATCTGAAACGGGAGCAGATCCCCAAAGATTTCCTATCAGCAGCTTCGAAACTGATCGCATCTGCACTAGGAAAACCAGAATCTGTGAGTGGTTTTAAAGTAATTTATTTTATTTAGGACTGAATTGTGTAACTGAGTGTATTCAGTATTGTCTATTGACGCTTGCCAAAGTGAAAGACTACTGAGATAGCAAAAAATAGCATATATATTATATATATTATAATTATAATAGCAATTTTGGTCAATATTTAAAAATTGGGTTTTTACTTATGAAATCATACCAGTTAGATAAAGCAAGACGAATCCAACGGTATCTCAACGAAGAGTAACGTTAATTCTAAGCGGAGTTATGAATTTATTGGTGACGTAATTTAATACCAGGAAGTGCAATGATAACCTAAGAGATAAGTAAGATTTTATCGCGGCCCTAAAATTGGAAGCTGAGAAATTCTGCCTTCTATTACCATGGCTTGTTTATTTTTAAACGGACAACGTTGTGCCATATATCATTGCGTCCGGGGCGGCGAGGCCTAACTTGACGTATTTTTTATTTTTCGATAGGATGTGCCGTGACCTAATTAACAATTTAAAATGGCCGCCAATTGTTTATTATTTGCCTTCTATTACCGTGGCTTGTTTATTTTTAAATGGACAACGTTGTGCCATATATCATTGCGTCCGGGGCAGGCGAGGCCTAACTTGACGTATTTTATATTTTTTGATAGGATGTGCTGTGACCTAATTAACAATTTAAAATGGGCGCCAATTGTTTATTATTTGCCTTCTATTACCGTGGCTTGTTTATTTTTAAATGGACAACGTTGTGCCATATATCATTGCGTCCGGGGCGGCGAGGCCTAACTTGACGTATTATTTATTTTTCGATAGGATGTGCCTTGACCTAATTAACAATGTAGTCACTGGAGGGTCTTCTCCGTGATTATTTATTGTATTTTGTGTAGGTATTTGTTTGCTGATGAAGCTAGTCAAAACGTCCTGTGTTTTTCGTTATTCTTTTATGTAAGCTTCATTACTCTGTGTAATTTTATATTTTTGATATTTTCAGCTTTGTCGCAGTACAAAAAGAAAAAAAAGAGGCAAGTGAAATATTTCGGCCACATTAAAAGACATGACACTTATAAAAACCATACTGGAGGGCAAGCAAGCAAGAGGTAGACAACGATACAAGTGGGAAGATAACATCAAGAGAATGTACAGTCAGGGTGAGAGACAGACAGTGTTGGAGATCCATTGCAGCCAACCTTCATTGTGGAGACGGCACCTGATTGATTGATCACAGTTCCACTAAATTTATTCATATTTTAACAAATATATAGAAACTCACCACAGGAAGGTGTGCACCTGAATTGTTTTATCAAATTGACACAGGCTGTGGCAAAGTAGGTGTGACAGGCAGAATCTTGAATGTCACAGGAAATGGTTCAAGAAAGAGTGTCACAAGTGATGGCCATTCTTTGGTTAATTGCTTTTTATGTTTCACAACTAATTTTTTAAATATATGTAAATTATTAGTAAGAGTACTTTCCTGTATTAGCTTGTCTGGTTCGTTGGCATGAACGAGACTCCTCACTTCTCTCAGCACATCAGGTACAGCACGACAATCTACTATCATATTGTCTTAATGTCCTAACTGCATTGCGACAGCTTTCTTTTGTTGATTAAATATCATGCATTAATGTAAGTAAGTAAGTTTGTAACTGCTGCACAAATTAAGCAGCAGTTAATTAATTATTAAGATATTAAATAATAAAAAATTAAAATATTAAATAATTAAATATTCACTAAAAATTGATTTCTACTTCTGCTCTACAATTACACTGTTCTGTATCTAATAGTGAGCAATTAATAATTAGATAGTAACTTATTTAAAACATATAACTTATTTTACAGTACTGTATTTAAATTTAAATAATTAAGTGCTGCAGCGCAGCTTAGAAAAAAAGTACTCCTTACTTACAGTTACACTACTTACAAGTTTACAGACGGGTCTGAAAACTGGCTTTCAAAATTATTTTCAGTCATGTAAAATGCTGAAATATTATGCAAGTACACAGATACATTACTGCTACACATGACACTTGTATTCTGTTTAAGTTTTAGTACTTAAATTACCAGTTCTAATTATAAATAAATACAGGTCCGCTATAGTTTATTGTATGGGCGCCGCAATCTTCAATTTTGAGTACTGAGTCATGACGGCCATGGCCATGTCACTAAATATTTTGTCCTGAACTCCAGCAAACACCTAGCAATATTGAAACTCTTCACATTTATGTAAAATTGAACGGGGATTCAAAAATGCAATAAAAAGTTAAGGACTTCTTTAAGCTACAGGAGTTATAAGACAAATTACCTTAATATTCGTGAATAGAATCAAATAAAATCCAGAGAAAACGGTTTTTTTTGGCTCAATCTCTTTCGCGCCTAGCAGAAAAACCAATACTTAAAATATTAGAATAACTTCCCCTTTCATCGTACCACGCTGCTTTTGTTTAATTGAATTCTAGATGGACATGGTCAGACTGGAAGTGAAATCATTGGACGCAACTAAAAGTTAGCGAAATTAAGAAAATCCAACCACGCCACAGACCGGAAGTTCGATATCGCTGACATTGCTACTATATATAGAGAATATTTTAAAATGGGGTTTCTACTTATGAAATCATCACATTTGGATACAGCTTGACAAGACGAATCCAACGGTATCTCAACGAAGAGTGTACGTTAATTCTAGCGGTTATTTTCTAGTTATGAATTCTTTTGTGTCGTAATTAAGAACCAGGAAGTGTAAAGAGGTCCTAAGTAATAAGGGAGATTTTATCGCAGCTCAATAAATTGGAAGCTGAGACATTCCTGCCTTCTATTACTGTGGCTTGTTTATTTTTAAACGGACAACGTAGTACCATATATCATTGCGTCCAGGGTGGCGAGGCCTAACTTGACGTATTATCTATTTTTCGATAGGATGTGCCGTGACCTAATTAACAATTTAAAATGGCCACCAATTGTTTATTATTCATTAAAAGTATATCGTGTCGCTAACAAACCTGACAAGATGTATACTATATTGTGCATTTTGGTAACAGGAAAGTAAAAGTCACATTCCTCTTTCGATAGAATGTCGACAGGATCGAGATGATCGACTTCATTGCACCGGGTTTTATCCCATATGGCTCGGTCTCTTTCCGCAGGGCGGCCTGCCGAAAGCATCGCACAAAGCACAGAGTCTCCAAGTCTCTGAGAAAAATGCACTTGACTTTTAAGACTTTTCGATAGGATGTGCTGTGACCTAATTAACAGTTATAAATAGCTGCCCTTTTATATTAAATAAATGTAATGTGAAATGTTCGTCGTTAGTGAAATGTTCGTCGTTAGTGAAAGAACAATTCATAAAAATGTACTCACATTGTCTTGATGCACCCATTGCATTGTGACAGCTTTCTTTTGTTGATTAAATATCATGCATTAATGTAAGTAAATAAGTTTGTAACTGCTGCATAATTAAGCAGTCACTTTTCGCTAATAATAATAATTGATTTCTACTTCTGCTCTATAATTACGCTATTTTTAGTTTAGAAACTAAACTAAACTGTTCTGTATATAAAAGTGAGCAATTAATAATTAAATACTAACTTTTAAAAACAATAAACTTATTTTACAGTATTGTATTTAAATTTAAATAATTATGTACTGCTGCGCTGCTTATAAAAAAAGTACTCCTTACACTACTTACAGGTTTAGACGGGTCCTGAAAACTGGCTTTCAAAATTATTTTCAGTCATGTCAAATGCTGAAATATTATACAAATACACAGATACATTACTGCTAAAAATTACACTTGTATTCTGTTTAATTTTAGTAGTTAAATTACCAGTTCTTAGTTAGTTAATCTTTCCTCTTGAGCCTAAGTCGGCGCATAGGGCAGAAGTCATGACTCTCTATGTCTGGTGGTTCGCTGCTACCTGTTGTAGTTCTTGCATGTTCACTTGGCCGTTGAATGAGCCTTCTCTGATGATGGTTCTACGCAAGGTCTCTCTTGGTCTTCCCCGTTTTCTTTTCCCTACTGGTGACCATATGAGGGCTTGGTAGGGGAGTCCTGTCTTGTCCATTCTGAGTACATGGCCAATGTAGTTCCAATGGCGTTTTCTTATAAAATTGGATACAATATCTTGCTTAGTCTCTTGTCTTATTTGCGCATTAATTTTCAAGTCCGCTATAGTTTAGTAATGTCTATAGCATGGGCGACGCCATCTCAAATTTGTGTTATGGCTGCCATATCTCATTTTCGTGGTTGTGCTAAAAGTTTTTTCCTAACAAAGTAAGAAGCGGTTATTGTTGAAACTCTTCACCTACATGAGAAATTGAACAGAGAATCCAAAAATGCAATAAAAAGTCAAGGGTGGTTTAAAATACAGGAGTTATAAGACAGATTAGCTTACTGTGGATGATTAACCTTCAAGAAATTAAAGAGAAGAAAGTTGTAAGTGATAGTCTGCATGCAGCCTGGCAGATAGACCAATCAATCAATCATGTGCCATGCCGGAAAGCGTGGGCGGTCATGACTCGCCATTTCACTCGGTCACCAGAGTCGTGGATCAGCTCAGTGCTCCTATCTCGTCCATGCCATGTGGCCAAGCCATCCAGATATTTTCATCTCGGTCTTCCTCTTGGTCTGTTCCCTTCGATCTTGCCAGTTGTCACTAAGTTCTCCAATCCATTTCTTCTCATAACATGTCCAGAAATTTTTGACTGTGTCTAATTTCTCTGATCAGTTTACGAGTTTCATTTGTCTCCTGTAGTACTTGGTCATTGGTTTTTCTATCTGTCCGTGGTATTCTTTGTATTTTCCTCAGAAACCACATTTCTGCAGTCATCATAAGTTTTGCAGCTTGACTGCACATTGTCCACACATTCACATCCATACAAAAAACAGGCTTTATGTATCCCCTCAACACTCTTTTTCTCATTTCCGAGATAATTCTACCGATTCACTTGTTGAAGAATATTCCCATTTACTTGTATATTACATTGTGGCACTTCCTCCTTCCTACTAACGACCATAACCTGAGTCTTTTTACAATTTAATTCTAACCCCAGTTGTTCACTATGTGCAACAACCGCATCTACTAATTGTTGCAGATCCTGCGCATTGTCTGCAATCAATACTTTATCATCTGCATATCTAATGTTATTGATGTTTCGTCCTCCAATTCTGATTCCATTTATATCTTCTACATTTCTGAAAATATTTTCACTGTACAGGGAAAAAAGATCTGGAGACATTACACATCCCTGTCTAACACCTCTCTTAATAGGCTGATATTATCCCACTTCATTATCAATCCTTATGGCAGCTTGTTGTTTCCAATATATGTGATAGACCACAGTAGCATTTATTAGAGTTGTTTCCCCCAATATGTGACATTTAGTTTTCGAATACATGGAATCTATAGCAGACGTAGTTAAAAACCGGAAGTGATTGGAGAGTCGCAAAGAATATCGCGGGAAAAGGGCCTCTGCCTTTCCCAACCCCCCAAAGACAAAGCACGGTAACTGATATTGCTATACTGAGATGATTAAGATTGAGATTCCTTTTTGCCATGATAAATCTAATGAGAAATATAAAATAAAAGCAAACAATTTGAGATGTAATAAAAAATGTAAATGAAAATGAAATGCATCTTATGATCTTTAGCACAGTTTTTTAAAATGTAAAGGTAAAAATTCCTAAAGACAAGAATATAAGCTAAACTGGTTGGAAGATTTCAACCCCCCCCCCCCCCCCCCCCCCCCCCCCCTTGCTTTCAAGCATTTATCCAATTGGAAACGCGGCAGGAGTATTTTCATATACAGTTCTTATGGGCGCACAGTAAACCGTCTGCGCACCCGATATAACCTTGAACTTCCCAAAGATTGCGTCCTTCCCTAGTAGTACTGACAGTGGAAGTGTATCATCGGTATCGTATAACTACACTTCCATCTGTTCTCTTCCATCACCGCAAAGCAACTGACGGTGGTTAGTAACCTAACGCACAACTTTTACGCCACGAATACCTCGTTCAGTGAACGCTAGTGTCAGAGAGTACAACGGAGATTCCCTAATATTATCATTATCAGTACGATACTCAGTATAATTAGTATACTGTACTGATAGTTAGTATAATTAGTATATAACAATAATTGTATTTAACTAATTAGTCATCGGTCTCTCAAATGATCTATACATCTGACCCACTTGAGCCACATTAGCTGGTTATCTTGTAACACTTGTAAATTCAATAATAGTATAATTACTGTAATATAACTGTATTGCTAATCTAGACAGTACAATAAAAGACCCGATATTTACACACCTTGAGATGAATTGGGAGTGTGCTAGCCCCATATTACGAATAATATAACTAATGATTAGACTATAAATTATTATAAGGGACGCATCATTTACCTAATCAGCACTCGACTGAGGTCAATATTACGCCGGTCGACTTTACTTCTCAAGACATTTCTTGATACCCATGTTAGGCTTTGTTGATACTCAAGTCACAAAGCTACTGCGGCAGCCTTATGGTTAGTTAGTTCTGACTCTCCTATTTAAACATGTTTTCCATCAAGTGCCAATTGGTAGTGTAAAAATTATGGTGTTGGCAGAATGTACAAAATGTGCCTCTTCTGCTTCTTCTTCTGTTCCTCCATTTACCTCAGTGAAGTGTTTGGGGGAGATGTAAGGATCTTTTATATGCCCTTTCCAATGTGCTTTGTAAGTAGGTATTCATTTCTCTAAAGTTGTTCTTGATACCATCACTCCATCTTTTACGTGGTCTTCCCTAGTTCTGTATCCATCATTTCTTCAGTGTGGCTCTATGTGGCAGATGGCACTTTAGTAACATTTTCTAAATTGCTAACGGTACCTTATTCAAGTTTGTAGGTCAATTATAATCTTAGATATTAATTTGTGTGTCAGTTTATCATTTAATATAGACAAATAGAAAAAAAAAACGATTTTGACCTTTTCACTTTTTATGGCCTTACCTACGCACTCACACAACTGTCGGGTTACACTGACGTCAAGGGATATTACCACTGCCGCTGTCTAACTCAAGGACAGATAACTCTGCCAGTTTATATATATATATATATATATATATATATATACACAAGCACACACAGATATATACATCTTCACGTCCAGCTGTGATGACGTCAGACCGCACGTGATACCATGCACGCTAATGTCAACGCAAGGCCGCGAGATGAAGATCATTTTTGACCAGAGAATTTGCCTTACAAAGTTACCCAAAAATAATCGATCATGACCGTGTAGAGTGATGAAAACTTACACATAAATACTAGAATGGATGTTAAATGCAAACATGCATTTAATATCATCGCCGTCGCTCTGAATAGTCCATAAGAATATTAAATGATCATCACTGGATTGATACGGAAAACTATTTCCCGCCATTGAAATATCCCATTACAGCATCATAGCATGCAGTCTTCATCATTTCAGTTTGGGGTGTTACTTACCACCTAAATAGTCAAAAATTGCACAATACGCATACAAATGGATGCTCTTGCTGAGGCCTTTCTTGAGACGGATGTTGTCTAAATGACGGGACACCCACTAGGCTAGCAATGAGACTGGGGAACCCTGACACGGCCATCGACCTAGCACTTGTATCCCAAGAGGCGGCATCAGACATAAAATGAAGCGTCCTTTATAGACCATGGAAGTGACCACCTCATCTGTTCTGTGCTGATACCTAAGTCCAGCACAGTTAGAGCTATAAGAGCCCGCAGGCCATTCAGTTATGAGCGCGACCACTCTTCGCTCGTTGGGTGCCTTAGATCACAGAGAAGATCTAAACCAACAAGAAGAATCTTTACCCAACCACCATGGTGGACACCAGAGGTGGAGAATTCATGGAGGGAAAAGAGGGCGGCCATAAGGAATTAGCAGAGGGTGCGGAGAGCAACCAATTCAGTTGACACAGAATTGGAGGAGGCGGAAAGATATAAAAAGTAAAGGTGCAGGATTTTAAATTCCAGGCAGCAGAGGCAAAAAGGATCAAGTGGGAACAGTTTATCAATGAAGTCGGTGGGGATGTGACATCGGGTAAATTCTGGAGGCTGCACCGGCAGATGAAGAGGCAGGTGATGCCTGGTACACATGGTACCGTTTATGATAATAACAGCCGACCTATGACAACTGATAAGGACAAAGGGGAGGCTTTTCTTGCACGATTTTTAAAACAGACGGATCAGGAAGATAGAGCTAGTTAGAGATAACGCCAGAGAAGCCTTGTCACGGGTCACTGGGAAGGAGGACTGTGAGATTAAGGTGGAGGATATTAGACTGGTACTGAAGCGGGCTAAAGACACAGTGCCAGGTCCGGATGGGGTGAGGTATTCCCATATGAGTAACATAAATGATGGGGACTTGGAGGAGATGGCTCTTTGTTCCAACCTAAGCATCAGTACGACGGAAATACCCCACGTTTGGCTGCATAGCTACCTGGTCTGACTCTCAAAGCCAGGTAAGGATCACTCCAGACTTAATGGATACTGAATCATAACCCTGCAAAACACGTATGGCAAAGTCCTCGAAAATGATAGTAGCGTGCAGGCTCCAGCGACGTTTGGAAAATCGTAATCTACTTCCCAAGGACTCAGGAGTTACCGGCCTGGGAAGGACACCTGGGCCAATGCTTGCAACATTTGCTTTTGATGTCTACGAGGGCTTCAAGGATAAATGAGAAACAGTGGCGGTAGCTCTCGACCTGGAGGATGCGTATAACAGGGTCAGATATGATCGGTTGATATACACACTGTTGGACATGGAGGTCTGCCATAGTCCTGTTGATACGGGTTGGGGACATGGCATGAAACGTATTAAGCAAGGTCGACGGAAGGAGACCGTGCAATGTGACCTATCACGACATTGTTCACAAACACGTGAAAAGTAGGCTGGACTTTTTGGGCGAGAACAAAACGTCACTTTAGAGTCAGTCAAACTTGGACTTCTTTCGGTGTTGGACCTAGTCCTCGTCAACAGAGCAACGGCTACAAATTATGCCGCTCTTGTAGAATTGTGATGTTAGATATTGCTTGTACATTTGTGAATTTATGTAAGGAACAAAAGATGATGTTCTCGACAGCGTCTAATGTATCGTGTTAGTAAAATAGACTGTGAAAAAACTACATCTGTGTCCTGTTCAGCAAGCTATGTTGAGTAAGTCTAAGTTGTTAACGTGTATAGACTGTAAAGGCACAGTGACCATCAGAAGTAGAAGTAGATACAAAACACGCATCTCCAGAGATATCAACGAAGTGCCACTAGACCAGTACAGTAGTGGCGTGATTGTCGTCCAGTTATCTTAGCACACATAGCCTCTCAAATCTATATGCTGCTCAACCAGGCCGAGTGGAAACTAGTACGTGTTCCCTGCCAGCAATCGTCAAAGTAAAGAATGCCACGGGATTGCTGTAACAATCAAGAGCCAAGAGTAGCAGTATCTATCTAACTATGCAGCTCTTTCAAACAGTCTCTATCAGCACTCAACCTGATATTCAGAATCACCAACCAGACACCCAGAAACTCCATGGCAAGGTTTGCCCTTGCCTTGTTAGATGGGTTGCGTAAGAGCGTAAGGTTTGCCCTTGCCTTGTTAGATGGGTTGCCTTTATGAGCGTAAGGTTGCACTGCGCATGGGTTCCTGGACTTCTGACCCATGTACTATTACACCTGGGTTACACAGGATCTGCCTTAGTCCCCGGTGCTCTTTAACCCTTTACAGGTTTTACAGCTTGTCCGTTTTTTAGCCCTGAATGGGCAAGATTTTTTCAGGTTCGGTAAAATTTCGGGTTGCGTTAGTAAAAACATCACAAATAAGGTGTTAGTCAACCGATTTTAGTTAAATAAACAACACAATGAAGGGAAAAGCATGCAGAATATGTTACTCACGTGATTGTTGTCAGTAATCCATACATGAACACAAATATTTATGAAATACAGCATATTGTTGTGATTTTCCGTCATCTATACGACAATTTACAAACACATTTTCAGAATCATAATTACTTTCTTTAAAGTCCGACTCACGACTTTAACGCTTGTCACTGATATCTAGCTGCGATTAATAGTCAACTTCTTCTTCTTCTTCTTCTTCTTCAGCATTCCGAGCCATTGAGGTTCTTTGCTGCAAATACAATCTGTCTCCATTCGTCTCTCTGGTGGACCTTCTCTTGCCAGTCGTTGATTCCAAGTGCTTGTAGGTCTGTATGTATATTATCTCTCCACCGCCTTCTTGGTCTACCTCGGGGTCTACGGTCATTTATTTCCTGAGTGTAAGCGAGTTTTGTTTCCCTATTATCTTCCATTCTTTCTATATGCCCCAGCCATTGTAGTCTATTAGCCTTCATGATACCAGTGATTAGCGGGGACTTAAACAAATCATAAATGTCTTTGTTACTTCTTCTTTTCCACTCTCCACTTTGTGTATCCCTAATGGGTCCAAAGATGCGTCTTAAAATTTTGTTCTCAAAGGTTTGTAACAAGGCTTCGTCTCCTTTCGTTGTACTCCAGGTTTCAGAGCCATACAGCACAACTGGTCTGATCAGTGTTTTGTATATTGTGATTTTGGTGTTACGAGATAGCGCCTTTGATTTTAGTAGATGTTGTAGTGCATAGTATATCTTATTTCCAGAGTTGATTCTAGTTTGTATTTCTTCCCTTATGATGTTGCACTTTAATGTCACTTAGATTGAACCTAGCGAAATCTCGGCTATCACTTGAAGAATCGCCGAAATCCATTTTGAAAAACTAAGCGTAAAAATCCCGAAAACTATGAAAAAGAGTACGTAAAAGTCCGTTCAAATTCATAGTGGAAGGCAGAACATAGGCAGAACTTTCTATACATCAGGTGTGTGATCTAGAGACTATCAATCGTGAAAGAGAGTGGGTTGAAGTTCCGGAAGACATGACGGACTGGCACAATGTAATAACAACAGAGAATGGGTAGCGGGCTGCACTGAGTTTGAAGTGCAACAGCTGATCCAGAGTAACACACATCAAGGTGACATAGTCATCTACACCAATGGGTCAGTGGTGAGAAACAGACGTAGTGGTTGGGGCTTTATTGCAAAGGCTAATGGGCGAGTCTTGAAAAAGGAGAGTCTGGCATATGAGACTACGACCTCCAGTATGAGAATGGAGGTGGAGTCAGTAACAGTGGCATTCCATTGGCTAGAGGAGACTGCTGCAACACATGTTTTATTCATTACGGATTCAAAGAGTATGCTTACTAAGGTGGACACAGATTGTGAGAATTGTATGGATATTTTGCCCTGACCATGCGGGGGTGCAGGGGAATGAACAGGCTGATAGGCTAGCAAGGAATCCACCTTTTGGTGATAGATTAGTTAGTTAGTTGCAGTTCCAACTTCACAGCAACAGGTCGTCCCCATTATGCTCCGTTCCTGTGCCAGTGAATATCACACAAAACGCTCCCCACTGCCCAATGTGAAAAGTGGAAAAGACAGGAGTCTCGAAAAAAAACAGCCCGCACAGATACACTGTGCATAATGCCACCGCCAGAATGTCAACACACCAGTCTCCCGCGAAACACCCAATTCATCTCTGATGGAATCGGCAGTCATTTTCCTATCTGGATGTTTCCTAGATGTTCACCCACACAGTCCACGAAAATACAGTTCATCACCGACGGCATAATGCAAAAACCGGTCAACTCTGGGACATAGCCACCTGCCATCGCTCCGAACATGCTGTCACATTCCACACAACTTGGGCAGATTCAAAAGCACTTCACACGAAACCCACAGCTCACAGTGTTGTGCCACACACTCACTCAGTAGCAGGGCGACGGAACCATCAAGCCTCCTTAGTCGCCTCTTACGACATGCGTGGTAGGCTACAGTGTTGCTATTCTTTGCTTCCCTTATGGGCCCCGGCAACATGGACAAGGGGGAGGTCGTCGCATGCTTGTAGGACAGATGGAGAAGGTGGAGGAACAGACTGAGAACCCGTATGTGGAAAGAATGAGATTGCGGGGGATCGGCAGGGGTTCTGGAAGAAACTCAAAACTGAGAGGGAAGACCAGGAGAACTGTTAATCAGATAGCAGTGAGAACAATTAGTAGTATGACTCTTCGCTGGCTGTTGAACGAGGGGACAGCACGTATGGGAATGTCCTAAGTGCAGTGATGTTGGTTCTTAACTCAACTCAACTAGATCAATGCCCAAAGTATATATAAAACGGAATTTACGAGTCTACTTATGTCTTAAAAAGACAGTCTCTTTGTCATCGTTAGAAGAAAAATGTGAGAAGCCAAGATGTAGAGATTCGTAGACAATGGAGGGAACTACAATACTCTGTAATCAGTTTCTGTTTTAATGCGATCTTGAAATAATCACGGAATTTAACATAACGAGTATGTTTCTTGTCCCCATATCAGAGACACAAAAACAAATAACCGAACGTTACCTCAAAAACAAACAATTATAGAATACGGCAAACCTAACCATAGTACCTACATATGGCACCATGGCATTCTTGTGAGGTGTCCAAACTATTTTATTTGTTACTCTTTAATAAACTGCATGACTGGTTTAAGACCTAGTCGTCTTTCTAGTTTCCTTGTTCCGAATCCTATCCCTCATAGTTACTCTCGCAGCCCTTCTAAGGCATCTCATCTTTGTTGTTATGGTTTTGCACTTGTTAGTTGCAGTAAGAGTCCGTTTGACATTGGTAGCATAATGTCGACCACAAGTAGTTCTCCTGAGATTTGCTTTAGTACTTATAGGTATCTTTTTATGAGTCAGTAGAGGAGCTAGTTGACCCAGTACCCGATTTGCCTCTGCACAGCTTGTGTTGATGTCTCTTTTCTCCCATCTGAAGTGAAAATTGACCCTAGGTATTTATTTAAATTCACTTATTTACTTTTGATTTCTTAATTGTTATTGACAGGGTTTCTGACTATCTATATTTTATCAATGTGTCTGCCTTTTCAAGAGATGGTACCAAATTTATTAAATCAATACTTACAATTTTTCCATGTAAAGGAAAATAAACTATTAAGGATCACTACACTTCATAGTGTTGTGACAAAATCTACACCAGTGGTTCTCAACCTTTTTTGGGCCATGCCTCCCTTTACCATATGTTCAGAACGTCATTCCCCCTCCCCCCCCCCTTTCGAATTTCCACCCTATAACCCCCCCCCCCCCCCCCCCCAAACCCTTACACAGTATACATACAAATGGAAGCTAAATTTAATAACACATTCTAGAACAAGTCTAGACATCTACATAAAACGTGATTTGTGGGTCTACTTACGTTATGAAATTAGGGTGAGAAGTACAGAACTGTAAAATTTAGAGAGAAAAACAATATCAAGTAACTGGTTCTTGTATTAATGCGATCTTGAAATAATCTTAATTCCCCCCCTGGAAACCCTAAAATTCCCCCCTGGGGTGGAATTTCCCACCGGTTGAGAACCACTGATCTACACGAAGCTGCATAATCTTACATTAGTACAGAAGTACCTACACTGGAGTAACCGTGTCTTTTAAATCTCATGAAACATAATGTAGTTATATAATATTTTCTCTCTGTCAGTATGTGCTGATCCAAGTCAACCCAGATCAGCTGATGAGCTTTGGCGGGACAGACGAGCCGTGTGCTGTCATCTCCCTGTCCAGCATTGGTGCAGTCGGTGGGGATAAAAACAGGAAGCTGGCCCCAAAGCTCAGTGGGTTCATTGAACAGCAACTGGGCATCAAGCAGGACAGGTCTGTTGTGTACTTACTCTTATGTTCATTGAGCTAAATGTTGACAAACTTTCTTCTATTCCTGGTCATTGAATACAAAGGAATTAGTGCAAGGGCGAGTCGATAAGTATGTAACACAGTTCTGTGGGATGGCTGGTAAATGTAGTTGGTGTTTTCAACAGGTGTCATTAGGTGACAGCAACATCGAACTTTATATTCCCGTTCGTCAGGTGGCGCTAGGTGTCTCATGCACATGTGCAGCGCATAAACAAAATGGCAAGTGTAGTTACGGAATGTACAACCAAAGAAGCAACGTGCTGTTGTGCGTTATTTGTGGGCAAAAGGACTGCCTGCAAAGGACATTCATAAGGAAATGCTTCCTGTTTATGCTGACAAATGTTTGTCCCGTAAAGTGGTGCATAGCATAGCTGGGTAGAAAAATTTCTCAAGGACGCTCTAAAATTGTTGATGAAATTCGATCTGGTCATCCTGTTGAAATTCCAACTGAAGCATCCGTGCAGTGGGTGGAGGAGATGATTAGAGGTGACAGGCGAGTAACGATAGACTCTGTAGCATCTGCAATAGGGTGCTCACATGGTTCAGTATACAGCATAATTTGAAGAAAACGTCCAGGACTGCTGACTAGAGTGTTGCTTCTTCATGACAATGCCAGACCACATCCGGCTCAATTAACTCAGGAAAAAATAACCAACTAAGGTGGGAAGTTCTGGAACATCCACTTTACAGCCGCGACTTAGCCCCTAGCGATTTCCACCTTTTTGGTCCACTGAAAACCCACCTTGGCGGGAGACATTTTGCGAATGATGCCGAAGTTGAAAGTGACATGAAAACGTGGTTTAGAAAACAATATGCAGTTCTATGCAGCCGGTTTGGGAGGACTGATAAAACGATGGTATCAATCATCATCAATGTTGGTGGAAATTATGTTGAGAAATAAAGACACAATGTATATAAAACTGGTTTCAAGTTGTTATCATATTTAGTTATTTTTCTACTTACTTATTGACTTCCCCTCGTAACTTGGTGTCTGTAGGCAAAATAATTAAACTGCCCGCCTCATGTTCTGAAGGTAGCAGTTTGTTAGATCTGCTGGCACCTTGCCGTCTTGACAGACCATAGTTTGTTACATTGTGCTTAAAACAAGTCATAACTACAACCCATGGCAGGGACCACGATGGAGTTATACCTCTCCATAATACGAAGCCTGGCTTGATTGAAGAGACCATGTTTTGCCTATGCAGCATGATCCCTCTCTCGGCCTGCCTAGTTTACTCCAGAGGAAAATTAACACCAGTACATCTAGAACAAGACAAACTGAAGAAGCCTCCGGATCAGCAAAGGAATGCACAAACTGTCAGAGCTTTGATCCTTGACTAGTTGCTGACCAAGGCTTAGCGCCTGGTCTGCCCCGCCTTGACATTTAATCATTAGATTGCATTTCCTTGCACTAGGATAAGGCTTGTACCCTCCCAATTACGCTCCACTGCCCGAAGCCTGAAGGGGTGTCAGGTTTGATGAACACCGCCCAACATTCAGTGCTAACAAGTAGAGCAAGTAGTACCACCAACTGTCATACGGTAGCTCAGCCATATCTGACCAAGACCCAACATTCAGCACTAACAGAAAGCAAGTAGTACCACCAACTGTCATACGGTAGCTCAGCCATATCTGACCAAGACCCAACATTCAGCACTAACAGAAAGCAAGTAGTACCACCAACTGCCATGTAGTAGCTCAGTCATATCTGACTAAGACCTGACTCACAATCATGAGTGCAGTTTTATTGGGAACCCCTGGGGGGTCATCACTGGAGCTGCAGAATGTGTGCTCTGTGAGATGCTTTCAGATGACAGCTTGCTTTTCTATGGAGAGAGCAACCCACATGGGTAAAACCCATTGCAATGAAACTGATACTCTTCCCTTCCCTTTTGGTCCGTTAGTCACCATTACACTTGGTGGAATCTCCAAGGATAGTAACTAACTCTATTCAGTCCACTTAATTGGCTGCCAGCCTCTGCTTGCTACTCCAACTGTAGTTTATGCTTTTCATCTTTGGAAACAAGTCAGAGATAGGGAGTGTCCTTTGGATCTTTTCCCTGGGATATGATGGTGTGTTGGGAAGCAGGTGGAAAGGGGGGGGGGGGGGGAAAGAACACAAATTGGCTGGGTCTGCACCGGTATGTGGGGTATTGGTGCACAATGGGGCAGTTGTGCTCAAGACCCTTGGGAATTGTGTATAATGTGGAAGAGCAGATGAATCATCCTAGCCTCGGGAGTGGATGCAATGGGGATTTGGCTGACGAATAATGCTGAAAATGCCCTGAGTGCTATGACTCAACACATGGTATATTACAGACATGAGGATCAGAGCTCAAAGGGTAAAGGTATAATCAAGGTGGTTACTGTAAGCAATAGGATCTTGAACTTAAAGGTAATGTACAGTAATATTTGCTGGGAGCACCCTTGAGGTAATTGAAACAGCATGAGAAATAAATTAAGATATTGATCGGCACTCATAGTGAAGAAAGGAAAGAAGCAGAGATAAGAGGACAGACTAAATAATATAAGTAAAGGATCCTTTATACATGCTTTGAGTCATGTATGTTCCTTACAGACTAAATAAGTAAAGGATCCTTTATACATGCTTTGAGTCATGTATGTTCCTTACAGACTAAATAATATAAGTAAAGGATCCTTTATACATGCTTTGAGCCATGTATGTTCCTCGCCCCATATTTCTATAGACCCCCTTGGCACTCAATGGATGATATGGTCAGTATCATGCTGACCGTGTTTACTTCCTACAACATTTTTTATACACATTTTATGGTCTCGCTGTGAGCCCAGGTCAATTTTTACCATTTGCCTCAATGAGAATTTGAGCTTAAGACCACCGGGCCAGCAGGCAAGTGTGCTATCCACAGCATTTCCATGACTCCCACAAATCATTTAGCGGGATCTAATTAGTTGACCATGCATCAAAGTACACTGGTTCTTTCAGCAAGATGCTGTCATCATTTGGAGATGACAGGTTTGAATCTGAGTGTAGCTGTAGCTTTCAGCTTTTATATGTTTAGTTTATCCTCTGTTGTTTACTTCTTTTCTTTCCTGAATATGAGTGCTAATCAATACCTGTGCATTTCTTCATTAAACTTAAAAGATTGTTTTTCCTTTCCAGGTTCTACATCAATATTTATGACATAGATGCCACAACGTGTGTCTGGGACGGGAGCACTTTTGGTTAAAATGTCTTGACAGTTGTCATTCCAATCACACATTCATAGTCTGGTCTATAATACATGATGTTTGTTAATGATTGTCAAGTTCTAGACATTGTTACTGCTGTCATGTTTTAGGTTTTTGTATGATTCCTGATTGATAATTGATTAAAATAATTGTTCAAACAATTTTTGTTTAGGGTCTTTGCATCCTGAACATGTACACTTGTTTAATTTAATAAATATAATAATAATAAACAACCTTAAAAGGTATGAGAAAATGCTTATTGAGTCATCATCATCATGTGCCCTGCCAGTTGACGTAGGCGTTCACGTCTCTCTACATATCTCAATCTTTGGTGTTCTGGATTGACTAGGAGATATATTAAACACACTTAGTAACAGACAAGAATTGAGCTACGGACACACCAAATCTATGAGTGAAAGTCAGAATGTATGCCACAAGCATATGGGTAAGCTCAAAATGCTAGTTGGTGGTTTCTAAAGGTGTTATGTGGTAGTATCATTCAGCTCCATCATGAGCTTAAGTAGCCAACTGCAAACAAGCCACATGTGGCGACTGTGCTTGTGGAGTGTGTTGGCTGGTTATAAATCCTCTGGACGACTGGGTTTTAACTCTGATGCATTGATGTACGTAGTGTCTGAGCCCTGACAAGTGCTCGCATCTGTCGAAGAGAGGTTGGTATTGTGACTTTTCTCCTGACCAAAGACCAAAGAACAATCTCTGTGTTGCAGAGCTCTCCTTTCTCAGAAACTGGCTTCATGAGGTCAAAGATTAACGCTAAAACTTCAATAACAACCTGCTGGTGTGCACTTTAAAAACAATGTTCTGCAAATGATATGGGGAAATGTTGGCTGTGACATAAAATAAACTATGAAAATCTGTAACCCCAAGGTGATTTCTGTGAACTACACGATGGCAAACTACTGAGCGTAATCTTGCCAAGAAATCAACATACAGCTGAAAGATGCTGGTGTTGACAGCGATGTCCTGTAAAGGATATGCAAAAAAAAAAAAATGCACACTGTAGCCTCCCAGGTGATTTCTCTTTACTGCGTAGTGTAGCATCCAGATAATTTCTCTTAACTCTGCCCACTGTAGCCTCACAGGGGACCAAACAACTGGTATCCCAGGGGTGACTTCTTCTGTGAACTGGAGTCCACAGATGACTTCTCAGCACAAAAGCATAATCTAAACACACACACCACACAGAATATAGAAAGCAAGTATCTCCAGCAAACAAGCAGATTCCAAGTGCGTGACAAATGATTTCATTTATTATGTAAGTCAACAGACACACGTGGAGTACATGCACATACAGGACACAAAAAGAACATCACTGAAGTCAGTACAAACACTACATATTTCTGTTGTTGCAAAAGATCAATTTGTTGTAAATCATGAAATCAAAGTGGTATAAACACACAAAAACCAAACCACAGTAGTTTCTCACAATTGGTATCACAAAATGCAATTTGAAATGCTGTCAATTATTTAAAAAGTAAGCATGGAGGAGAAATTGTTTTTTGTTGTATAATTGCCAACAATCAATTGCGTATTGATTTATTAATTCCTAGTTTAGCCTGTTACGGCACAGACAAGCTATGGTAGTTAGCGTAGTCTTATCACAATCGGGGGTTGTAGCACAGTGGCTAACATGCTTGCATGCTGGCTTATAGGTAATATGTTCAAATCCCCTTTGGCATGATCATTGTTTGTAACTGACCTGGACTCTCAGCTCAACCCAGCCTACAATGGGCACCAGGACATTTTATGGGAAGTAAACGTGGGCACCATGATATAGAGACCACATCACAGTAGACTGCCAGCTGGTATACAGATATAGAGACCACATCACCCGTAGACTGCCAGCTGGTATACAGATATAGAGATCACATCACCCGTAGACTGCCAGCTGGTATACAGATATAGAGACCACATCACCCGTAGACTGCCAGCTGGTATACAGATATAGAGACCACATCACCCGTAGACTGCCAGCTGGTATACAGATATAGAGACCACATCACCCGTAGACTGCCAGCTGGTATACAGATATAGAGACCACATCACCCGTAGACTGCCAGCTGGTATACAGATATAGAGACCACATCACCCGTAGACTGCCAGCTGGTATACAGATATAGAGACCACATCACCCGTAGACTGCCAGCTGGTATTACAGATATAGAGATCACATCACCCGTAGACTGCCAGCTGGTATACAGATATAGAGATCACATCACCCGTAGACTGCCAGCTGGTATACAGATATAGAGACCACATTCACCCGTAGACTGCCAGCTGGTATACAGATATAGAGATCACATCACCCGTAGACTGCCAGCTGGTATACAGATATAGAGACCACATCACCCGTAGACTGCCAGCTGGTATACAGATATAGAGACCACATCACCCGTAGACTTCCAGCTGGTATACAGATATAGAGACCACATCACCCGTAGACTTCCAGCTGGTATACAGATATAGAGACCACATCACCCGTAGACTGCCAGCTGGTATACAGATATAGAGACCACATCACCCGTAGACTGCCAGCTGGTATACAGATATAGAGATCACATCACCCGTAGACTGCCAGCTGGTATACAGATATAGAGACCACATCACCCGTAGACTGCCAGCTGGTATACAGATATAGAGACCACATCACCCGTAGACTGCCAGCTGGTATACAGATATAGAGATCACATCACCCGTAGACTGCCAGCTGGTATACAGATATAGAGATCACATCACCCGTAGACTGCCAGCTGGTATACAGATATAGAGATCACATCACCCGTAGACTGCCAGCTGGTATACAGATATAGAGACCACATCACCCACAGACTGCCAGCTGGTATACAGATATAGAGACCACATCACCCACAGACTGCCAGCTGGTATACAGATATAGAGATCACATCACCCACAGACTGCCAGCTGGTATACAGATATAGAGACCACATCACCCACAGACTGCCAGCTGGTATACAGATATAGAGACCACATCACCCGTAGACTGCCAGCTGGTATACAGATATAGAGATCACATCACCCGTAGACTGCCAGCTGGTATACAGATATAGAGACCACATCACCCGTAGACTGCCAGCTGGTATACAGATATGGGGCTAGCACCATATGCCTCATGGTGTGAAAGGTGATCAAACCATCTGCCTCACACTGTTGTTGTGTTCATCGCCCTGTCCTTCTTCCAGGTGTGCTGTCCATGAGTGTTCTTCCTAAACAACAGTGACATAATGTGCAGACTTTGATGTGACAAAAGTGCTTCAGTTTCAGTGACATGTTTACAAGACAGTTGTCAGTTCATGTAGAGAGTGTTTGTACTCTCCTTGATTCATGGTACTCAGAATTGTTCTGTTGATTGTCTTTTTCAGTGATTGTGAAATGTCTGTGATTCACACTTGTTGCCATAGAACAGATGCCTGTTCTTACAATGTTTACTTTTATTTGTCGGCATTGTGCCACAGGCTCTTGATGCTGTTTGAACAGTTCCATTGTTGTTATTTACAGAGACCAGGTATTCAAAGTTTGAGTATTTTCATTCTTGACTTTTGATTGTAGCTGTATCTGTGGACATATTTTTCTTCTAATGTTAATCTTCATTTTATCTTCTGAAAGATATAAACTGTATCGCCGTAACACTTTCTGAGAGGATAACTATCTTCTGCATATCCGAGTTCTGGAATCAGATTTCCACCACTTATGAATGAAACAAAACTGTCACAGACATCAAACAGGTTTACACACTAGTGAAGCACACCAGGGCCCATGTCTAAGTGGCCACACCCACATGATCTGGTTTGATTACTTTGACTTCCTTCCCTAGAAATTTGTGATGCCCATTTTTATGAGGCTGGTTGAGCCCAGAGGAATTTTCTTTGAAGCGGTAGGGTCACCACTCTTATGCAGTACCACAGGGTGACCACTCTGATGTAGTACCACAGGGTGACCACTCTTATGCAGTACCACAGGGTGACCACTCTGATGTAGTACCACAGGGTGACCACTCTTATGCAGTACCACAGGGTCACCACTCTGATGTAGTACCACAGGGTGACCACTCTGATGTAGTACCGTAGGGTCACCACTCTGATGTAGTACCACAGGGTCACCACTCTGATGTAGTACCACAGGGTCACCACTCTGATGTAGTACCACAGGGTCACCACTCTGATGTAGTACCACAGGGTCACCACTCTGATGTAGTACCACAGGGTCACCACTCTGATGTAGTACCACAAGGTCACCACTCTGATGTAGTACCACAGGGTCACCACTCTGATGTAGTACCACAGGGTCACCACTCTGATGTAGTACCACAAGGTCACCACTCTGATGTAGTACCACAGGGTCACCACTCTGATGTAGTACCACAGGGTCACCACTCTGATGTAGTACCACAAGGTTACCACTCTTATGTAGTAACTACTCATTACTATTTTTTTTTTACTAAATTGTCCTGGAGTAGTTTCCTCCCATGGGTTCGTGATATGATTGGGCCATCAAATTTTATCGGCTTGAATGCACGGAGGAATAAGTGTCAGTCTTTCAGTCGCTCAGCGAGACAGTTAAACACATGTGTCGAACCTTCTCCCACCACACTCATGAAATGATCAGCTCCCTATCAGCTAGGCTAATGCGCTCGCCCACTACTATATTACTATGGCTCATAAATAATTGATGTGGCAACTTGTTTCTCAAAGTGGGGATTTCTTTCTGTCAGTTTATCCTGTCTGTTTTCAAGGAACTTAACACTGTCTACATAATGAATTCAAGATACCCGACATTGAATAATCTGTGCGAGATGACATGATTACAATTCAATATTAAATTCAACATGGGAAATGATTGTGTGAAAAACATTGCTTTAGTTATAAAAACACTGATGAAGTTAATCACTGAAAAAACAAAATCACAAACATTTGTCACGTTAATTGCATGACATAAGATCCCATGGGGGTGTGAAGTTACAGGACTTCACCATATATATATACGATCTTGCGGCGGATGTGGGGTGTTACAGTACATAATATATATGATCCCTTAGGTGAGTGAAATTACAGAAATTTGTGTACATGATCCCACAGAAGTGTAAAGTTACGGGGTTCCAGATACGAGGGGCTTCAAACAGAAACCTTAAAAATGTGATAGCAATATCAATAACCATGCCATTAACCTGTCAATATTGTTAAGGATGTGAAGAGTGTTAAGCACATGACATTACTGTGCATAGAAACACAGTGATGTCATAAGGACAGTTTAAAGATGGCCGCCCAACTTTTGACATGGATCAAAGAGGACCAGCATTCTGTTGTATGTACTTTTGATTAGTGAAGGGGTGAAACCTGTATAAATTCATAGGCGAATGAAGGTCCAGTATGGTGATGCATGCCTGTCAGTCCAGCAAGTGTATATGAGTGGAGTAGAAAGTTTCAAGACTTCTGTGAAAAGTTACAGCAGGTGGTGCATGAGTGTTTACACATGTGACCAAGAGAATTTTATCTGACAGGAATCCAAGCACTTTATCCGCGCTGGAGGGCTTGCATTGAGCGCAGGGGTGACTATATAGAAAAATGATACAGTTGTTCTTTACTTTTTCAGAGTATATTTTCTCTTTTAAGGTTTTAATTTGAAGCCACATTATATATATATGGGATCATGTACGTGTGTGAAGTTACAGGAGTTCACATATAGATGGTCACAGCATTATGAGATAGGATGACCAATCTCTCACATAACAGCTGTCCCCCAGAAAAATCTCTAGTATCAATTTGACTCGGGTTGATTCCAGATCCACATATGTTCAGAAATATACCTCATCTGAACATGGGGGTTGAACTTGGAGCGCTGTGCTGTCCTAGCTCTAAACATGTAAAATTGTGCTCTTCTAATGAATAATGACAGTAGTAAAATAGGAAGAAGAAGAGCAGGAGGGATTGTGATGGAATTTGAGTACTTCATGCAATGGAGTAGCTTCTCAGTAAAAGTGGACACCTTCTAGATTACCTACACAAAGGCCAAGAGCAAACATCGCTCATATACATTAAGCATGAGCAGATACACCTGAACCAGCCAGACAGTCCCACATGAAGGCTGAAAGAATACAGTCACGTTCATGAACCAGCCAGACAGTCCCACGTGAAGGCTGAAAGAATACAGTCACGTCAATAAACCAGCCAGACAGTCCCACATGAAAGCTGAAAGAATACAGTCACGTCCATGAACCAGCCAGACAGTCCCACATGAAGACTGAAAGAATACAGTCATGTCCATGAACCAGCCAGACAGTCCCACATGAAAGCTGAAAGAATACAGTCACGTCCATGAACCAGCCAGACAGTCCCACATGAAGGCTGAAAGAATACAGTCACGTCAATGAACCAGCCATACAGTCCCACATGAAAGCTGAAAGAATACAGTCACGTCCATGAACCAGCCAGACAGTCCCACATGAAAGCTGAAAGAATACAGTCACATCAATGAACCAGCCATACAGTCCCACATGAAAGCTGAAAGAATACAGTCACGTCAATGAACCAGCCATACAGTCCCACATGAAAGCTGAAAGAATACAGTCACGTCCATGAACCAGCCAGACAGTCCCACATGAAGACTGAAAGAATACAGTCACGTCCATGAACCAGCCAGACAGTCCCACATGAAAGCTGAAAGAATACAGTCACGTCCATGAACCAGCCATACAGTCCCACATGAAGGCTGAAAGAATACAGTCACGTCAATGAACCAGCCATACAGTCCCACATGAAAGCTGAAAGAATACAGTCACGTCCATGAACCAGCCAGACAGTCCCACATGAAGACTGAAAGAATACAGTCACGTCCATGAACCAGCCAGACAGTCCCACATGAAGACTGAAAGAATACAGTCACGTCCATGAACCAGCCAGACAGTCCCACTTGAAGGCTGAAAGAATACAGTCACGTCCATGAACCAGCCAGATAATTCCAAACGAAGGTGTAAGAATACAGCCCTTCCATCATACATAGCACTACAGGTTTTGTCTACTTACTGTATTTGTCCATTACACTCCAAAGTAGATATTAGCTAACAAAATCATTAGCTTTCTTAGCCTAAAAGGATTCCATAGAGGATTGATATGATCCCAGAAAGGATTTTAAAAATCCCTCAAGAAACCTGACATGATCAATAATCCCCCAAGGTTCTAGAGAGAATCAATATTCCCCCAAGGTTCTAGAGAGGATCAATAATCCCCCAAGGTTCTAGAGAGAATCAATAATCCCCAAGGTTCTAGAGAATCAATCCCTCCAAAATTCTAGAGAGAAACAATAATCCCACTCCCCCCAGATTTCAGAGAGAATTAACCCCCCCCCCCCCCCCCCCCCCCTCCGATAATCCTCCAAGATTCAAGAAAGAATCAATCCCCTCAAAATTCTAGAGAAAAACAAGCCCAAGCTTTAACAGAGGATCAATCAAGTAATCAACTCCTTATAACTTCTCTGTTGCTGTTTGGAGTCAAAAGCACACGTAATGGATTGAAACAATTTGATGCTAACAAAACTAATTAACATGTATAATACCCAAAGCAAATTGTTGATCAGCATTGCAAAAACAAATCAGATGAACCTGTGTCATGTGGACAAACATTGGTCACTGCAAGGTGGTAAAAATGTGCAGATATTACAGCAAAATGTCTCAAGAATTCCCATATGCAAGCTGCAGACAAACAATAACATCACATATCTAATTAACAATGCATGAATTTACAACATACAAAATGTGATCTCTATATTTTGTTGTCAGTGATAAAGCCGTCAACGGACATATAAATATGTTTTTTTCTTTTTTTTGTTTTCACAGGAGTATATGTACAGTGACAAATATTCATTGAATAACATTTAATTTACATAATAATATCAGCCAGATCTAAGTATGATAGCTACTTTAGGGGAGAGGGAGGAGAAACACACACACTCACACGCTAATGACAAGTAATCAGAATGTGTGCTTGGTCAGTGTAACATTCACATGTGTGAAACATGCAACACATGAGATTGAAACAAATTCAATAAACATCTGCAGTTGAAATATCAAGCTTGTTCTGATTGGCTTGTGGAACCAGGATTCTTATTCCACTTTTCTTCACCAACAAACAGAGCACTTTGCGTCAAGCAGCATTAGCTGCCTCCATCCCCAATCAGCTAGCTAACATTTATGTTGTCAATCAATTCTAGCTCCACTGTCTTCTTTGACACCCAAGATTGGTTTGCTCAAAACAAATACATACATTAGGTAATCCATTAGATTAATTGCCAAGCAGTGCTTTTGCTTCAAGCTGCCTCATCTCAAATCATCTAGACTAGGTTTATGTTCTCTCTCAGTTCTAGTTCCACTATCTTCATTGACACCCAAGATTGGTTTGCCTAATTAAATACATAATATAAATTAAGCAGCCAGATTAAATGCCATTCTGGCATCTTGATAACTTGCTAACATTAATCCTCAATTAGTTTCCTGCTATGGGTCAGTGATGTCACATGGCCAGCACATTGTGTAGGCTTGAATGCATGAAGGAATAAATATCCCATCTTCCTCTCACTTAGCAAGCATCAAACTCTCCAACCATGCACATGACATTATCAGTGCAGTTCCCTACCAACGTCACTTACACGTTACGTTGCTAAGAATCTATTTTAACCAAATGGTGCTCAAGTGATGGGGTCTGTATCACACCGGTTACATATGTCTCAGATTGTTGTCTTGTACCATTTCTTTTACCATTATTGTTATAAGTGATGGGTCTGTATCACACCAGTTACATATGTCTCAGATTGTTGTCTTGTACCATTTCTTGAGACTGGGTCGGCCCAGAAGCTACAGGGTTGCCCAAAAACCCCCCCAGGCCACTTGAACTCTGGGCGGGCACGTCAACAACCAAGCCACAATGTTTCTGGTTGTCTTGCTTACATTACCCAGGCAAACAGCTTCAAGAACAGCTCTAAGGTGAGATGGCCCTGTCAAAGATATCTCTACTTGCCATTACATGAAACCGCATGACCACGAAACAAAGGGAAAGCAACTGAACAATATAAGCATGCAAATAGCACCACAATGGCCTCCCTTTAGGGAAAATCTGAGCTTTTTTGTGTCAGCAAAAATCTTTACAGGATTAGAAAAGACTTCTTAAGTGCAGTCCTAATACAATCACAGTGCCACAAAAGGCAATACGAAAAATGCAGAATATATATATCTACAGTGGTTTCATTCAATCACATTAGTAAGTCCATGTTAACACAATCGCAGGTATTTGTTGCTAAACACACAATATATACATACACAATGACAGTTGGGCTTCCACAGATTATAGCTTGTAACAATACCTAGTTTGAATACAATACACAGCATGACAACTTCTTCTCTGGCTCTATCTTCACATGCATGAACAATTCCATAAACCCCATCCAGTGTAACTGGCTCTATCTTCACATGGGTGAACATTTCCATAGATCCCATCCAGTGTAACTGGCTCTACCTTCACATGGGTGAATAATCTTGCCAGGGCCTACTGATTGCAATTTCCAACTGCTGTTAAATGTTTAACTTGCACACAAGACCTCCGGTTTTCACCTTGTCTGAGAAGGATAGTTTCTGATCTCACAACTCAAGGAATCAGTGGGACGTGTGATATC
The DNA here is from genome assembly GCA_014155875.1 of Cepaea nemoralis. Taxonomy (NCBI): domain Eukaryota; kingdom Metazoa; phylum Mollusca; class Gastropoda; order Stylommatophora; family Helicidae; genus Cepaea; species Cepaea nemoralis. The sequence goes on from JACEFZ010001237.1 coordinate 35,546, forward strand.
ATTAGCTGTAGGGGACATTCAGTTGTATGCTGGGAATGAACCCGATACTTTCTCAGTCTGAGGTAAACCCTGTATCCTTTCAGCCACAGCTGACAACCATTGCTGGGGCATCTGACATGACAATCAATGCTGAGACTGACAATCATTGTGGGGCACCTGACAACTACTGTTGGAGAGCATGACATGACATCCATGCTGGGAATGAACCCGATACTTTCTCAGTCTGAGGTAAACCCTGTATCCTTTCAGCCACAGCTGACAACCATTGCTGGGGCACCTGACATGACAATCAATGCTGAGACTGACAATCATTGTGGGGCACCTGACAACTACTGTTGGAGAGCATGACATGACATCCATTGTTGAGGGTACCTGACATGGCATGGTAACCATTGCTAGGGTATCATACATATGACACAATATTCGCTGGGGTACCATACATATGACACAACATTCACTGGGGTACCATACATATGACACAACATTCACTGGGGTACCATACATATGACACAACATTCGCTGGGGTACCATACATATGACACAACCTTTGCTGGGGTACCATACATATAACAAACCTTTGCTGGGGTACCATATGACACAACATTTGCTGGTGTACCATACATATGACACAGCCTTTTCTGGATACCATACATATGACATAACAACTATCACTGGAACACCAAACATATCTAGGGTACATGCCATGACAACCATCTCTGAGGCTCCATACATGCCATGACAACCATCTCTGAGACTCCATACATGACATGACAACCATCTCTGAGGTTCAAATACAGATGACATGACAACCATCTCTGAGGCTCTATACATATGCCATGACAGCCATCTCTGGGGCTCCATACATTCCATGACAACCATCTCTGAGGCTCCATAATGCCATGACAACATCTCTGAGGCTCCATACATGACATGACAACCATCTTTGAGGCTCCATACATGACATGACAACCATCTCTCTGAGGCTTCATACATATGACATATTGCAACCATTTTTGAGGCTTTATACACATCACATGACAACCATCTCTCTGAGGCTTCATATATATGACAACCATCTTTGAGGCTTCATACACATGACATGACAACCATCTCTGAGGCTTCATACACATGACATGACAACCATCGCTGGGGTACTAAACAAGACAACCCCAGTTAGTGGGTGCCATAATAAACACAATGACCCTCGGTGGGACAGACCAAACACAATAAACAACATGAAATAACACAGAATTCACTGTATCTGCTTGTAAGATACCATTACTATATGAAATGGCTAGTACATAAAGTACAAATAAACATCTCTCCTAACTTTAGCAAAATATGACTCAGATGACCAATGAGCTGCTGTGATTGCCTCCACTCCCATTCTCATCCTACTCCTCTGGGCTCTGGATGTCATGGATACTCAGCAGCCATCCTGACCTCCTACCACGATGAATCAGTCCAGCTAAGAGTTGTGACTTGGGATCTTTTGTTGTAGATGTGGCCATGGGCAGGGACAACATAGCTGCATTCATAATCACTGGGTTATGGGAACAACAATAAGCATCCCTGCACCGTTGACATCTGCTAGCAGAGGGATAGGGCACATAACTCCCTAAATGCAGAAATGTAGTTACCTTTGATATTTTAACTGTTGTTGCATTATGTTTCCTAGTCAATGAAGACTCCTTGGATTATGTGAGAAATTCACGATTGTTTATGCTTCATGGACTATGTCAGAAATTCACATCGATTGTGAGTGCTCCATGACCATGTGAGAAATTCTCATGGGCTGTGAATGCTCTAGAGACTGAGAAATTCACATGGGTTGTGAACACTCCATGGAATATGTGAGAAATTCACATGGGTTGTGTGTGAAAACCCCATGGAATATGTGAGAAATTCACATGGGTTGTAAACGCCCTGTGGACTGTGAAATTCATAAGGTTTGGGAATGTTTCATGGACTGTGAGAAATTCACATGGGTTGTGAACGCTCCATGGACTATATGAGAAATTCACATGGCTTGGGAATGCTCCATGGACTATATGAGAAATTCACATGCACTGTGTATGCATTCCATCTCATTGCACCACAGCTAGCAATGGCAAGGCTGAAACATCCGCTAACTAGTGCATGACAACAAACTGATAGATTGATAAGGCCATATTGTGCACCTACAGAGTCCAGTGGGAATCCAAGCATTTTGGCACATCAGAGCGATGATGCAGAGCACGGACTCCACACAAAACCTGTGGTATAGCCATAAACTCAATTCTTTAATGTCATCGGTCCAAGATTTCTTCTGTCAAAAATATGACACACCCTGTATTCTCAAACAGTAATTACCTCCCTCGATGTGTCTCCACCTTGACGTGGTGGGGGAGCTTGCGTGTCCCATCGACCCCATTTGCTTGCTGATGGATGAAAAACTACATATCGGACAGCTTATGGGATAGGGACCAGACTAAGAGAGACACAACCTGCTGCTCTGCAGGAGAGACTGAGGATAGCAGTCAAAAATTTAAATCAGGCGCACGAAGGCAGAAGTTCCTGGTCCGGACAAAACACTAAAGGCCCCCTGTCGAGAGCTGTGGCTGAACGCCTCTAAGCCACAAACCCTCGGACCTGAGAGCCGGGCCGATAGCCACATGTTAACTGGCTCTACCTTCACATGGATGAATATCTTGCCAGGGCCTACTGATTGCAATTTCCAACTGCTGTTAATGTTTAACTTGCACACAAGACCTCCGGTTTTCACCTTGTCTGAGAAGGCTAGTTTCTGATCTCACAACTCAAGGAATCAGTGGGACGTATGATATCATTAGCTGTAGGGGACATTCAGTTGTATGCTGGGAATGAACCCGATACTTTCTCAATCTGAGGTAAACCCTGTATCCTTTCAGCCACAGCTACAACCATTGCTGGGGCACCTGACATGACAATCAATGCTGAGACTGACAATCATTGTGGGGCACCTGACAACTACTGTTGGAGAGCATGACATGACATCCATTGTTGAGGGTACCCGACATGGCATGGTAACCATTGCTAGGGTATCATACATATGACACAATATTCGCTGGGGTACCATACATATGACACAACATTCGCTGGGGTACCATACATATGACACAACATTCGCTGGGGTACCATACATATGACACAACCTTTGCTGGGGTACCATACATATAACAAACTTTTGCTGGGGTACCATATGACACATTTGCTGGGGTACCATACATATGACACAGCCTTTGCTGGGGTACCATACATATGACACAACATTTGCTGGTGTACCATACATATGACACAGCCTTTTCTGGATACCATACATATGACACAACCTTTGCTGGGGTACCATACATATAACAAACCTTTGCTGGGGTACCATATGACACAACATTTGCTGGGGTACCATACATATGACACAGCCTTTTCTGGATACCATACATATGACACAACCTTTGCTGGGGTACCATACATATAACAAACCTTTGCTGGGGTACCATACATATAACAAACCTTTGCTGGGGTACCATATGACACAACATTTACTGGGGTACCATACATATGACAGCCTTTTCTGGATACCATACATATGACACAACCTTTGCTGGGGTACCATACATATGACATAACCTTTGCTGGGGTACCATACATATGACACAACCTTTGCTGGGGTACCATACATATGACATAACAACTATCACTGGAACACCAAACATATCTAGGGTACATGCCATGACAACCATCTCTGAGGCTCCATACATGCCATGACAACCATCTCTGAGACTCCATACATGACATGACAACCATCTCTGGGGTTCAAATACAGATGACATGACAACCATCTCTGAGGCTCTATACATATGACATGACAACCATCTCTGAGGCTTCATACACATGACATGACAACCATCGCTGGGGTACTAAACAAGACAACCCCAGTTAGTGGGTGCCATAATAAACACAATGACCCTCGGTGGGACAGACCAAACACAATAAACAACATGAAATAACACAGAATTCACTGTATCTGCACGTAAGATACCATTACTATATGAAATGGCTAGTAGATAAAGTACAAATAAACATCTTCGCTCCTAACTTTAGCAAAATATGACTCAGATAACCAATGAGCTGCTGTGATTGCCTCCACTCCCATCCTCATCCTACTCCTCTGGGCTCTGGATGTCATGGATACTCAGCAGCCATCCTGACCTCCTACCACGATGAATCAGTCCAGCTAAGAGTTGTGACTTGGGATCTTTTGTTGTAGATGTGGCCACAGGCAGGGACAACATAGCTGCATTCATAATCACTGGGTTATGGGAACAACAGTAAGCATCCCTACACCGTTGACATCTGCTAGCAGAGGGATAGGGCACATAACTCCCTAAATGCAGAAATGTAGTTACCTTTGATATTATAACTGTTGTTGCATTATGTTTCCTAGTCAATGAAGACTCCTTGGATTATGTGAGAAATTCACAATTGTTTATGCTTCATGGACTATGTCAGAAATTCACATCGATTGTGAGTGCTCCATGACCATGTGAGAAATTCTCATGGGCTGTGAATGCTCTAGAGACTGTGAGAAATTCACATGGGTTGTGAACACTCCATGGAATATGTGAGAAATTCACATGGGTTGTGAACACCCCATGGAATATGTGAGAAATTCACATGGGTTGTAAACGCCCTGTGGACTGTGAAATTCATAAGGTTTGGGAATGTTCCATGGACTGAGAAATTCACATGGGTTGTGAACGCTCCATGGACTATATGAGAAATTCACATGGCTTGGGAATGCTCCATGGAATATATGAGAAATTCACATGCACTGTGTATGCATTCCATCTCATTGCACCACAGCTAGCAATGGCAAGGCTGAAACATCCGCTAACTAGTGCATGACAACAAACTGATAGATTGATAAGGCCATAATGTGCACCTACAGAGTCCAGTGGGAATCCAAGCATTTTGGCACATCAAAGCGATGATGCAGAGCACGGACTCCACACAAAACCTGTGGTATAGCCATAAACTCAATTCTTTAATGTCATCAGTCCAAGATTTCTTCTGTCAAAAATATGACACACCCTGTATTCTCAAACAGTAATTACTAAATAAAATACAGGCAAAACAGATAAAGAAATGACTACATCAAAAATTAATATGGACAGGATTAATTCGAGTGAACATCAATAAATACTGAACATGAAAAAAATATAGTAAAAAAAAGATGAGAATTACAACCATCGAGTATATAACAAGAACACAAAATGACAGGTGAAACAAAGAAACATTTATAAATGATATACTGACTTAGGTATTGCTAAAGCAATGACAAATGCAATCTTCCAAATGCACGCTTACAAAAATATTCCAGAAGATGGATTTTATGTTTCTACACAGCTGTAAACAAATAAACGATGTCTCAATATTAATGACACCAAAATTATTTGTAAAAACCAAAGTGTACATATTGTAAAACAAGTACAATACTTATCAAAATATGAAATTTAACCCTTTCCAGCCAAGAAGAATGGACTCCTTCTGCGCATGAACACTGAGGTGAAATAATACATGAAGATGGCCTTTTATGGGACCACTCAGTTAAAAGTTGAGTGCTACTTTCTGTGTGTGCTCACATACCTTCAAGTCTTTTCTGATAAATAACTACCTACCTTGCTCACATTCCCTCAGATACATTTATCTGTAACCATCTACCATCCCCTCAGATATAATTTATATTTAACCATCTACTTAGCTTATGTCTCCTCAGATATAGTTTATCTTTAACTATCTACCTGGATCAGACACAATTTGCACATACCGATAACAACAGGTGAGGAGCATGATATATCATAAATTCCATGAAGAACAGTAAAATCCATGATCTGAAACAGTATAAATACCATTAAACATCCCATTTATTACTCAAAAGGGCTGAACTATGAAATTCTATCTGTAACTAGACACCTTACATGTGCCCTTGGTTATCATACATTATTTGGTAATATATTCATTCTTCGTCATCTACAGCTTAGGAGTGAAAGAATGTAGTTTCAAAATTCTCTGACACACCGAATTGAGGGATCAGAACCAGCCACGGATATTGCTCTGCGTTAATTTAGATGGTATGAAGTGTTGGCTAGCCAGAAAGCAATAGAAAACTACATAAAACTGTGTAGCAAATCAATAGTAAATGCTGGGGCTGATTGCAATGACCTGTAAAGGACATGCCACAAACTTTACTAACACCCAATCAGAAAGGTGTAAATATGTATCTACTTAATTAGGACAATACACAACTGGAAAGGGCTAAACATGCAGTTCTTAAAAAATGGTTAGCTTAACTGCCATGAACATTAAAAATCAAATTGAGAGGTTGGAGACAACCAAACATATGGTTTTAAAGACAGAAGCCACAAACAGCAGATTGCACAATTTGTTGCCTTTAATACTTTGCTGCATCTCATCAGAAGCATACTGCAGAATTATTTATTCACTTCACCATATACAGTGAATAGATGAATCATTATGGCTGAAATATATAACATACATAGTGACTTATACTGTTCAAATGAGGAGCATTAGTTATCCCCACAGTAGTCGCAAAGTCACAATGAAATCTTGCTGTCTGCATAACCCTGTTCTTAGTTGCCAAACTGCTATAGCCTTGATGTATCTGAGTAACTGTTCATTATTTGTTGAATACAGTATCTTAACAGCCTTTTCTTTGTTCACTTTACGGCCGCAATTGTGCAAGTCCTGAGTGACAGCCAAGTTTTGTGGCTTCCGTGTTTAAATTCCCTAAGTGAATACATTGTTTTGAATGTATATATGGCGATGAATATAGCACAGTGTTACATACATTAAATATCTGATTTATGTATAGCATGTGTGATAAACCATTTACATATGAACTTTGCCCTCTTGACCCAGTGCTGAGGTAATGCAATATTTGACTAAGAAATTGTCGAGAGTCCAGTTGGCAAGTTTCACAGTGCTGGACACAAGAGAGTCAATTCGTTGTTTCTGCACCCTAAACATGTGTTCTTGAAATGTTCTAGAATAGTCTATGGACTAACCATGTGTTCTTAAAACATTCTATAATAGTTCATGGCCTATGTGTTCTTGTAATGCTCTATAATACCCTATAGTCTAGCCATGTGCACTTGAAATACATATAGCATAAAGCAAACATGTAGCATACAAGGGGACTTTGTGGTCACGTCAATGTCATACCCACTGCCTTTACACCACCTGATATATCTCTGGTATCCATGTCTTCTATCCCTTATTTGTTTGTCCAATATGTTCACTTTGGGCATAATTGTGTTGTGTCTGTTAACAGCAGAGCTGCAATATTTGCGCCTTTTGGTCGACACATCCGACTTCTTTCTGGCAATATTTTTGACCTGGTTAGCTTTCCCGCAGTAGTTTTTCACGGCCTCCTCATGGCCACAGTAGGATTCTCGTTCAATGGATATTTCTACCTGTCATTTCAGTCTTCTTTCCAAGGCATTGAGATATTTAATAAGGCCAAAGTAGTTCAGTTTTCGAGACCGGATGCTGTTGATGTTTTTTTAGTGTTCAGACTTCGTAAAATTTCAGTATTTTTCTTCTTACTATTATCTATTGAGAATTTTTTTTATTACTTCTTTCCCTTGTGTTTCTATGAGTGCACATCAACTTCTGTATTACATTTTATGACTTGAATGGTTCTGTAGCCACAAATATTTCTGTCTATTACACTCACATATTGTGAAGTTTTCACAATCAAATATGACATTTCTGCTCCCCTGTGTCATTCCACAATAAACATAAAGTGTATTTGTGATATTTGTTAGTGGATAATTTCATATGAACTAAGCTGAGTAAGTTATGGTGAAATCAGAACAGTAGTTCACAAATCTATTACATGAACAAATCATACAATTGCAGTAAATATGAACTCTATGTGTTACATATAAAGTACTTATATTTAAAAGGGCAATGTGTGCCACTTGAGGTGCAATCTATTAAGAGTTAAACAATTTTGAGCTGAATCTGACCATTCCTCAAGACCAAATTAATATTAAACACACGCGATGCCTCTCCAGCTTTCCTACAGGATAACGGTACTTTTGATTCAGTGTTTTTGTCAGGATTGAACTCAAATACAAATAAATAAGTACATCAAAACACCTGGCACGCTGCAAAGTTATTCACAATGACTCTGACTTGGCAGCAGGAACCGATTTATCCCAACACTGTGAAACAAGCTGTGCTTAGCGGTTACCTCACTTTGTTCTCACACACAGAAAAATGTTGATTGTTCAATATCTGAACATACACTGACTTAATATAACAATCACTAAATAAGACTTCATACAACCGCAGGTGACTGGACTAATAATCACAAAGTCTAAAATACCCCGGTCCTCAAAAATACTATGCCGAAGACTCTTTGAGATTATCAAAGTATTCCATGAGCTGTTCGTATGTCATGCCCATGGCTTCATAGTCCCATTCTGCCTCATTGTAACCCATCCCACAGTCGTCATCCAGGAGCGGGTTGGATGTGATTCGGATGCTACACTCAGACCCCTTGTACGTGGATATCACACTGTTACGATTGCTACTGGAACCCGAAGAGGCCGCTCCCAGTGACCCCACTTGTACTGCTGGCACCAGCATTTTCACCGCTGGTTGGTCTCAAGCGTTGCTGGTCTGAAGACGACCCATTGGCAACAACCATTTGGTTGCCGTTGAAATCTTCTTCTGCCATGAGTGCATGGTTGCACCCGGCATTCCCTGCTCCGGTTCTTTCTAACGTGGCCCGGCCAATCCAAACCCAATCTGGAGCTTGAGATATGGACCCAACCATAACTCGAGAGCTTTTGGGTGAGCACTTGCGTTGGTATCTGACCATGAAGACGGCACAGTTGGCCGCGAAGACCAGAATTGCAAAAGCAAACACTGCCACCAGCACATACATGCCGATCTCCAGCGGAGTTGGGTGTTTACCCCTTGTGTTGACAGCTTGAGCTAGAGCTTCTGATTTGGGCTCTTTTGTGTTTTCATCAAAGCCATCTGCGGACGTGAATGACTCCAGCTGTTCATGGACATTGTCTATAGGGCTTATCTGAGGAGATCAGGAGAGACATTACTGTATTGTAGTCAATGGGGATCATAGGCGAGAGTTACAGTACTCTAACTAATTTGGAGACATCTGAATATGTCTCTCAACATGAGAGAGAGAGAGAGAGAGAGAGAGAGAGAGAGAGAGAGAGAGAGAGAGAGAGAGAGAGAGAGAGAGAGAGAGAGAGAGAGAGAGAGAGAGAGAGGGAGGAAGAGAGAGGAGGGAGAGAGTGAGAGTGAGAGAGAGAGCAGAGAGAGACTTAATTTTCAATGGGTCAGGGCAATGATTCACAACCTAATCAGTGCTCATGGCTAGCTATCACTACTTCATACTCTCATGGATAAATGCTGCATGCACATTTCCACACACCCTTACACCAGATCTCCATGCACCTCTCTAATCATACACCACAGCCATAAGCACACACACAATCCCTCACATCAAAGGCGCATATACATACACACAAAAACACATATAGAGCAGCAAGCACACACACAACAGTCGCAAATACACCCTCACATCAGAGAGGCATGCACACATACAAACTCTCACATTAGAGCTGCACACACACACACACACATTAGAGCTGCATACTGACATTAGAGCTGCACACACACATAACCTCACATCAGAGTCATGCACATCACATACCCACATCACATTGTGTAAGGGAATGTCTCAAGTGCTGTGATGATGGTTGTCGACTCAACTCCCACTTGCAACCGCAAGCACACACACACCCTCACACTAGAAAGACACTCACACTAGAGAGAGAGACACATTAATCAGAATCAATAAACAGATAAATCAAAGTGTGTAAGCATAAAATAACACAACAACAGTCCCACCTTAGGCCCAGACTTGGAGCTCTTGGAATCCTCACTATGAGCATCTGAGGGTGGCTTGTGGTTGTGTTTGTTATGCTGTTGTTTGTTGTAATTGTGCTGTTGATGTTTGAAGTACTCTTCTTTATTACTGAAATTATCCTGGTTGTTGTTGTTGCTGTTATGTCGACGGTCGCTGGCGCGGTTGTAGTAGTAGCCATCGCTCTGGATAACAGTTATAGAGGTCCATGTCTTTGGTGAAGTCAACCTGCAGATGCAACAGCAGCAAATGTGAACTATCAGTGGAACATGAAACATAGGTACCAAAACAATTGAACCAACAACAAAACAATCTTATTGCATAAATATATCGATTAGATTATTCTAGCCATTGCTATGCAAACAGAAGGACTTCCTTTTAAATCTTAGACTACTGTGGGCATAACATACTTCACATTCAAACAGTATCAGTGTGTATCTATCTAGTATTTCAGCCAAAGTATTATTCGTTTGTTCACTTCATGTGATATATACCTCTGCAGTATGCACCTGATGAGATGCCAGGCAAGAAATTTTGCAACATATTGTTTATGGCTTCCGTGATTAAATTCACAAAAGAAATATATTGTTTTGAATACAAAGGACCCCAAAATAAAATTTTGAATAGATTTAATTTAAAAAATGAACATTAAAAGAACAAGACATATGGTATAGACACATTTGGATCTCTATTGACGTTAGGAGTTCATACACTGTGCTAAAATTTTCCTGGTATCTTACAGGAAAAAAAGTCTTAAAAGTCAAGAGGATCGACTTCATTGCACCAAGTTTTATCCCATATGGCTCAGTCTCTTTCTGTAGGGTGGCCTGCCAATAGCATCGCCCAAAGCAAAACACCCCGTAATTCCATCAACCCCTCCCCAGTCTCTGAGAAAAATGCACCTGTAAACCAAAAGATAAAGCCATGATTCAAACCCACAACCTTCAGAGCACGAGGCAGACAGCTTGATCACTTCACCATGGAGACTCCCCGGCAGAAGGAGGCTGGAGCACTTAAGAAAGTATCTGTGTCCAATGAAAGCGCTCTGACAAAACAAACCAACAAAGTGTTTACGTACCTGTACATGGACGTACTCCGTATCCAGAGTACGTGGCTTCTTCCTGTTGCAGACACCACTCTCTCTCAGAATGACCCTGACAATCTCTCCCTTGCCGTTGCCAACAGCCTTGATGCTCGGGGGCAGGGAGGGGACAGAGCTGATGGACTCTGTGACCTCCACCACGTCAGGGTTCACGGACGTGACCTTCAATTCAAACTCCCCAGGGTCAACCCGGAAAAGGGGCAGCATTGTTTCATCCTTGAACTCCACAGCAATGTCTAAGACAGCTTCCTAAAGGGAACACATTAATATAATTAAAAGAAAGTATGTATCGGACCTTTGACTGCCTTAAGACATCATGAACATGCTAGCATGATCACGTGCCATGCCGATAAGCGTGTGTGGTCATGTTTCGCCATCTTACATGACCATACCATGCGGCCAAGCCATCCAGGTAGTTACTTCTCTGCCTTCGCCTTGTTCTCTTCCCACTGATCTTGCCAGTTGTCACCAAGTTCTCTATTGTATTTCTTTTCATAATGTGACCAAACATTGATTGACCTGTCTATGTCTAATGTCTCTAATCAGTTCACAATTTTCATTTGTTTCTTGAAGGACTTGCTCATTGGTTTTTCTGCCTGTCAATAGTATTCTTGGCATTTTCCTCAGAAACCACATCTCCGCAGCCATTAGATGTTTTTCAGCTTGCCTGCTCATTGTCCACACTTCACATCAGAATGTATGTGTATAGTCAGTATGTGTTCCATTTTGCAAAAGGCTACCTTCGCCATGGCAATTCTTATTCTAATCTGTTCTTTAATGCATCTCCCGTCAGATGTTATGACTGTTCTGAGATAATTGTACCAATTCACTTGTTTAAGAATATTATCATTTACCTGTATATTACACTGTGGTATTTCTTTCTTCCTAGTGACAACCATAATCTGTGCTCTGCTTACAATTCAATTCTAAGCCTTGTTGTTCACTGTGTGCAACAACCACATCTACTGAATATTGCAGATCCTGCTCATTGTTTGCAATCAATAGACCATATGATACACGACCCATATTTTCAATAGATCATATGATACATGACCCATATTTTATCAACCATTTGGCACTTGTGTGTGTGGTCAATATCAGGTTGGCTGCCTTTAATTCCCAAAACATTTCCTCATGCTTGTTTTAAGCTGGATTGATGTGGTTAGTTAGGTGCACATCCTTTACAGGATGTGGCAGTCAACCCAAGCATATTTTGGCTGTTTGTGATTGTTTGGCAAGTTTACGTTCAGTAGTTTGCTATTAACGTGATAGCCTAGCTAGGTGAATTCAAAAATAAACCCTGTATAGTTGTCATTAGACTCTTGTATACTACTGCAACAAGTCAGAAGGAACTACAGGAAATGATGGATACAGTGGTTACAGAAAGTGAAACAGTGGGCCTCAGCTTGAATAATAAGAAGACTGAAATCATGGTGAAATCAAAGAAACGGATCATGCCTCAGTGTACAATGAAAGTAAAGAATGTCATTTTGCGGGAAGTGCAGAAATTTAAATATCTAGGCACATAGATAACATTAGATGGAAGATGTATTACAGAAATAAAGAACAGAATAGGACAAGCACAAACTGCATTCTATTAAATGAAGAATTTTTTATGCAATAAGTTCTTGTCATTGGAAGTTAGAAAAAGAATTCTTGCATGTTACATAGAATCAATTCTAATATATAGATATGCGGTTACGAATCCTGGACAATCAATAAACCAGCGAAGAAATCCCTAGAAGTCTTGAAGATGTGGTTTCATAGAAGAATGATGAAAATTCCTTGAACAGCCAAAATGAGAAATCTGGACATTTTGAGGGAGGTAAGTCACAAAGACAGCTTATCACACACAAACAAACAAAAAGAGGTGGTCTTCATATTTTGGCCACATTAAGAGAAAACAAAAGTTGGAACATGTGACGATTGGAATGATTTGTGGTAAGAGAAAAAGAGGAGGACAGCAAGAGAAAATTCTTGACAGTCTTGGGCCTGGCACAGAAGGGAGTCAGCACACAAAATGATTGCAAGATGTGCAGAAGCATGCTTGTCCATGTTAGTCGGCAAGACACTTGATGATGATAATAATCTTAACTGTCTTGTATTCTGGTATAAACACACAAGTTATTTTAATTTGTATAATAAAATATTAATAGAATTACTGAAAATATATCTGTAAAAATATGAGAAGAGAAGCATTGGAAAACATTAAGGTGACTGGAAAGATTAATGGGAGAAAGGGCAGAGACAGGCCGACAGAAATCGTGCTGGAAGGGCTGAGATGCTAGCATGGAGGAATATCATCAGCCCAGTTGATACAGAACACCATGGACTGAGATCTGTGGACAGACATGAACACTTAGGGCAGGGGTCATGATGATGATAATATTTCAAACCAGTTGTAGTCACATGATAAGTCAATGGATGTATATAAAATGTTATCAGCAACCAGTTGTAATCACATGATAAGTCAAAGGTTGTATATAAAATGTTTCAGCAACCAGTTGTAATCACATAAGTCAATAGAAGTATGTCAAATGTATCAGCAACCAGTTGTAATAACATGATAAGTCAATGGATATATGTCAAATGTATTAGCAACCAGTTGTAATCACATGATAAGTCAATAGAAGTATGTAAAATATATCAGCAACCAGTTTTAATCATATCATAAATGATACGTCAATGGAAGTATATCAAATGTAAACAGCAACTAGTTGTAATCACATGATAAGTCAATGAAAATATGTCAAATGTATCAGCAACCAATTGCAATAACATGTTAAGTCAATGGAAGTATGTCAAATGTATTAGCAACCAGTTGTAATCACATGATAAGTCAATAGAAGTATGTCAAATGTATCAGCAACCAGTTGTAATCACATAAGTCAAAAGAAGTATGTCAAATGTATCAGCAACCAGTTGTAATCACATGATAAGTCAATGGAAATATGTCAAATGTATCAGCAACCAATTGCAATAACATGTTAAGTCAATAGAAGTATGTCAAATGTATCAGCAACCAGTTGTAATCACATAAGTCAATGGAAGTGTGTCAAATGTATCAGAAACCAGTTGTAATAACATGATAAGTCAATAGAAGCATGTCAAATATATCAGCAACCAGTTTTAATCATATCATAAATGATAAGTCAATGGAAGTATATCAAATGTAATCAGAAACTAGTTGTAATCACATGATAAGTCAATGGAAATATGTCAAATGTATCAGCAACCAGTTCTAATCACATGATAAGTCAATGGATGCATGTCAAATGTATCAGCAACCAGTTGTAATCACATGATAAGTCAATGGAAATATGTCAAATGTATCAGCAACCAGTTGTAATCACATAAGTCAATAGAAGTATGTCAAATGTATCAGCAACCAGTTGTAATCACATGATAAGTCAATGGAAATATGTCAAATGTATCAGCAACCAATTGCAATAACATGTTAAGTCAATAGAAGTATGTCAAATGTATCAGCAACCAGTTGTAATCACATAAGTCAATGGAAATATGTCAAATGTATCAGCAACCAGTTGTAATCACATGATAAGTCAATGGAAATATGTCAAATGTATCAGCAACCAGTTTTAATCACATGGTAAGTCAATGAAAGTATGTCAAATGTATCAGCAACCAGTTGTAATCACATGATAAGTCAATGGATGCATGTCAAATGTATCAGCAACCAGTTGTAATCACATGATAAGTCAATGGATGCATGTCAAATGTATCAGCAATCAGTTGCATTCATTGCCATTTTCAGTCTAAAGTACATACTTGCTGTTTGGCCACAAGCATGTCTCGAAGATGCACGGTTGCCATGATGGCTCCTGGCAAGTTCCTGTCTTCTGAAATTTGTAAAGCCATACCGCTGATCACATTAACCACCATTCGCTCAATGTCAACTTTATCGCTGCCAACTCTGACTTCTTTAGCACCAAGAAGTTTTCCAGTTGGGGAAATTACCTGGTAATGCAAACCATATAACATGAAGTAAGCATTTAATTTATTAAGGTTACCTGGAAATATAAATCAGTCATATTCAATGTCAACATGTTATTAATGAAGATTATCTTGCAACAGAAATCAGTGACATTTGGTAGGCATCAGCAATATTTAGTAGATTATCTGGCAACATAAATAGTGAGATTTAGTAGAAATGAGTGACATTTAGTAGAAATTAATGACATTTAATAGATTACCAGGCAACAGAAATAGTGACATTTAGCAGAAATGGGTGGTATTTAGTAGAGATTAATTACATTTAATAGATTACCAGGCAACAGAAATAGTGACATTTAGTATAAATAAGTCATATTCAATGTCAGAATGTTATTTATTGAGATTATCTGGCAACAGAAGGCAGTAAAATTTAAACCAAACATTTTACTCATTAAGATTACCTGGCAACAGAAATGAGTGACATTTAGTAGAAATCAGTGACATTCATCTACTTCTTGATTTACTGGAATTTTCAATGAATTCTCCTGATATCTCCACATCGATGATTCTGTCATAACATTTTAGCAAGTCTTTTCTGAGCTGGCACCAATTAAAGAATGTTTCTAATTTAACATCTGCTGTTCTCATTCTACAGGTGTCTTCACTTGTCAGTTAAACTATAGTGCATGTGACCAATTCCCTTTCACATCAATCTATATTTTCCCAAAATAAGGCACAAGTCGGAGATGTTATTTGCGTGATTTACAAAAAGGAATTTCTCTGGGAGTCGGAACATACAAATGACTGAAAATAAAACAATGTTTGCATAAGTTCCGGTAATTGCTTTAAAAGGGTTACTGGTTTGACAACATAATGCACAATTGCAGAACGCAGTCTTGACAATATAATGAACAAGAGGAGGATGCATGCCGCCAGTTCTGACAACATAATGTACCAGACATCAGAGAACTAGCCTGGGTGTCATAGGTCGGTGATGTGTTTGGGTCGCTTGGAGTTCTAGGTGAAAGACATAATCTGTGCTAGGCACTGTTCTAGTTCAGTATTGCGAAATACGAGGTAAAGTCATTAAGTAACAGGAATTTTTTAAAATTAAGTGCATGGAAGAGTATGGACAAAGGAAAATCTTATTTCAGAAAACAAACTGGCTCTTAAGCAATACTCCATGTAGGGTCATTAGGATAAAGCAGTTTGCGCATATGCAATTGTGATTACAAAATGGCTGCCTCACTACTGACTTGGTGATGGAGAAAAAGGAAGCATGATTTGTTATAATTGGTCAGAGGGTGTGAAGCCATGTGAAATCTACAGAAGAATTATGATTCAGTATAGAGACAGTTGTGTTTGAATCAGGGGAGAGAGTATGAATGGGTAGAAAGATTTAAAAGGAAACACCCATTTTCTCCAGTTAAGAAAACATTCAAGACATAGGAATCTGGGGGAGAACTAAATGACAGATAAAATACATTAAATTGTCTCGTTTGCACTATTGTAAAATTCCTGTTATTTAATGACTTCCCCTCACCATCATCATCATCATCATGTGCCATGCTGGTAAGCATGGGCGGTCATGTTTTGCCATCTCACTCGATCACCAAAGTCATGGATCAGCTCAGTGTTCTTGTCTCGCCCATACAATCCAGGTGTTTACTTCTCTGCCCTCCCCCTGCTCTCTTCCCCTCGATCTTGCCAATTATCACAAAGCTATCCAATTTATTTCTTCTCATAACGTGAACAAAACATTGTGACTGTCTAATTTCTCTAATCAGTTTCTTCTCTAATCAGTTTACGGTTTTCATTTGTTTCTTGTAGGACTTGGTAATTGGTGTTTCTGTTTGTCCATGGTATTCTTTGCATTTTCCTCAGATACCATATTTCCACAGCCATCAGATGTTTTTGAGCTTGTCGCTCATTGTCTACGCCTCACATCCATACAAAAGTACAGGTTCTATGTAGCATCTCAACACACTTTTTCTCATTGCAAATGACACCTTTTTATTGGTTAGTATGTTTTTCATCTTGCAAAAGACTGCCTTTGCCATGGCAATTCTTGTTCTAATCCCTTCAAGGCATCTCCATCAGATGTTATAACTGTTCTGAGATAATTATACCGATTCACTTGTTTAAGAATATTCCCATTTACTTGAATATTACATTGTGGTATTTTCTTCTTCTTAGTGATGACCATAATCTGTGTCTTCTTACAATTTAATTCTAACCTAAGTTGTTTCACTGCGTGGAACAATCACATCTACTAAATGTTGCAGATCCTGCTCATTGTCTGCAATCAATACTGTATCATCCGCATGTGCATGATTGTAGATCCATGATTCACAAAGATGAGGGAACAGATAAAGATATTAAACAAGAATACAAAAGGCAAGAGAAGCTTTTGTAGCGCTAGGAACTTTGTGGAAGTCAAAAGAAATACAACCTGAGCACCAAACTCAGAATACTGACTTCTAATGTTAAATGAGTACTAGTGTATGGAGCAGAAACATGGAGAAAGAGTAAAATGATTACAAATAAACTGCACACATTCATTTACTGGTGCCTGCGTATAACAGAAGAACTAAAGCAGTGTGACAAAATCATCAATGTGGAGCTCATGGAGAGAACTCAATAAATACCAATGAATCAAGAGGTGAAGAAAAGTCGCTGCCACCAGATAGGTCATATAATCTGAAAATAGTATAACCAGAATACCTTTTTTCTGTAACCCACAAGGCAAAAGAAATAAGAGGAAGACCCACTGTCACAGCTCTACATTATATGATGACAGTTCAGATAAGACAGTACAAAACAGACATAAAACGAATGTTCTTCTTTTTCTGCGTTCATCCGGAGTTTTTTTCTTCCGGATGTGATTGCGTTGTGCCTGTTTACAAGCAGAGCTGCATTCTTGCGCCGTTAGGCCGACATTTCCGACTTCTGCAGGCATTTGTTGATCGGGTTAACCTTCCCGGGGAGACGAATGTTCAGAGGTAAGGGCAACTCACAACAGAGAACAAAGTGTTGGTGTGAACTCGGTTCAAAATAGTGTGTTCGAACACGCTACTGACTGGCGGGGAAAAACAGGAAACGACTAGCGTGTGACAAAGCAGTCGGTCGGAGAATGGGAGTAGAGAGGGATCGAGACGCTAAGCACAGTAGCGACTGATTATAGATAGTGACGAATGATAGCAATAAAATGTATTAGTGTAAATGATAGCTTGTGGATAACTTAGTTAATGACTACAGCTGTGATAGCAGAAACTAGGAAAGAATCCTGTTTAAGATGAAATGTTTCAATGTAATAAGACGTGTGTGAGATAAGCGGTGTTTGAGTCACTGTAGATTCAATTACAAGTAGTGTTATTGTTCTGAAATGTTTATGTTTAAACTTACGACACGGGTTTTGTGCAAGTAATATTTTAATAATGTAAATAAACAATGAGCTTATCATGGAGCACTGAAGTTTGTTTATTAATGTAATAAGCCAAAAGGTGTATGTCTGGACCTGTTGGAATTATTAAGATTGCCAATAAGGTGGGAACAATACCGGCAGGTTCAGGACACCCACACACACACACACACACACAAACGTGGAGAAGCGAAGTGGAAACAGAAATGAATAATTTGGGGAGGACATGGACGGAGCTGCATGGAGTAGGCTAAGGACAGGGCTGTGTGGTTGTGAGTTGGAGTGAGTTGATCGAGGATCTATGCTCCAATGAGGGAATACAAGGCAAAGAAGACGCAGATTCACAAAGGTGGTTCAGTATTGCAAAATACCACCCTGTAGAAAACCTGCGGGATTTTACATCAGAGGTTCCCAAAGCTGAAGAAAATTTCCCCTGGTTGGTGGACAGACCCACAGTCTTGACTTTGCAATTGACTGAATAGTGAACCATGGGATCTTAAAAGAGATCGGATCTTAAAAGGACGTGTTAACACCAAGGACAGATCAAAAGCATAATGAAGATGTCATGAAAGAATATACCACACGTACAGATAAGAAGCATAATGAAGATATCTTGAAAGAATTTAACACATGTACAGATAAAAGCCAGCTCTGTGTCAAAGGGTTGTGGACGCAGTTCATAATCTCACATACCCATATTCTTAAAAGACATGTTAACACCAAGGACAGATCAAAAGCATAATGAAGATATCATGAAAGAATTTACCACATGAACAGATAAGAAGCATAATGAAGATATCTTGAAAGAATTTATCACATGTACAAATAAAAGCCAGCTCTGTGGCCAACGGGTTGCGAACGCAGTTTGTAATCTCACATATCCACGTTCGAAACACAGCTGCGAGCAGTTTGGCAGCAGACTGCCTTGCACTGGTTTTTTACGAAATGGTATGGGTGCCTTCGTTCAGAAAGCATTGGCAAACTACTGAACATAAACTTGCCAAGAGATTACAACAGCAACATTTGCTGATGTTGACTGAGACCCCATGTAAAGGATATGCAACTAACTTTTAACAGATAAAAATCATAATGAAGATATCTTGAAAGAAGCTAACACCATGTACAGATAAAAAGCATAATGAAGATATCTTGAAAGAAGTTAACACCACAGCCAGATAAAAATCACAATGAAGATATCTTGAATGAAGTTAACTCACAAAGAGAAATGTTTCCCTACATCAGAAGACCACAATCCACATTCTTTTAGCACAACCCAAGGGGGAAAAAACTTGGTATGTAGTAACAACTTGAAAGTTGGAGGGGAACAGAGGCAGGTGGAGACCGAGACAGATGTCAAGACAGTTTGGCAGGGAAATTCTAGTGCAGGAAGCCACAACTTATTTATGTGTTTTGTGTACACCTGATAATGATGAAATGTCACATGTACCTATTACCTTTTTTTGTATTCTAACTGAACAGACCAGATTTTCTATAAAGATTTAATGAAACAATCCTCTATAAAGATATCTTTTTCTTCTTCAGTTGTACAATATGTTTGTTGATTTGTACATAATTAAGGTGTGTTAATTTACAGCAGAGCTGCAATATTTGTGCCTTTCAGTTGACACATCCAACTTTTTTTTTGCCATTTGTTGACCAGGATGGTCTTCCTGGCATAAATATGTAACGAAAACAATCACAATCAGGTATAAAGAAATACCAGACCCAACATTACCTGAACTTCCGTCCGTCCTGGCGACACTCCCACAACAGTTCCTTGTACAATCTTTGCAACGGCAGGATCAGCCACCGTCAGCCGATTCTGTATAAGAGAGGTCACTCTTACGTAAGTCTTCTTGCTGCGGTAGTATTCAATAGCCTCCCCTGGGGCGTTAATGATGAATCTGGCATAGACATCTATCAGAGACTGCTGGTACTTAGGACTGCAGCTCTGATTGCTGGCTGGCCCCTTCTCCCTGCCCACAATCACATTTGTGTGGGTGAGAAGGCCAAGATCAACACTTCGTTTCTCCCTGCAGAGAAATTAATGAAAAGTGGTAAAATAAATAGAAAGTGTGTGTATTGATCAGATGAAAAGAAAGTTAGTAATAAAGCAGAGAGGGGATTGGTGTAATGGTTAGAAGATTACGCCAACAATGGAATGGGTGCTATCAGATGAGATTTCAATGCCGACCCTCGCCATTTATTATGGGAGAGAAAGATTAGCCACTATTACTATGTGCACTCAGGACTAAAAATGTGATCGTCTTAACATTTCAAGCAGCAGTTCTCTGCTATGGAACTTATTTAAAAAATTATTATTGCTAAATGTTTTGAAAGAGGCTAAGACAATAATAACAAAACATTAGCTGCATATCCTCTACAGGATGCTGCAGTCAACCCCAGCACTTTTTGGCTGTTTGTGGTTTCTTGGCAAGTTCACATTCAGTAGTTTGCCATTGATTTCTGAATGGCCGGCACTCATATCTTTGTGTGGGAACACAATGCAAGGTGGTCTGCTTCCAAATCGCCTGCAGCTGTTTAGACACAAGGATGACTTATTACAAACATCAGAAAGAGGCTGTAATCATTTTTTGGCACACCATGAGAAGACAAATACTAGAACATATCATGGCAACTAGACAGATTTGTGGAAAGAGAGATAGAGGAAGACAGAACAAATATTTAAACATTCTTGTCAGCACATGAACTAATACATGGTAAATTATATAGACTTTCTGTACTAGGCACCCATCAAATATACCATTCAGAATTTCTGTACCAGGCATCTATCAAATATACAATACAGACTTTCTGTACCAGGCATCTATCAAATATACAATACAGACTTTCTGTCATTAGTCGCGGTTCCAACATCACAGCAAAGGGTCATCCCCATTATGCTCCGTTCCCGTGAATATCACATAAAATGTTTTTCAGTGCCCCATGTGAATAGTGGGAAAGACAGGAGTCTCTACAAACTTTCTGTATCAGGCATCTATCAAATATACAATACAGACTTTCTGTACCATACAAGGCATCCATCAAATATACAATACAGACTTTCAGTATCAGGCATCCATCAAATATACAACACATTTTCTAACAAATAGAGAGTACAGAATCACAAACTATCTTACATAGTATTCTGAGGCTTTCCCACTCTCCAGCCTCGAACCTGGCTGAGCTTCGAGTCTGACAGTTGAATGTCCAGTCGTGGTTCAGGCACCCACACTCTGACACCAAGCTGGGCCAGGCGTTCAGCTGTTCTGACCAAAACAGTTACGTTCTTAGCTCCCCGAGTCTCACTTCCATCCAGAAATACGTGATCACATGAAACAGCAACCTGCAACAATGTATTTGTAAAATAAGGTGGATATAATAAAAACAACTGTTGTGATACATCTTTGGAGCAAATAGAAGGAACTACAGAACATGATTGTATTAACAGAGGGGAACTACAGAAAATAACTGATGTAGTAGAGGGAACTACAGAAAATGCTTGATTTAACAGAGGGGAGCTGCAGAAAAAAATTGGATGTAGTAGAGAGAACTATAGAAAATGATTGATACAGTAATGCAGTAGAGGAAACTATAGAAAATGATTGATTTAGCCAAGGGGAACTACAGAAAATGATATATGTAGCAGACATAATTACAGAAAATGGTTGATTTAGCAGAGGGGAATTACAGAAAATGATTAATTTAGCAGAGGAGAACTACAGAAAATGACTTGGTGTAGTAGAGGAAACTACAGAAAATGACTGATGCAGTAATGCAGTAGAGGAAACTATAGAAAATGATTGATTTAGCCAAGGGGAACTACAGAAAATGATATAGGTAGTAGAGGGAATTACAGAAAATGACTAATTTAGCATAGGGGCATTACTACAGAACATGATTTATGTAGTTGAGAAAACTACAGAAAATGACTGATGCATGTTTTGATAAATGATGTTATAAACCCCGCAGGCCTCAATACTTCATCATGTGTTATCTTATCTGTGCACAATACTCTCAGTATTCATCTAAAATACCACATCTCCACTGCCTCATTTTCCTATTTCGTGACAATCAGTAAATAAGCAACAACAAATACTCAGCAGCCATAGAAATGTATTCCACATAAGAATGTTAAACATAACATACTAAGAAACACAAAAAGGATACAATGTCCTTGAACAACAAATAAATAACACATCAGTAACCATTTCAGGACTCTTTAAGATGACAAACTGTTACATATTACACAAACACATCTACTAAACAACACACTAGTAAACATATAACCATTCTTTAAGGTAACAACATGTTACATATTTCACAAACACAACTACTAAATAACACTTCAGTAACCATCTTACTATTCATAAGATGACAAAATGTTACATATTTCACAAACACATCTACTAAACAACATGCCAACATTCTTTAAGATGACAAAATATTACATATTTCACAAACACAACTACTAAACACTTAGGTAACTTAGCCAATCAACACTTCAGGAACTGCATCTTAAGGTAGCCAGTCAACACTTAGATAACTACATCTTAATATAGCTAATCAACACATCAGAAACTACATCTTAAGATAGTCAATTAACACTTCAGGAACTACATCTTAAGTGAGCCAAACAACACTTCAGGAACTACATCTTAAGTGAGCCAAACAACACTTCAGGAACTACATCTTAAGTGAGCCAAACAACACTTCAGGAACTACATCTTAAGTGAGCCAATCAACACTTCAAGAACTACATCTTAAGTGAGCCAAACAACACTTCAGGAACTACATCTTAAGTGAGCCAAACAATACTTCAGGAACGACATCTTAAGATAGCCAATCAACACTTCAGGAACTACATCTTAAGACAGCCAATCAACACTTCAGGAACTACATCTTAAGATAGCCAATCAACACTTCAGGAACTACATCTTAAGACAGCCAATCAACACTTCAGGAACGACATCTTAAGATAGCCAATCAACACTTCAGGAACTACATCTTAAGATAGCCAATCAACACTTCAGGAACTACATAAACATACCTTCAGAGCTTCAGGATCTGTTGATCTGCAGGAGCAGTCCTTCGTCACATCCCGGAACGAGTTGTCATAGGACACAGAGTAGATAACCAGATCATAAGTCAGGGGTTTGCCCGTCAGAATGGCCGTGTTCAACACGCTTTGCTCCTGCCATGAAGACATTGGAAAAGATTAAATGTAGTGATGTATAAAATATGAATTGTGATGATGTGTGAATTGTAGGATGTATGATGTGTAATCATTCAAATTATAAAAAGTTTGTTGTATGTCATTTACAGAGTGTCATAATCAATCATAGCATTTTTGTAACTGATTTTCTGGGCAATTTTATGTTCAGTAATTTGCTATTGTTTTCTGAATGACTGACAATCATAAGTAAATCATGACTGTTACTCACCTAAGGCATTTGGTATTTGGAGTAAAACTCATGTTTTTTATACATCAAACAGCACTAAGTAGGTCATGTAACTCGCTTTTCTTCCCATTTCCTGGTAACAATTTTAGGATGGGTCAACAATGGAGCACAGGTCAATTGTAAATATTTGAAACCGCCATGATATTGATCAAACCCAAGACCACTGGTATGGCAGGCATCTAGCCATTACACTATCACAGCTGCCGCTCATACCATGATGAAAACAATGCAAGGCGGTCTCTTTCAAATCACATGCGGCTATTTCGAAGCCAGTATGCAGGATTGTGAAATTGCACTCACTGCCCCTAACCCACAGATGCCAGCCAGTAATGTCTGATATATGCATCGTCATCTTTCAAGTCATACTAAAAAGACTGTAAGCTGGATGTATCCCCTGACAGAGAAGACTTGGGTTTATCTTCTCTCTTAGACACTCATTACAAATATTAAGTGGCTAAGTTGTTTATGTCACAATAAGCTAAAGTAACGACTGTCTATGCTACATTGAGTTAAAAGCTAAAATATTATGCCACAATGGGTTAAAGTAACAACTGTCTGTGTTACAACAGATTAAAGAAACAACTGTCTATGTGACAGTGAGCTAATATAACAACTGTCTATGTTACAATAGATTAATGCACTTACTGTCTATATCACAGTAAGGTAAAGTAATAAGTGTCTATGTGACAGTGAGCTAAAGTAACGACTGTCCATGTCACAGCAAGCTAAAAAGACAACTGTCTATGTCACAGTGAGCTAAAGTAATAACTGTCTATGCAACAGTGACCTAGAATAACTGACACAGTGAGTTAAAACTGTCTATGTTACAAAATAAAAGTAACAACTGACTATGTCATAATGAGCTAACTGTAACAACTGTCCATGTCACAGTGAGCTAAAGTAACAACTATCTATGTCACAGTGTGGTTAAGTAACAAATGTCAACGTCACAGTGAGATTACAAAAAAACTGGCTATGTCATGGTGAGCTAAAATAACAACTGTCTATGTCACAGTGATCTAATAAAAAACTTATGGTGAGCTAAAGCAACAACTGCTTATGCCACAGTGAGCTAAAGTGACTGTGTCACAGTGAGCTAAATAAACGACTGTCAATGTTCGTGAGCTAAAATGGCTATCTATGTCAAAGTGCGCTGAAGGAACAACTGTCTTTTTCACACTGAGCAAAAGTGAAACTTGTCTATTTCCCAGTGAGCTTCAACAACACTAAACATAAACTATACTTTCAACAGCACAAGCTATAAACTTTACCTTCAACACAAAATATAAATTATTTATATCTTCAACAACTACTACTGGCACCTTGCCATCTAGACAGACGATAGTTTGTTATATTGTGCTTCAAAAAAAGGCATATCTGCAACCCATGGTGGTAGCGACTATGATTGATCAGACCAATTTGTGCTGTAAATGTTAGTCCAACACATGGGCATTTTCACAATCATGCACCATCTTACGTCTCACGCGCTCAGTGTGTGACCTATCTCCTTTGTCTTTATTCCATTTATGATCTTTACCCTCCATGCAACATGTTCAGTGGCGACTTGCTCCCAAGATGCAATATCAATGCCTGCATCAATCATGTACCGCTTACACAACACTAAATATAAAATACACCATCAACTAGGCACTGCGTTTTATTTTTGCCTCATTTTACCGGATATTTTGGGCGTTAATTTTCGGTTTCTTGTTTTTGTGTCTCCGATTTAAGGATATATAGAGTACTCGTGATATTACATTCCCCAATTATTTCAAGATTGCATTAAAACTGAAACCGATTACCGAGTATTGTAGTTCCCTCCATTGTCTACGAATGTATCCATCTTGGCTTCTCTTTTCTTCTTATGGAGATAAAGAGACTGTCTTTTTAAGACGTAAGTTGACTCGTAAATTTTGTTTTATAAAGATGTTATGAATTTATCTAGTATGAATAATTCAATTGAGCATCCATTTTTATGTGTACAGTGTAGTTTACGACTATTTAAGTCGGCAGTTACATCCCAAACTGAAATAATTAAGATCGCATGCTATTTTCCGTGTCATAATCCAGCGATGATCATTTAATATTATTATGGATTATTCAGAGTGACTGAAATGATAATGAATGCATGTTTGCATTCAACACCCATTTTGGTATTCATGTGTAAATTGTCATCACTCTACAAATTTGGTTACATTTATATTTGGGTAACTTTGAAAGGAAATTCTCTGGTCAAAATTTATCTCCGCTTCATGGTCTCGACAACCGTTGTGCTGTCACGTGCCGCGGCCTGACGTCATCACAGCAAGACGTGGAGATGTTATTATCTGAGTGTGCATGTGTCTGTGTATATATATATATATATATATAATATATATATATATATATATATATATATATATATATATATATATATATATATATATATATATATATATATATATATATGGCAGTAGTTATCTTCCTTGGCGGCCATGTTAATCTCCCTTGGCGCCAGTGCAACCAATAGTTGTGTGAGTGTGTAGGTAGAGTCACAAAAAGCGAAAAGGTCAAAATCGTATTTTTCCTTTCTATATGTCTATATTTATATCTCCCCTTAGAATTTACCTACAGACTTGAATAAGGTACTGTTGGATTTATTTTTTTCAAGAGCTATCCAACTATGCAGGTTATATTAATTAAATAGCAATTTAGAAAAAGTTGCTAAAGTGGCTATCTTCAACATCGCAAACATATTAACTATACCTTCAACAACACAAAATATGAACTATGCTGCCAACAACACAATATATAATACACCTTAAACAACACAAACTATAAACTATACCTTCAACAAAACAATATATAAACTATACCTTTAACAACACAATATATAAACTATACCTTCAACAACACAAAATATGAACTACACCGCCAAAAACAATATATAATACACCTTAAACAACACAAACATAAACTATACCTTCAACAAAACAATATATAAACTATACCTTTAACAACACAATATATAAACTATACCTTCAACAACACAAAACATGAACTATACCCAGAACACAAAATATAAACTATGTTACCAACAAAACAATATATAATACACCTTCAACAAAGCAATATATAAACTATACCTTCAGCAACACAAAATATAAACTATATCTTCAAAATCACAAAATATAAACTACGCCTTTAACAAAACAAAATATAAACTACATCATCAACTAGACAAAACCATACCTTCATGACGGCTATCAGGCTGTCCAGCTGACTGGCAGTGGCCACATTAAACTTAGCTGCAATTCTGCTTCCTTCTGGGGAGAAGTAAGCATTCCTGGAGAGTCCATTCTTCTTGTAGTCTACAGTCCAGACAATTCTAACCACAGCTGGGGCATTGGAGGCTGACAGGACCTTAAACTGCCACTGCATGATCTCCTCTTGTCTGAGAATCAAATAGAATAGCAGGAATATAATGGATGCACGTGAACATTTCAGCAATATAATCAGTGCTCAGCGTGAAGATATCAACAATATAATGGGTGCACAATGTGAAGATATCAGTAATGTAATGAGTGCACAATGTGAAGATTTCAGCAATATAATGGGTGCACAATGTGAAGATTTCTGCAATGAGTGCACAATGTGAAGACTATAGTGAGTGCATAATGTGAAGATTTCAGCAATAAAATGGGTGCATAATGTGAAGATTTTAGCAATATAATAGGTGAACAAGGTGTAAACTTTGGCAATATAATACCCAATGTGAGGATTTACAGACAGGTTAGTGTCATGTGATCATCATCATGAAGGCTAACCATGACAATTCATGTTCAAATCTCTAAAAGCCATCTTCCTTCGGATGTCATGACTGTTCCAAGTCACAGTTAAATCGACCCACCTGTTTAAGAACTGTCTCATTTACTTGGATGTTCATTTATTTACTCATTCAGTAGCATGTCCTTTGCAGAACCTAGCTCCCATAACAACCTTCCGGAAAACTTCTCTATCACAAGCAAGATGTCCCACGTCTGATACACCCATCTGGAGATCATCTGCCACATCCTGCACTCATCTTCTCTTTGGCCTTCCTCTTCCTCTCTTCCCAGGTATTACTGTTCTCTCCAAACTCTCATGATGTTTCAAGTGACCAAAATATATCAATTTTCTTTGTTTTTTCTTTAATAGCCAACCCTTCTTCAATATTCAGTTCTTGAAGTATGGATGTACTTGTACTTTTCTTTACCCAAGATATTCTTAGAACCCGTCTATAACATTTATATTCAAAAGCATTTATGCGCTGTTCTGCTTGTTTAGTAAGTGTCCAGGTCTCACAGGCGTATGTTGCAATGGGAAAGATGCATGCTCTTAAAAATCTAATTTTTGTAGTTCTATCTGTCCCCCTCCATAATTTATTCAGTTGTTTTAGTCTTTGAAGAGCAATTGATAGTCGTCGTTTAATTTCTTTCAATGTGTCACTATTGTTGGTAATCAATGATCCAAGATATTCAAAATTTTCCATCACCTCCAATCTTGGATGTTACATTATGGTATTTCTTTCTCCTTGAAGACGACCATGATTTCCTAAAACTCTTCAGCAAACAAAAATAAAAACAAAAAGCCACTAAATTAAAATCTTACAAAAATTATACAACAGTTGTTGTTTGCTGATGAAAGCTTTCTGGCTGCAATGTCCATTCTGTTACTTGTGTCTGTTCTTGTAGACACTTTACATTGCATTTTTATGGCTATGCAGCAATTTAATACATTTCATTTTCGATAGTGGCATGAGAACGTTAACACCATCAGTAAAGGGAATATGTCATTACTGTCCTAAGGTATGTAGCTTGTATTTAATGCATGTTTTGTTGTTCACCTAAACGAACATCCCTTGAAACAAGTAAAGAGTTACAAGTACCTAGAAAGCTATAATATCATCAAATGGCAAATCAGAAGACGAGGTTGAAAATAGATGCAATAAGGCAAACCAATTCACTGGACTAATGCACCAATACTAAAGAACAAACATGTATCAATGACTACTAAGAAAGCACTTTACAACACAATCTTCCTACAAACTCTATGTTACCAATGCCAAACCTGGATAATGACAGAAAAAGAGAAATGAAAAATCACAACAGAAATGAGATTCCTGAGAAGAATACTCAATGTATCAAGAAGAGATAAGATCAGAAATGAAGAAATTAGGACTAAAGTTGGGGTTATAGCTGCACTAGATTTTATTAGAAGGCAGCAAGTAAAATGGTTTGGCCATGCAAGTAGGCTACCAACTAACAGTATACCACAACAAAGATGTACAGACCAGAGGGAAGCAGAGGAAGAGGCCGACTATGTAAACGATGGACGCAGGGAATAACAGAGTCCATGGGAATATCAATACATGAAGCCCATAAGTGGCCACTCTCCCGCTGTTTATACTTCACTTCGACACCACAAGGTACAAGAGGACCACATGAGATGAGATGACATGAGATGTTTGTTGTTGTTTGTTTCTTGGCAGAATCTCCAACCAATTATATTTCTTACATTTTAAATTAAACATCAACCAACTCTCTTTAACAAACTCTTCAACCAACTCTGTTTAACTAACTCACATCAACCAACTCTTTTAAACTAACCCTCTTTAACTAACTCACATAAACTAACTCTCTTATCAATCAACTCCCTTCAACCGACTATCTTATCAACCAATTTTCTTCAACCAATTATCTTATCAATCAACTCTCTTCAACCAACTATCTTATCAACACTCTCTTCAACCAACTATCTTATCAATCAACTCTCTTCAACTAATTCTGAAACCAACTCTCTTTAACTAAACTCTTTTCAACCAACTCTCTTCACTCTATGACAAAAACACTTACTGGAAACTTTTGCTGTATTTCACATCCTCCTTGACGTAAACTGTCACTTGTGCTGTTCCATCTTTGTCCCCAGGCTCAAAGAGAATATTCCAGGGGCTGTTAGCTATTGGCGAGGCCCCTTCAATTACTAGACCTCCTCGAACTTTCACCCTGAACAAATGTAAGAAAGTTTCTGTTAGCTATTGGCGAGACCTCTTCAATTTCTAGACCTAGAACAAATGTAAGAAAGTTTCTGTTAGCTATTGGCGAGGCCCCTTCAATTACTAGGCCTCCTCGAACTTTCATCCTGAACAAAAATAAGAAAGTTTCTCGTTAGCTATTGGTGAGGCCCCTTCAATTACTAGACCTCAATGAACGTTCATCCTGAACAAAAGTAAGAAAGTTTCTGTTAGCTATTGGCGAGGCCCCTTCAATTACTAGGCCTCCTCGAACTTTCATCCTGAACAAAAATAAGAAAGTTTCTGTTAGCTATTGGCGAGGCCCCTTCAATTACTAGACCTCATTGAACGTTCATCCTGAATAAAATTAAGAAAGTTTCTGTTAGCTATTGGCGAGGCCCCTTCAATTACTGGATCTCCCTGAACTTTCACACTGAACACAAGACAGACAAGAAACTTTCTGTTAGAATTAAGCACATACACAACCAATGTCCTTCAGGAACAATTAGCATTACAACACTCTGATGAATGCTGAGAGAGACTGTGTACATTTGGATCTGATATTCAAGTGCTATTCTGCCAATTCTGCATAATCAATCAATCAACCAATCAGTGAAATCATTCTTTACACATTTGTAGGTTACCTCCATGACATACAATAATTTGGGCTGGATGTGGTGTGAGAGGGCTTTATGAGGTGAGGTGACCATCTACACCCCTCTCTATCTGTATGCAGTCAGAAAGTTCCTAACTAGGGACTGAACCCACACTGTTGGTGCTAGGCAGCTACCATACTACTGACTATGCTATCAGGAATGTGATCAACATTGAACAATTAGCATAAAGAGCAGCATCCCAAAGATTTAGTAAGCACCATCATGCAAAAAATAAGGAAGAAAATACAATGCTAAATAGGGAAAGAATAATGTGGGTTTGTAGAAGACAAAGGTACAGCAATGCTGTGTATTTGCTGAGAATAGATTGATTTACTTTACAGAAGTATACAAAGACCTACATTTTCACATCTTTGATTACACAAAGGCTTCTGATACAGTAAGACATATCGACATGATAAAGTTGCATGCAGATCTACAAATTGATGGAAAAGACCTTAGATATTTTAAAAAGAATATATATTTGAAACAACAACCTGCCATAAAATTTACTAATTAAGTAGGTCAATACCAATCTATCAAGAGAAGTGTGAAACAGGGATGAGTAATGTCTCCAGATCTTTTTCCATATAGCAAAAATATGAGAAATTGAGAGAATATGAGAGGAACTGTTACTGGAGAATGTAACATCAATTATATCAGATTTGCAGATAATACAGTATTTACTGAGGACAATGAACAGCATCTGCAGCAATTAGTAGATATGTACACAGTGAGCAACTATGATTAGAAATAAACTAAGAAAACAGAGATGATGATCATCCATAAGAAGAAAGACTATACCACAATGTAACAACCAAGTCAGTTGGACAATTTTTAAACAAGTGAATCAGCATAACAATCTCAGAACAGCCTAACATCTTATGGGAGGTGCTGTGTTGAGTTAGAACAAGAATCGCTACGACAAAGGTAGCCTTTGGCAAGGTAGAAAACATACTGACCAATAGAAAATGGTCAATTGTAGTGAGAAAAAAAGTGTTGAAGTGCTATAGAGAACCTCTACTGCAGTGAGAAAAGAGTGTTGAAGTGCTATAGAGAACCGCTACTGTTATATGCATGTGAGTCATGGACAACAATTAGACAAGCTGAGAAACATCTAATGGCAGTGGAAATGTGGTTTCTAAGGAAAATGCAAAGAAAACTATGGAAGGACAGAAAAACAAAAGAACAAGTTCTAAAGAAACATACGAAAGCCTTAAATTGTTAAAATTATTAGACAGTGAAGATTTTCTTGGACACTTTATGAGGAGAAATAAATTAAAAATCTTTGTGACAGCTGGCAAATTGTATGAGAGATTTAGCAAGGGAAAGGCAGAAAGATAAATACCTGGATGCTTGGTTACACGGAAAATGTGAGATGGCGAACCATGACTGCCCACGCTCAACGGCACGATACATGATGATGATGATAATACTAACAAGGCTGCATTTTCTCCACACCAGGTGTACCTTTCTTGCTTCCTTCTGACCCAGAAATCATAAACAAGATTTCTGACTGCCCATAAAGTGACTCTTGGGAAATTAATATGGTGGTTTCCCTTTCACTTCCAAAAAGTAAAAATTATACTGGATAGAAATACAACACACAAGTCTGGCATTGATGTACACAATCAGAATGCGGGAAGGAGTAGTTTTGTGGTAATCATAATCTGATGCAAGAAGACCTGGTATGAATAATGCTATGGATCTTGACAAAATAAGAGACTTGAGAATGGGATAGACCCACCTGACTTGGTGAATGTTGTTACTGTACACAGGGAGCAATTAGGGGTAAAATTAAATTGCAAGAAAATAGAGATTATGGTAATCTCCTAGACCCATGGGAACCAATGCAGGGGATTGGCTAGTTGCTTGCCTGGTGGCCCCATTAGTCAAGGGTTTGAATTCACACTGGGGCAGATTTGTAAAATGTACCTGGGCTCCCCCAGGTCAACCCAATCTAAACTGGGCACCAGGAAATGTCTTGAGAAGTAAAGGCAGCCTGCATCATCCACCGAGTGCTAATTGTCTACAATCATATGGATGTAGCACCATATACTCAAGGCGCCTTAATGTGAGTTAAAGGATCCTTTATTTTTAACATAGGAGAAAGAAATACCACATTGGTAACATTCAGATAAATGGGTTAAGTTCTTAAACAGGTCAATTGGTACAACTATCTTGGATCAGTCTAAACATTAGACGGATTATGCCTGGTAAAGATTAGATAGTCTTGCATCATGACATGGACACAGAATATTCTAGAGTCTTCAAGAGCAGAAGTACCAATCTTCAAACTCCACACAGGACACAATAGACTGGAATACCACATGTTTAAACTAAAGATGGGTGATCCTGATGATTGTAACCGTGGAACTGGTAAAATGACAGCTAACAATTTGTTGCAGGAGTGTCGAGCATATGCAAAACAGGGAAAGCTATTATGGCCTACACCTGCTCAATTTGTAGACAAACTATGAAGATGTTAACAATCTCAGTTGACTGCTTTCTTTGGATACATTTTTGTTGACATCTGAAGGTGTACGAAGAAGAAGGAAGAAGAAGAAGAAAGAGGGAGAAGAAAAAAGAGGGAGAAGAAGAAAGAAGGAAGAGAAGAAGAAAGAAAGAGGAGAAGAAAAAGAAGAAAGAGGGAGGATGAGGAAGAGGAGGAGGAGGAGGGGAGGAGGAGCAGAAGAAGAAGAAGAAGAAGAAGAAGAAGAAGAAGAAGAAGAAGAAGAAGAAGAAGAAGAAGAAGAAGAAGAAGAAGAAGAAGAAAAGAAGAAGAAGAGGTCTAGAATCATGTCTTGGAAATAGACCAACACAAGACATGACATGTAGAGTTAAAGAATGGAAGTTGTGCTTAGGCAAGATCATCCATGCATGCTGGCAAGGTATTGATGATGATGAAGATGATGATGATAAAGACAATTGTCAAAATGGCTACTTACTGTATAACAAATTCCTTGAGTGGAGAGTTCCTCTCTAACAAAACTGGGACCTGAAACCTAGAGTTTGGCCTTAAATCCCCCTGAGGGACCCGAAAAATGAGATCCTTATCCTTATATTCATCGAAAGTTAACAAATCCCTTACGAGCTGTATTGAAGAAATAAACTTTTTATCCACGCTAGCAGGGTTGGGGTCGGCCCGTGCCGGCACTATAGTATTTGACATGCTGGCGCACTCCTGGTTCTGCTCCACCCGGGACAGGTCATAAGACACAAAAATCCCCAGATCAGATAAAGACATGTTGGAAGGATCCCACCAGTGATCCGGGACCTGCAAACCCGCCACGCAAGCATTGCTGTCTCCGTTAAGAACGCAAACAGACGTATACTCCTCCTCTCCTCTGGAAACGAAAATCTGAGCACACCATCTTTGACTGTAGCCATAGTAACTGTAAATGAGGTCCTGTTTGTGTCTCTGGGTGAGCGGCAGGGCATGGACTAGCACCTGAACCATGGGGTTCAAACGACTGACAGTTTGAGACACCATGTGGGCGCTGATGTCCATGTTGTGAATAACATTTCTGTGCATGCTGGACTCTGTCTTTTCAAACAGCTCCCCATATTTGACTATGTTTGTGATGACATCATTTGGTACCACCTATTTCAGGAAGAACAAAATGGAGAATGGTATCTCATCTTTAAGAAGATGACATAAAGTGATAATACAGGTCATTTAACAGATTTCTCAATATTCTTGTTCCATGAGCTGTTAGCAGTTATTCATCTTGCCTGTGTGTTATCGTAACCTTAAACCTTTAAGGAAACAAAGACCAGTAACACTGTAAACTACCATACAAGTCATTAGCGGTTACTAAGGGTGGTTCGTATGGGTCAAGCCACCATTTTCCCATAGAAAACTTTAGCTGCATTATCCAGTTGTGTTGAGTCAAAAAAGCACCGCTATCACAGCACTCAGAACATTCCAACATGTGCTCTGTCCTCGTCTTCAACAGCCAGTGAAGAGTCCCAACACCAATGATACCAGCTGCAGTCTGATTATGTGTTCTTCTGGCCTTTCCTCTGAGTCCTCAGTGTCAGCCAGATCCTCTGATCACTAACTGTTGCTCCATTCTCTCCAGGCTACGATAATTTATCTGTTCTTCCACACTATACAAATGATTCTCAAGGGCTCTGATCATGTCTGCCTTATCATGCACAACACTCCACCCAATAATGCAGACCCAGCAAATCTGTCTGCCTGCTCATTTCCGACCACTCAAGCATGTCCTGAGGAAAAGAAGAACAGATGTTCTAACATATTTTCCCTATCTTTAATGTTTGAACTGAAGCATGTCACTCTGCACTCTTTATTATCCAACCAACCATGAACAAGTTCAAACATTAAAAAAAAGAATAACTCAGCCATTTAAGATGTAAAGAGACTCACCTAGAAGATGTGTGTGCTGGCCTTAGGGAGAGAACTAGACAATTCCAGTGAACCAAGAGGTGAGGAAAAGGTACCGCTGGATAGGACACACATTGAGAAAACCTGATCGTAGTAAACTAGAAACTCCTTCCTGTGGAACCCCCAGGGAAAACAAAAAATAAGTCTTAGAAACACATGGAAGAGAGAATTAGCGATAGAGAGGAATAATATGGAGAAGACATGAAGGGAGCTGCAGGGAATAGCAACAGATAGGACAGCCTGACGTGAGTTGGTTAAGGGTTTATGCTCCAGTGTGGAGAACAGGACAGAAGAAGTTGCTCATCTACCCAAAGTATTAGTACCTAATGGTTTCAATAAGTTCTGATGCAATCATTCAGGTCTCAGGTCTTAGTCAGATATGCCTGAACTATCGTATGACAGTAGACAGTACTACCTGCTTTCTGTTAGCGCAGAATGTTGGGCGGCGCTCACCTATCCCGACACCCTACATTGTGCCAAAGGCCTCGGGTGGAGGTGATTGGGAGGGTACAAGCATTGCTCTAGTGCGAGGAAATGTAACCTAAAGACTAAATGTCATGGCAGGGCAGACCAGGCCCTAACCCTTGGTTGACAACTGGATTAGGAAGGAAGCTCCGACAAATGGACAGTTAGAGTATTGCTCTGCTGATCCAGCAGCTTCTGCAGCTTGTCTAGTTCCAGATGCATTGGTGTTACCGTTCTCTGGAGTAAACTAGGCAGGCCAAGAGAGGGATCATGCTGCATGGGCAACACATGGCCTCTAAACTCAACCCAGGTTTTGTATAATGGAGAGGTATAACTGCATTTCACAAACTATCATCTGTCAAGACGGCAAGGTGCCAGTCAGTCAATGTAATTGCTCTATCTCTCTCTCTCACACAAATACACCAACATTTGCTTGTGAGCTGCCATACCATCAAATAAACAATCAATCAATCAATCATGTGCAATGCCGGAAAGCGTGGGCGGTCATGACTCGCCATTTCACTCGATCACCAGAGTCGTGGATCAGCTCAGTGTTCCTGTCTCGTCCATGTCATGTGGTCAAGCCATCCAGGTATTTACTTCTCGGTCTTCCCCTTGGTCTGTTCCCTTCGATCTTGCCAGTTGTCAGTAAGTTCTCCAATCTATTTCTTCTCATAACATGTCCAAAAAATTTTGACTGTCTACATTTAATTTCTCTAATCAATTTACAATTTTCATTTGTCTCCTGTAGTACTTGGTCATTGGTTTTTCTGTCTGTCCATGGTACTCTTTGCATTTTCCTCAGAAACCACATTTCTGCAGCCATCAGATGTTTTTCATCTTGACTGCTCATTGTCCAAGTTTCAAATCCATACAAAAGAACAGGTTCTATGTATCCCCTCAACATTCTTTTTCTCGTTTCAACTGACATCTTTTTACAGCTAGTCGCCGACTTACGACCACGATCGGTTCCGACAGACCGGTCGTAACACGATTTGGTCATAAGTTGAGTACGCTATGTGTACAGTAATGTGAAGTGATGTTATAAAAATATTTAAGTTAAATTATATCATAAATTTCTTTTATTATTGTTATAAATCATAATTTTCGATGTTCATTTTGTGCCATTTGTATCATCTCTACACCATTTTGTTTCTTATTTTTACATCGTCAGGTTTAAGAAAAACACTGCATTAACTGTACATGTACAGCTGGTTTAATATTTGCAAAACATATAAAATACAGGTGTGGAAAATACTATAGGAAACATTATTATTACATGGTCTACCATCTCTAGTTCGGCGTCGTCAATAAAGATTGATGGTACCCCATGTGCACCATGTGACATAATCTGTGTCATCTGTTTGCTAATTGTTAAACCAAATTCTGAACAAGCATTAGAGAAAGCAGATAGTAGACATTGTAATTCTTCCTCAGAATGGGTCGTAACTGCAGCATCATATGCAAAAATCAGGTTATCCATCTAAGTCTACGAAGACTGAGCATGGAATAAACCGTCACACAACCTGATCTTTGCAGACATACAAGACTGATAATTGAGGCAGAAATAAATCTTTAAATATTGGGGCACAACCCACTACTGGCAACGCTGATCGCACTCTGGTATGAACCTAAGGCCTATCGACGTCAATGTGGAAGCACTAGACTCGAGTTAATAATATGGCTAGTGATTGTGGTTGTAAAGTCGAATGGTCGTAAGTTGCATAGGTCGTAAGTCGACGACTAGCTGTATTGGTCAGTATGTTTTTCATCTTGCTAAAGGCTATTTTCGCCATGGCGATTCTTGTTCTAATCTCTACAAGGCATCTCCCATCAGATGTTATGACTGTTCCGAGATAATTGTACCGATTCACTTGTTGAAGAATATTCCCATTTACTTGATTAATTACATTGTGGTATTTCGTTCTTCTTAGTGACGACCATAACCTGTGTCTTTTTACAATTTAATTCTAATCCCAGTTGTTCATTGTGTGCAACAACCGTGACTACTAATTGTTGCAGATCCTGCTCATTGTCTGCAATCAATACTGTTTCATCTGCATATCTAATGTTATTGATGCTTCGTCCTCCAATGCTGATTCCATTTATATCTTCTACATTTCTGAAAATATTTTCACCGTATATGGAAAAAAGATCTGGAGACATTACACATCCCTGCCTAATACCTCTCTTAATAGGCTCATATTGTCCCACTTCATTATCAATCCTTATGGCAGCTTGTTGTTTCCAATATATGTTTTTTATAAGTCTAATGTCTTTCCCATCAATTTGTAGATCTGCAAGCATATCTACCATGTTGACATGTCTCACTTTACCGAAAGCCTTTGTGTGGTCAATAAAGCAAAGATGCATATCTTTGTTTACTTCTATAGAACGTTCAATAACTGAACGCAGCATATACACAGCATTTACTGTACCCTTTCCTTCTACAAACCCATATTGTTCTTCCCCTATTTCAGGTTGTATTTTCTTCCTCACTCTTCGCATGATAATTTGTAGCAAAATCTTTGTGATGTGACTCATTATACTAATTGTTCTATGTTGATCACATTCCAAGGCTCCTGATTTCTTTGGGATTGCAATAAATTCAGAATTACATAATTCAGAAGGTATATGTCCGGTATCATATAAGGAGTTCAGCAGTCTGGTGACTTGATCTATTCCATATTCTTCTAAAGCTTGAATCATTTCTGTTGTGATGTTATCTGAACCGGGGGCCTTGCCAGCTTTCATATGTTTAAGAACATTTTGAACTTCCATCTTCAAAATTGGCGGTCCTTCATTATTAAATCGAATATCATACTGTTCATCTCTGTTATCATCATAAAGGTTTTTCACATAGTCTGACCATATGTAACATGATGGATCAGAACCCCCCATTCCCAGCCCGACACATTCATAAAAATACTTTCGATTTGAGCGGCGTTTCCAGATAGAAGAGCTATTCTTGGAATAGTAAGTTCCAGAACGAGTTGGGGGAGGGCAGCGGTATATGCGCCTGTCTTTTCATTGGCTAATTGTGACAGCCCACGCTATTCACTGGGCCACATTTGAAAATCTAGCAGTTTGAGCGGGGATTCCATCAGGAGCAGTCGTAATTTGTGATGTGGGAACTCAAAAATGCCCTTAAAGATTCAGTAATACATTGTTCTCTGGAATAACAGGTACCACTTTAAAACATACTTTAATGTTGTGGTTATGCCTAGTGAACGAAAGAGAAGAATATAAGAGTATTTTATGAAGAAAATGTGAAAGTGAAAACAGAACTTCTGTGTGCCAGTATTCTGAATACTGCTTCTTCAACCTGTCAGGTCTTCTACGCTGTATACTCCAAGTGCATATCATTCCCTCTGTTGTGACTGGTTGCGTATGCTTGATGATTGTATAAGTACACTCAATGCAAATTCGCAAACCCTTGTGCATTCTAATGCCTAGGATGACTCATTCTTAACCAGACTGTACATTGCTCTTGAGAGTTAACATTTGGCAGTCTGGATTGGAATGCGTGATGTAGACATGTACTAGTTCCTTTGTAAATGCTGAGAATGTTGGAGTGAGTGAGCTGGTGATTTTATAAGTAGCCTCTCACATTAGTAGAAAGAAAGATGCTTCAATATCCATATGTAAGCAGGACGTGTATGGCATGCCAGAATTGCAAAGTTCATGTGTGGCTACATTACGCTCAAGAGAATGAATACAATTTCTCTCTGCAGCATTACACTGGTACCTCTATTGTTGGTTGGTTCATATAAACTAGTTCCTAGAAGGACAAAAGGTGTGAACCTGTGTCTTAGTTGGCTGAATATAATGTCTGGCTCATGCACATTTACAAGGACAAAACATGTTTGTCCCCATATGTGCTTTGGTGCATATGTGAACAATTGCTTATGCAATTTGGCTTCTTGTACCTACTGTAGTAGATATGGACATTACTCAGTGGGGAAAGAACACATGATGATGATGTACCTTTGAGCCAAGTCTGGTCAGAAAAAAGAGGTGAAGTCTGGCATTGCTGTGTGAATATGGAATAGGACATTCACGCACCAACATCACAGCCATTAGAATGGATGTCTGGTCTGCTAATTTGGTAAATGCCATTAGTTTAATACATATTGCTTATTGCAGTTGTAAATGCCTATTTTCCATTTCCCTTCACAATGCCTGTCCCATGTTGCTATGTCACAATGCTTGCTCATGCTGCTTGCCTTATAGTGCTTAGCTTTAAAATGCTTGTAATTGTGTAAGCTACCCCTGTCTCCACATATAGGCTTGTGATTACCACAGATAAAGGTGAATAATGAAACCATATCACCCACAGTACATCACAGTGAAATTCACTACATCATCAACTAGGAGAGGTGTGTTTGGTCAACATCCTCCCTTACCTTCCCATCTTCCATCTGTGTATGTTAATGTATGATAACATCATCTTTTAACAAATGTAAAGAGATGTTGTGCCATTTTGTATATTGACAGAGAACAAGAGGATGGTGGAGAGGCCTTTCATATATCATCTGGGACAACTAACCAGTAGTCCCTAAATCCAGAACCAACTCCCTATAAGTACCCTAGGGAAAATCACAGATGACCACCAGCTGAATTGCCAGCCTTTAAACCTGTGCCCCAAATGGAATACTTACTTCATTCTTCTAGAATTCCTAAATACAGGAATGTCTTGGGGGGTTTAATCTCAGCTCCAACCGCTGAATGTCAAAGGGAGAGGAATAGTTCTGAAGACTTCAATGATTAGAAGTATAGTGACTCTTATAATGATCCTGACAGTGATCATAATTATCAGAATCATCTGAGAACGAAAACAACAAGTCTCTGGTTGTTAACCCCATTCAAGAAGACTGGTGAAAGGACTAGTGCAAGGGATTGTTTGGCTAGGACTTGTCTTGGTTAATCTCCAGCCTGGTGCTCACACAGTGTTTAAGAATGAAGACTTGAAGAGTAAGTGAGGTGGACTAGATATGTGAAGTCCCCAGTGACAGTTTTCACAGACAGTCTGGTCAACAGGGAGATTCAGTACCTTATCATCACCACCAATTCTGTTCTCAAGAGGAAATGATCTGCCATGGGACTTATTACAGGAAATCTGCTACCTGGACCTTTTCCAACCTCAATTGCTGAGGATAACAGGGTGCAAACGGATCCAGAACAGTAGTTCCTTCCTTAAGTTTCCCATAAGTAGGATTTTCATAAACTTCCCAGAGACAGAGAATGATGATAGATACCGAGAATCAGTGTTGTAGTTGGAGAGGAGGAAGAGGAGAGTTTATTGATTGGGTGGTGGAGTAATGGGGAGGTGGTGTATCATGTTTATCTACATGCATGTGAGACATATTTTGTACATTTTATATGTATTTGTTGAAGTGTTGACATGCCAGGAGATGAAACAATGGTCATCACTCGACTCACCATCAGCTCAATAAAGTGTATTTAATGAATCAGTGTTTTAAGTACATGTCTCAAGAGAATGTCTTGTACAGTTGCTGTCAAGTATTGTCTCTGGTGACTGTCTTAAGTTACTGTGGTTGGTTACAAATATTGTGAAAAGTCCTGTATAGATGTTGTCAAGTATCTAATGATGTATGTCTTGTACAATGGTTGGTGTAAACATTTCCTTGTGAATGTATGTTCCACTTTTGTCAAGAACCTGTCATGTAGATGTCTTGTTCAACAGATGTTATGTACAGTTATTGTTGAGTTTGTCTACTAATATTGAATCCTAAAGTCCTAAAGTCAATTGGACAACTGATATAGGTCACACTGACAATATAAATAAGGGAAGATCTAATGTGACGGACGAATAGCACACTGACAACATTATAATGAGTGAGATGGATCCTCAGTTGTACAGAGGCGAAGAGTCCAGATCTCCTTTTGGTCTTGAGGGAACCTTTTTCTTCTTATATAAATTTCTGTGTAGATACATGGTAGTCTCACAGTGGGGGTTGAGCCAAAGAAAAATGGTTCTCCAAAAAGGCTATTGCGGGAATGATTATCTCATTTAAGAGACCTCTAGACATAAACGTGCAAAATCATATCCTTTATCTTGTTATTTATTATTCAAGATATATCTCCAGAGAACACTACTAACTAGGTCCTCTGTCACTTATCTAATTTGTCACATAACTGGGTAGGCTCTTTCCAGGCTATAAACCCTGAGAAAACCTGAATACTCGTCTCGGATTTAAACCCTGGTAATAACCTGCTAGGGGCTCACATGTCTGATGCCCTGATGTCGGGATACAAACTTTGGGAATACCCTGCATAGGACTCACTTTTGGGATTTCTATGTTGGTATTAAAATCCGGGGTGACCTCTCGCAAATCAGACCCAATTCTTGGAGTTTTTATGGTGTTGTTTAATGGACCCTGTCTCTTATATGAGGACAACTGTCCAGACATGTAAACCCACAATAAATCTCTAGAAGGTTTGATTTCATTAATAGTGATAATATTGCATGTATCACTGTTTTAATATATCAGATAGGATTTCAATGTAGCTGACTGAAAATGATGTCAACATAAATGCTGTATCCATGATATTTGTTTTTCTCAGTATGAAATGATTTATTAGCTTGTCAATATGTTGTATAATTTTGTGCATGCTGGTTATTCAATATATGTATCCAAAAATTAAGGTACCTGAAACACCAGAGAACACAAATTATTTTATATAACTGAGACAGCTATTACAGGGGGAAATTTATTTTTGTCCCTGAAATTAAGACACTTAAGTAAATGAATATGAGGCCTACTCCATCTCCAAAATTAATTGCTGGCATGGGTGAGAGAGGGGGAATATTGTTGTAACTACAACATTTTAATGTCACCACATCACATAAGATAACTAACTCTTATATTCTCTTCTCCCCATAACATGCTTGCAATACTGAGGGTGAAGTTGGTGAGCACTGATGGTTAAATTCATACACGTTCAGCGGCGACTTGCTCCCAATGTGCATTATCAATGCCTGTATCAATCATGTCCCGCTTACACACATCTTTGTATCGTAGTAGAGGCCGACCCTGAGATCTCTTACCCATCTGTAATTCACCAAAAAAGATATCCTTTGGTATTCTACCATCATCCATCCTCCTAAGATGTCCTATCCATCTAAGTCTACGAAGACTGAGCATGGAATAAACTGTCACACAACCTGATCTTTCCAATACTTCAGTATTTGTGATTTTGTCTTGCCACTTAATACCAAGAATTCTTCGCAGACACCGCATATGAAAGCTGTTTAAGTTGTTCTCTTGGTGTGAGTAAGTTGTCCAGGTTTCACTGCCATAGAGAAGAGTACTAAGGACACAGGCTTGATAGACAAGGACTTTTGTTTTGGCAGTAAGCTTCCTGTTCTCCCAGACTCTTTTTCTTAACCTGTTCATTGTTGTTGCTGCCTTACCAATCCGGATGTTGATTTCCTGATAGGGCACCCATAAAGACACCACGTTAACACACTCTCGGTTATAGTCAGTATTCGTACCGGCTATTGTCCAGTGTCGATTCGACATCTGGATTTATTCTTCAGTGTGTGATCTTCTCAGTATATCCTGATCAAATTGCTGAGGGGGGAGCAGATTGAAAAAAATTCCAGGAGAAAATTCTTAAGAACTCAGTCACTTGCCATTCTTGAAGTAGTGGTATTATTAAGCGTACTTGATACGTGATGGACGAGATGAAAGGAAGATTCTACCTGATGTTATGGGCGGTCATACAAAACCGACCACAGTCTGGTGTCTATAAGACATTAGTCTATTGTTCGATGGTGTAATCTCTCTGGTGTACTAGGA
The DNA here is from genome assembly GCA_014155875.1 of Cepaea nemoralis. Classification (NCBI taxonomy): domain Eukaryota; kingdom Metazoa; phylum Mollusca; class Gastropoda; order Stylommatophora; family Helicidae; genus Cepaea; species Cepaea nemoralis. Next base: position 78,874 of record JACEFZ010001237.1, read on the forward strand.
TCCACGTCACCAGGAGTTAACTCATTGAATCTCCAGGAAGGCCATCAAAATAACTGGACCCCTGGCCATTCATATGGCAGTGGAGAGCGTACGCAAAGTATGTGTCTGGGAAACGATGGATAACCAACCTGATGTCATTGGCGTATCATACGACTAGGAGCATATCATGGACAACCTGAAAAATTTCATGAAGAGATAAAACAGGATCGTCTCCGACGTCGGTCGTCAATTCATCCTCAACTGAGAAAGCGTTTCTGCCTTAAAAATGGTGGGAATTAAAGGGAGGACAAAGTTGAGTACAACTGATGTCATTCCCCTTTTTCATCCTCAATTGGGAAGACTTTTCTGCCTGAAGAATGGTGGGAATGTAATAAGGATTACTGTTCTTAAACAGTTAACTCTTATATGATAGAGATCGCTGCAACTCCAGCAGTTAAAACTCTATACACATTGTCTGCGATTGAGTGGACTAACGAAAGATCACTGTTCTCAAACAGTTGACTCCTTTCAAGGTAAAGATCCCTGCAAGTTCAGCAGTCGACGCTTTACATAATAAGAACCTTGCATTACGCAGTGGAATCTTATATTATTACTGAGATGCGAGGTAGATTCACAGGACCTGGCCAGTCCTATCCTCAAAGTCAGTAAAATTGCTTCCAAAATTCCAGTCAATATTGGGATATAAGAAGTATACCCACATAATCACACCCCTTCAAAGGCTGTGATAATGACGAACTTCTCTAATGCTGAGAGGGAACGCCTTATATTCGCCAATAGTAAACGTTTTGCTCATGTGGGAGAGAAAGAACGGATACTCCAGCCACTCAAAAGCACTTAGCTAGAGCGTTGCTGAAGGACAACTAGTTGGAAATTCCACCTGGAATTCTAGATTAGTAGTAGTAGATGTCACAGTCTGGCTGCATCTACAAACTCAGTTGCTACGTTAGAAACAGCTTAATTAGCAACTAAGGAGAGAAAATGCTGTCACTTCTCACAACAGAATAGAGGCATAACGGAATGAGAGAATCTCAACCAATAAGTGCACCTCTAAATCTATGGTATTGACTACAGAAATGAGTCAAGGAAATATAATGGGAAATTGCTACTATCTGCAAACACAAGAGGCTTATTGGAAAGGTAGACCCTGTGTCCAACGCTAACCAAATCTGCACTAGTAGATTTTAGTCTTAACAAGTTCTGCAGTGGCTGCTTATACAGTTCACCCGGAAGTGATTGTCTTTGCTCCGGTGCTGGCCAAAAATTTTAACCCAGTTCCAAATGCCAAGATTACTGTTGGAGAAAGTTGCTCAGTTAAATATACTCTCGCAGGATTATCATTCTCCTATGGCGAAGGGAAGGATGAAGTTCTGATAAGGTGAAATGTTGGGAGATACATGGAATACAACCATTCTCTCTAAACCTCATCTGGAAGTTGGCTTAATTGCAAAGCCATTACTTCACATAATGAATCTCTATGGACCATTCATACATTACGAAATGGTGTGACTCAGAGAGATCATTTATCACAAACAGGAAATATAGCAAGGATGTCGGCGATGGAACACTGTCGGAGGTAAACAGAAGGGCAGTTCACAGATGAGTGGAGTCAGGACTCTTGATGCTCCCAGTGACTTAAAGGAACATAAGGCAGGGCTTACTTCATGGTCTTTGCGTTTGCCACCAAATTCATCAACAGATGCAATGTTGGGGCAGATTTTTTTTTAAAGGAAAAATCACTTAGTTCCAAATGTACTACTCTAGTTAGGGTAAAGGGAGGCAGGGAGTAATTGACAAAACCACTTAAGGGATCTGGGAACTGTGGATTTCTGAGATTATCTGTCATGCCTATGAAAGATTCAAGAGAGGGGCCATGTAACATGATGGATCAGAACCCCCCATTCCCAGCCCGACACATTCATAAAAATACTTTCGATTTGAGCGGCGTTTCCAGATAGAAGAGCTATTCTTGGAATAGTAAGTTCCAGAACGAGTTGGGGGAGGGCAGCGGTATATGCGCCTGTCTTTTCATTGGCTCATTGTGACAGCCCACGCTATTCACTGGGCCACATTTGAAAATCTAGCAGTTTGAGCGGGGATTCCATCAGGAGCAGTCGTAATTTGTGATGTGGGAACTAAAAATGCCCTTAAAGATTCAGTAATACATTGTTCTCTGGAATAACAGGTACCACTTTAAAACATACTTTAATGTTGTGGTTATGCCTAGTGAACGTAAGAGAAGAATATAATAGTATTTTATGAAGAAAATGTGAACGTGAAAACAGAACTTCTGTGTGCAAGTATTCTGAATACTGCTTCTTCAACCTGTCAGGTCTTCTACGCTGTATACTCCAAGTGCATATCATTCCTCTGTTGTGACTGGTTGCGTATGCTTGATGATTGTAAAGTACACTCAATGCAATTCGCAAACCATTTGTGCATTCATAATGCCTAGGATGACTCATTCTTCACCAGACTGTACATTGCTCTTGAGAGTTAACATTTGGCAGTCTGGATTGGAATGCGTGATGTAGACATGTACTAGTTCCTTTGCAAATGCTGAGAATGTTGGAGTAGTGAGTTGGTGATTTGATGAATAGCCTGTCACATCTAGTAGAAAGAAAGATGCTTCAATATCCATATGTAAGCAGGACGGTGTATGGCATGCCAGAATTGCTAAATTCATGTGATGCCTGGTGGCTAGATTAAGCTCAAGAGAATACCATTTCTCTCTGCAGCATTACACTGGTACCTCTACTGTTGGTGGGTTCATATAAATTAGTTCCTAACAGGACAATAGGTGTGTGAACCTGTGTCTTAGTTGGCTGAATACAATGTATGGCTCATGCAAATTTACAAGGACTAAACATGTTTTTCCCATATGTGCTTGGTGCATATGTGAACAATTGCTTATGCAATTGAGCTTCTGTTACCTACTGTGGTAGATACTCAGTGGGGAAAGAGCACATGATGATGTACCGGTGAGCCAAGTCTGGTCTGAAAGGGGTGAGGTCTGGCATTGCTGTGTGAATATGGAATAGGACCTTCATGCACCAACATCACAGCCATTGGAAGGGATGTCTGGTCTGCTAATTGGGTAAATGCCATTAGTTTAATACATATTGCATATTGCAGTTGTAAATGCCTATTTTCCATTTCCCTTCACAATGCCTGTCTCATGTTGCTATGTCACAATGCTTGCTCATGCTGCTTGCCTTAAGGCGATGCTAACCTAAAAAAATTTAATTCCATAATACTTAATTTCTATGTTCTTTTATGGGATAGGGTTTGATATTAAAGACAGCTGATCGATAAAATATTGTCAAATTGACTTTGCACTTAACGGTTGCTATGGAAACCAAGATAAACAGCGGCCATCTTGAATTTCTTAATGTACCTCTAAAACATTTATTTTTTAATGTACAGGCTAAATTCTTTGTTTTATGTGTAAGTAAATAGACCCTTTACAAGTTTAGTAGAATATTTTAATGATATCTCTTAGCAGTTTTTTTTTTCAAAATGTGAAAATGGTAATGACATTTTTCATGACATTTTTTTTTTTTTTTTTAGTGTAGCACAAAAACTAAAATGTAATTTTGAAGAATAATCTACTCACAATGTAAGCGATATAATAAAGAATATCTCTGCAAGTTTGAGTGAAATCTAATGAATAGTTTTTAAAACAATTGTACTTATGTATAAAAAACTGGCGAAATGAGAAAACGGGGAAAAACTAATTATTTTTTGTTTTTTATTACTAATGCATTCTTTTACAGAGAAAAAAAGTGTAAAACTGTATCTTGAGTGTTAAAATTGTCCTGTTGAATATGCAGGACCTCCCTCCAGAGCATGCAGCTCACCTTGTCTCTTCAGTTTGGCCGCTCGTACAGTGTCGCGTCTTTTAGTTTGTTTGTCCTTCTTGTACTTCAGACTATTTCTTACTTGCTTCTGCATCCTAAATGTTCCTAGTCTCTGCATATGCAGGCCTGTAGAAGGTCCAAAAACTGGGCAGTGTCTTGGGCAGCAGCAGCTCCAAAGTTGAACTCTCTTGCTGCAGTTATAACTGCAAACTGAACGCGCTTGCGAGAGGCAAAGTTGTCTTTAGTGCATCGAGCCCATATCAAGCTGTGTAAAAATTGTGTCAAATTCACTCATTTGAATTCTGAGTTTGTCCTGACACACATCTACTAAGTAGTTTAGTTTAGTTTGCGCAGTGCTGTTCCAAGGCGTTTACTGACATGGTTGATACACTCCTCTTTGTCTATCTGAATGTCATCCCCATATGGGTTGATCTTGGTAAGTTCCGCAAATGTTTTGGTGTCACCATCAGAAAGTATTGACGTGTAGCGAAGTTTATGACGGGCCACAGACAGTCGCCACAGCACCCTTGCAGCCTTCACCTCCATCATTCCAGCAGATCCTGTGAAATTGTTGTCACAGTTTAGAAGATGTTCTGCCTTCCATGCTGCAAATTCATCTGGTTTGTCCCTGGAATGTGTCTTACCAGTGGTTTCACACACCTGGCAATATGTAGACATAACATGGGCATCTATGCAAAGTCCTGTAAGAACATCCACTGCACAGCCAACTCCAATGTGGGATGTGTGGCCTCTAGTCAGCCAAGTGCCATCAAAGCTGACACTAATATCTAGCACATCATTGTCATGTAGAGTTATGCCTGACTGTTGTGCATGAGCCTGTCGAACATACTTTACGGTTTGAGAAAAAAACAGTGTCCTCCAGATCTTCTATCTTTGAATATAGTTTATTCGCTTTGCTGTGAAATGTTTTGTGATGAAGACCTTGCAGGTTCATGTTTTCACAAAAATTGTTGAATGTCATTGCACCCATCCCACAGACTAATGCTGAATATACTGACTGGCTGTTGACAGCAAAAGATCTATCCCCATCATTACTTCTTGCAGATAGGTATCTTCCACACAAAGCTTCACAACAAGAGCTGTAAACCTCTGCATACACAGCTAATCCCTTGGTTTTCTTGCTGTCAGTTTTCAAAATAAGACTATCATTTTTACAAACTGGACAACATAACAATTTGATTATTGCCTCAATTTCTGAACAATCAACTATTGCTCTGTGTTCCCGTTTTTGATATCCATTGTCGTCACCAGAACCATACTTGCTGCTAGTGGATGTTGTGTATTTATACGTATCTCTTTTAAATTGGCTTCGGGTAATAAAAGAATCACTTCCACAACTTTGAGAAGAACACGATAGCACTGATTCATTCAGGTTCACTGTCAAAACACTTGGATTTGGAAGTGGCATGTGCGCACTTTAGCTGGGTCGCTTTCAGTAGTTTCAGAATTGTCTGTATCGTTTACAACGTTCTGATAGGCTTTTCGCTGCTTACCAGCATTTGCGAGGTGTAGTCTGAGAGATTACTTACGTTGAGTAGATGACTTTATGTTAAATTTCTTAGAACGAGGCATATTTCAATGCGTGTCAGTCTGTCGTCAACAATGAACTTTCAGCACGTCGCCAGGTGTAAACAACACAAAGCCGCCATTTTGGAAACCCACGTGATCAATTTCAGCCATCGGCGAACGCGGATTGCTAACGATGTTCCATATATGGAAGTTTCCGGAAGATGATAGACACGAATAAACCCGATGTACACAGAAGAGCTTCCGATTAGACGAACTCGTAGTTTTACGAACAGTTACGGAAGTTCACGACCTTTCCAGGGATACCTTACACGAGCGTGTCGTGTTTTCCTGAGATATCGTTGCTAGGATTTGAAAACCGTCAATTTCGCAACAATTTTCAATAATTATACGATTTTACACAGAGGGTGGGTTCAGTAAATTATGAATATTGCATAAAATAACAGTTTTGAAACAAAAACAAGTACAGAATCTGATAGAAGACATGATAATGTGTCTAAAAATGAACTATTCCAAAAATAGCCAAGTTTACCAAAAATCGATGTTTTTACTGCCGCACATCGCCTTAAAGTGCTAGCTTTAAAATGCTTGTAATTGTGTAAGCTACCCCTGTCTCCACATATAGGCTTGTGATTACCACAGATAAAGGTGAATAATGAACCATATCACCCACAGTACATCACAGTGAAATTCACTACATCATCAACTAGGAGAGGTGTGTTTGGTCAACATCCTCCCTTAACCTTCCCATTTCCATCTGTGTATGTTAATGTATGATAACATCATCTTTTAACAAATGTAAAGAGATGTTGTGCCATTTTGTATATTGACAGACAACAGGAGGATGGTGGAGAGGCCTTTCATATATCATCTGGGACAACTAACCAGTAGTCCCTAAATCCAGAACCAACTCCCTATAAGTACCCTAGGGAAAATCACAGATGACCACAAGCTGAATTGCCAGCCTTTAAACCTGTGCCCCAAATGGAATACTTACTTATTCTTCTAGAATCCTAAATGCAGGAATGTCTTGGAGGATTTAATCTCAGCTCCAACCGCTGAATGTCAAAGGGAGAGGAATAGTTCTGAAGACTTCAATGATTAGAAGTATAGTGACTCTTATAATGATCCTGACAGTGATCATAATTATCAGAATCATCTGAGAACGAAAACAACAAGTCTGGTTGTTAACCCCATTCAAGAAGACTGGTGAACTGACTAGTGCAAGGGATTGTTTGGCTAGGACTTGTCTTAGTTAATCTCCAGCCTGGTGCTCACACAGTGTTTAAGAATGAAGAGTTGAAGAGTAAGTGAGGTGGACTAGATATGTGAAGTCCCCAGTGACAGTTTTCACAGACAGTCTGGTCAACAGGGAGATTCAGTACCTTTGTCATCACCACCAATTCTGTTCTCAAGAGGAAATGATCTACCATGGGACTTATTACAGGAAATCTGCTACCTGGACCTTTTCCAACCTCAATTGCTGAGGATAACAGGGTGCAAACGGATCCAGAACAGTAGTTCCTTCCTTAAGTTTCCCATAAGTAGGATTTTCATGAACTTCCCAGAGACAAAGACTGATGATAAGTACAGAGAATCGGTGTTGTAGTTGGAGAGGAGGAAGAGGAGAGTTTATTATTGGGTGGTGGAGTAATGGGGAGGTGGTGTATCATGTTTATCTACATGCATGTGGGACATATTTTGTACATTTTATATGTATTTGTTGAAGTGTTGACATGCCAGGAGATGAAACCATGGTCATCACTCGACTCACCATCAGCTCAATAAAGTGTATTTAATGGAATCAGTGTTTTAAGTACATGTCTCAAGAGAATGTCTTGTACAGTTGCTGTCAAGTATTGTCTCTGGTGAATGTCTTAAAAGTTACTGTGGTTGGTTTTCAGATATTGTGAAAAGTCTTGTATAGATGTTGTCAAGTATCTCTTATGATGTGTGTCTTGTGCATTGGTTGGTGTAAACATTTCTCTGTAAATGTATGTCCCACTCTTGTCAAGAACCTGTCATGTAGATGTCTTGTCTCAACAGATGTTATGTACAGTTATTGTTGAGTTTGTCTGCTAGTATTGAAACCTAAAGTCTAAAGTCATTGGACAACTGATATAGGTCACTTTTGACACAAACAAATAAAATAAGGGAAGATCTAATGTGACGGACGAATAGCACACTGGCAACATTATGTTGAGTGAGATGGATCCTCAGTTGTACAGAGGCGAAGAGTCCAGATCTTCTTTTGGTCTTGAGGGAACCTTTTCTTCTTATATAAATTTCTGTGTAGATACATGGTAGTCTCACAGTGGGGGTTCAGAGCCAAGGGAAAAAGGGTTCTCCAAAAGGGCTAGGCGGGAATGATTAACTCATTGAGAGACCTCTAGATGAAAACCGTGCAAAATCATATCCTTTATCTTGTATATTTATTGTTCAAGATATATTTTCAGAGAACACTACTAACTAGGTCCTCTGTCTCAACCGAACATGTCACACCATACATGTAGAATCTGATCTTTTTCTGGTTCCAAATGTTGCTGTATGTAGCCGGGGCGCAGTGACGGGGTGAGCGTCCAACATTGCTTAAATACCCCAATGGCTCGTGAATATATAACCTCTGCAGCAAAAGTCCAACTCCTGGACTTCACATGGCGGAACTGTTTTAACTAACAGGAGAAGGGGCGACGGCGAGTTTCTGGCACCAAAAAATAACCAGTATGCTCTAGATGTGTATGCACGTACAAGCATGCGCAGACACATGTGCGCGCATGTACACATCTAAACTCGAGTGAGACCACTGTCTGCTCTAGCAAAGGAAAGGTGCTGAAGACAGAGGCAACCAGCCAGGAGGCGCCCCACAGAAATCAGGATGCCACGCAATTACACAAAATGGAATATGTCGACTACTGCTAAATGTTATGGTGCTCGCCCAGCTTTGGACCCGCAGGCAGGTGCAGTGCCGGGCCCTGTCTCGAAAGGGTCCAACCACAACTACTGGAGGTCCTTCTCAGATGTGCTGTGGAACCAGGGAACCTGAGAATAGAATGGCTGGCCATACTGAACAAAGACTTAAAATAATGCACTGGAATGCAAAGGGAGTCAGCAACAAAAAAATAGAATTAGAAAACATCTTGGACCAAGAAAAAGTAAGCGGATGTTGCTCGCAAGAAACTCACCTCAACGAAAATATAGCCTTCAAAATCAGAGGCTACCAGTGTTACCGATCTGACCGAAAAGACAGACGAAAAGGTGGGATACTTACCCTTGTAAAAAATAACATCACTGCTTCCCAAATCGAAGTCTACATGGAAGGGGCTGAGTATCAGACACTTAAACTTATGACAGGCAATACAGACCTACATCTGATCAATTACTACTGTCCAAGTGACCGCCTACAGGCACTGGACACACTACCATTAAAAGAAAAAATGACTGTGTGTGGCGATTTCAACAGCCACTCGCAGAGCTGGGGCTATGATCACATGGACCAGAGAGGAGAGAGAGACTGGAAGACTGGCAGGATGAAAATAGACTCATCTTGATTAACAAGCCGTCCGACACACATACTTAAAGATCATGGCACACTACAACATACCTGACCTGGCTTCTCATTCACCAGACCTGGAGTGGAACATTACACGAATCGTTGGGAAACAACTTGGTGGCAGTGACCATCAGCCAATCTTTCTAACTGTAGAAAATGAGCTTGTAAGTGAAAGCAGCACCCTCTCGAGGTGGAACAATAAGAAAGCAGACTGGGCAATGTACAAGCATCGCACCAGCATACTGGTTAGAAACCTGAACACTGAGAAAGACATAAATAAAGTAGTTGAAGAGTTTGGGAAATGCATACTACAGGCAGCACGAGAAACAGTACCAAGAGGAGCCCGTAAACAATATAAACCATACTGGAGTAGTGAACTGGAACAGTTGCATAATGATGTGGAAGTATGTAGAAAGCAAGCAGAGGCCATACCCAGCCAAGAGCACCACAATAAATTCCAGCAAGCAAAAGCCAAATTTCAAAGGGTCAAGCTGCAGGCTAGACGGAAAACTTGGCAGGAGAAATCGGGAGTCTCTGAACTTTGAAAGAGACACAAGGAAATTGTGGAAGCTAATAAAACAACTTAATGATGAGGGCACAGGGAGAAACTCAAAAATTGCACTACATAAAGATGGAAACATCTTAACAAGAAAGCAAGCAGCTGACCATTTTGCGGACTCATTCGCACAAGATAACAATGTCAAAATTAGTCCAGAGAAACAACAAGAGATTCGAGAGAAACGGCAATATACAGGACAGAAGTAAATAGTACATGAGGTTCTGGAGGCACCCATCACAATCAGCAGCCATATCAAAACTGAAAATGAGAAAGTCACCTAGGAACAGAGGCCAAAGCAAAGCTGTTGCAGATCTTCAATAACAGCTGGACCTTAGGCAGTGTTCCACAAGCCTGGAGAGAAGCAATCATGATACCCCTCCTAAAATCAGGGAAAGATAGTTCCATTGCCTCTAGCTACAGACCAATTAGCCTCACCAGCTGTCTCTGCAAAACACTGGAGCGCATCATCAATCACAGACTGCAGTGGTACATTGAAAGTAAAAACATCCTTGTGCCACAGCAGGCTGGCTTTAGGCAGTACTACTCTACGGAAGATCAGACAACCTACCTCTCTCAAGAAATTGAGGATGCATTCCAAGAGAAGAAGCTGGTGCTTGCAGCATGGATAGATCTGAAGAAAGCCTTTTACAAAGTCTGGAAAGAAGGTCTGATGAAGAAATTGAGGAACTGCAAAGTCAATGGAAGAATGTACAAATGGGTGAAAGCATACTTGCACAACAGAAGAGCCCAAGTACAGATAGACGGACTCAAGAGCAAGAAAGTACTACTGCGTCACGGTGTTCCCCAGGGCGGAGTCTTGTCCCCCACACTCTTTCTAATCTTCATCAATGATCTTGTTGCAATTCTACTGCATGGAATTAAAGCGGCAATGTACGCCGATGACCTGGTTCTATGGAGCACAAATGAACATGCATCAGTGGCCACCAGATCGCTTCAAAGAGCTGTAGATGAATTTGTTGCATGGGCGAATAGATGGTGTGTCAGCATAAACACTGACAAGTGCAGCACCACTCTATTTACCCTCTCTCCAAAACAAAAGGCAGGGATCATCCAGATAAATGGAACACCCCTAAGAGAAGATAAAGAACCAACATACCTTGGAGTACATTTGATGGCAGGCTGACATGGAGAAAGCACATCAACAAAGCAGTAGCAAAAGCCAGAAGGAAAATAGCCATCCTGAGAAAGCTAAGTGGAACCACATGGGAGCCAGTGGGAAAATACTTAGCAAAGTTTATCAACAGAGCATACGACCACACCTGGAATACGGGTCAACTGTGTGGTGTTCGGCATCAAAAACCACACTACAAGAGCTGGACAAGGTGCAAAATCAAGCACTTATAGAGTCACCGCAGGAGGGATGAGATCAACCCTTGTAGTGGAAATGGAGAAGATGGGAAGGACACAAGCACTGAGAGAGCGCAGAGATAGAAAACACTAATACAAGCAGAAAAGTTCCTCAGCTTGTCAGGACACCCTATGAAGAATAGATTTGAAAACCTAGCTATAGGGCAGTTGAAAAGAAGTAGTTTTATCCACCAGGCCAAACGACTCTGCAGAGAAACCACCTGATCTGCCCACAGTTGGTATCCCCCTAACAACTATTCCAGAGCGAACTCCATGGAAAGATGAACATAGACTATTATTACAAATCCAGACAAAAGTGAGAGGAATATTTGACAAGGAAGAACAGAACAGTGTGCAGCGCAGAACAGCCAGTCTCAGCTTCCTTATGAAGAATACACACAGGACCTCTGGATCCGAGTCTACACAGATGGGTCAGCACAAAATGCTGTTAGAAATGGAGGAGCTGGAGTGTATATAGAATACCTAAATAATACTAGGGACACAGCCAGAGTATCGACAGGAAAGTACTGCCATAACTATGATGCTGAAATTGAGGCAATCAAGATAGCAACAGAGAAATTACTAAATACCAGCAATGGTACACAACCTGTGGTGCTACTGACAGATGCAAAATCAGTACTCAAGATGCTCCTGTATGGGAAATTGCCGGTACTAAGGACACTACTTTCCGAACTTAACAGTCAGCATAAGGTCACCATACAGTGGATACCATCCCACTGTGGAGTACCCGGAAACGACAGAGCTGATCAATTGGCTAAGGAAGGAGCCAAAGAAGAACAGCCTGATGTGCCCATTACATACCACCAAAATAAAAGAATGATCAAATCAGTCAGAAAGCCACCAAAATCTCAAGATGACTACCACATTATGGACAGACCAGAACAAGTCATTATTCTGCGCCTCAGAACAGGACACAATAGATTACGCAACCACATGTATACAAAATTCAAGATTGGTGAATCAGCCATGTGCACATGTGGATTGGCATTGTCAGACAGCAGAGCACACACTCCAAGACTGCCCAAAATATAACATATCTAGGAAAACCTTCTGGCCTAGAGAGATGACAGTGAAAGATAAACTCTATGGACCGCTGTGTGAACTAAAAAAAACATTTAAATTCATACAAGAGACAACATTGCAGTTGTAGACATATTTCAAGCGACCGAAAGAAGAAGAAGAATGATCTTTTTCTATTATGATTTTGCCATCTTTAGTTTTTAGGCAGCCTGATGATGTACTTGTTCCTTTATTAGCAAGTTCCTGAATTCTTTTGTACACTAATTTGGTATTTTGACTGTAGTGTTGTTTTTCAATTTATAAGCAATTTTTCTCAAGCCATGCTTCTTTTGCCTCCTTACATAATATTCTGACTTGTATGTGAATTTCTTCATATTTGGCAGAATTATTTTGGTTGAATCTTTTGTTTCCATTAGTTGTAAAATTTCTTCAGTCATCCATTTCTTACAACCCACTTTCTTTGATTTTGGAATAGTTGTTTCTGCAGCCAAACTGATTGAATTCTTCAACATTTCCCATTGATCACCCACATCCTGGAATAGGATCTCTAGATCAGACAATATATCAAATCTGTTCTGTACTTCTATGTTGAATTTGTTTTGTATTTCCTTGTTGTTACTCAATGTACACAAATCATATGTAGTGTTTTCTGTTTTATACTTGACTTTCTTTAACTTATCCTCAATGTTCCTGTAAGTAATCTGTGGTCACTATAACAATCAGCACTGGGAACTGTTTTTGCTATTGTTAGCGCATTTCTAAATCTTCTGCTAATCAAAATGTAATCAATCTGGTTTCTAAACCTGCTATCAGGACTCCTCCATGTCCATAATCTTCTTGGGTGTTGCTTAAACCAGGTGTTTCTTACAATCATTTCCTGCTCTTTTGCCCATTCTACAAGTCTGTATCCTCTTTCATAAACACTTGTCAGTAAAATATTACTTAAGAAATTACACTTTCATGGTTGTCACTTCTCCCTCCTCTTGTCCTGTGGAGTTTATCATGCTTAGTTATGCACCTCAGAGGTCAGTTTGACTGACCCCAGCAAGCATTTGTGTCAGGTTTACTTCCTCTAGACAGATTTCATTTAACATGGCTCGAGACACAGACATTCACTAGGGCTTGTTTCCTTACCGACTCAATGAGTATGCTCAAGAGGATAGAGATGGGGTGGATCCGAAGAGATTGGTTGCTGTCTCTGGAGCTGTCTCAGCTAGCAAAGATTAGTTTCATCTTTGTGCCAGGGCATGCGGGAGTACAAGGAATTGAGCGGGCTGACAAGCTCGGAGGAAAGGCTACTGTGAAGGGCTGATGCGCCATGGACCAGGCTGACAATCTGAATGTGCTACGAGGAGTAAGACTTTTGCGAGAACCAAGTGATGACTGTGAATCTACAACCATGGTCAGACTGCAAGAACAGCAAATTAAGAGGTGTTGCCAAACAAGAACACTACGCAGGAAGCCAAAGAAGATTGATAAACCAACACAGAACTGGTGTCGTTAGCCGCTACGTACTGCAGGATTTGTTGAGGGGATCCAAGCACTTATGGACTGAATGGTTCGATGTGCAATGAGGATGATCTGTCGACTAACTAATTAACTAACTAGATTTCATCCAAGGTCATGGGCTTTATTTAGTTATTCGTTCATTCATTTTCTAACAAATTTACCAGGGCTGCAGCCTTGTGGGCTATTCTTTGTGATTTCCAATCGCCGTGGGATGTGTAATGTGCACAAGTTGCACATGAACGTACTGTTGTTTGCCCTTATCCAAGAAGGATCAATATAAAGATGTAATATGCAATGAGAGAAAGTGTTAAAGTGCTACACAGAATCTGTATGGATGTGAAACGTTGACAATGAGGAGACAAGCTGAAAAACATCTCATGGCTGTGGGAATGTGGTTTCTGAGGAAAAAGCAAAGAATACCTTGGACAGACAGAAAAATCAATGACCAAGTCCAACAAGAAAACTGTAAACGGATTAGAGAAATTAGATGTAGACAGTCACAATTTTTTGACACATTATGAGAATAAATAAATTGGAGAACTTGGTGATAAATGGCAAAATTGAGGGAAAAATAACAAGGGGAAGGCAGAGAGTAAACACCTGGATGGCTTCACCGTATGGTGTGGTTAAGACAAGAACACAGAGCTGAGCCACGACTCTTGTCACAGTGTGAGAAGGCAAAACATGACTGACCATACTTATTGTCATGGCACATGATGATGATGAAGGCTACATATCGGATCGCACTACTCAAGAGATCTATTCAAAAAATGTTCAGCACATAAATAACTCCAATCAAAACAAGCATATCAACAAAAATAAAAATAAATCTAGTGCCCACCTCGTACATCTCAAAGGGGCCATAATTAGCCCTCAACTTGTAGACTTCTGCTGGGTGGGTCAGTATTAGAGACTCCCTGACGATGCTAGGCTCAGGTGACTTGAACTTGTGGTACGGTGACTTCAGAAAGAAACCATCCCTGCTATCGTCAAAACTAATGTCGATAGGGTGAACAGAACCTGCAATGGAAATTGAGACAAGGAAACCAAATTCACGTAAAACATGTCTTCTTTGCATGCCCACCTCTCTCTCTTATATATATATATAGTTTCTTTCTGATGGAGTGGCTTAAAAAGGTTATAATGTCAACCTCTAGCTTGTGGTGACCTACTTTCAAGGTGTGGACTGTGTGGATTCTTACAAACTAAGAAAATAATGGCATACTTCCCCTGATCTTGGGTAGTGAATAAGAAATCTAGTCTTCTCCGACAAGGGTGCAAACAAACCTCTCAAAACCCATGTGTTTGTTAATAACCGTTGATTTATATTATTGAACAGGGAAATGTGAATATCTCCACATAATTGTTCTAGTATGTGTATATCTAGGGGAAGAGAGGCAGGCGCAGACCAAGAGAAATGATGCTGGATGGACTGAGATGGTGGCATGGGGGAATATCGCCAGCAGAGTTAACCCAGAACACCAAAGACAGATCTGTGGTGAGACATGAATTCTGAAGCCAGCTGGCAAGCCACTCAATGATGAAGCAATTCTCACCAAATAAGGGACACATATTCTTCGCATCGCCGGATGTTATCGAGGCTCATAACGGAAGCAAAGAACAGTCACACTAACCTACTATGAATGTTATATGAGGAGTAAACTAGGCAGGTCAAGAGAGGGATCATGCTGCATGGGCAACATATGGTCTCTACAATTCAGCCCTGGCTTTGTACTATGGAGCAGTTATTATGCCGTTATTAGAGGGCAGTGTGGTCTCGAGGTATGGTGTCCGCCTTGAGTGCTGGAGGTCCTGGGTTCAAGCCCCGGTGAGGACCGGGATTTTTTCACGTGGACTTCTAGTAATAAAATTCCCCTGGTCTCTGGGTAGTGAGATCGGACGCCCGTGTGTATTGTTGCGCACGTAAAAAATCCCTTGGCAGTTGGAAATTGAAAAAGAGTAGCCTAACGGCGCTGCCCGGGCAAAATTTCGAGTTAAAAATCTACCCAAAGTATTTCAGGATCCTCGCCGGTGCTACGGAGTTCGTGCACTGAGCTGAGTTTCTCCAGACTCAGGTTTGAGTTAGGAGGAGAACGGAGCACTTATGGGTTACACCCGTGTGCCATGATGTTGATCCATCGACTAAACTAAACTAGTTATTATGCCTTTTTTAAAGCAAAATGTAACAAACTATCTTCTGGCAAGACAGCAAGGTGCCAGTGATTTAATGTAAGAAATAATCATGAACAAGTGGGTTAATGTAAAAACAGGCTGAAATGCGAGTTTATACCTCATGTGGCTTAGACTTCAATTGACAATAATCATCAAGATAGTCTAGATAATGAACACTACCTCACACTCTTTAACCTCAACTATTCAAGAATAAATGATACACAAGTTAATGCTTTTTGACCCAGAAAGTTATGTCAACTAACTGTCTTGTTCAAATAGTAGAGTTCACTAGCTAAAACATTTCTCATGCACAATTTATATGTGTAGTAATGCACACCATCATCATTCATCATTAGTTGCCAATGACATATTATTATTTAATATATTACATTAATATTCTTGCGAATTCCTTGGACTGCCAGAGTAACTAACGACTGCCTGAAACAGGCTAATGAAACTAGAACATTATATATAACAACTAGCTGACCCGGCCCGGCTTCGCCCAGGCCCTGGCGGGGATCGATCTATCTATCTATCTGTCTGCTTGTCTGTCTGACCCGGCCCGGCTTCGCCCAGCTCCTGGTGGGGAGCATCTCATTTAATTCATATATGTAGTCATATAAGATCCCGTTCCCGTTCCCGACTGTCTGTCTGTCTGACCCGGCCCGGCTTCACCCAGTCTCTGGTGGGGAGCATCTAATTTAATTCATATAAGTAGTCATATAAGCTCCTGTTCCCGACTGTCTATCTGCCTGTCTGTCTATCTGTCTGACCCGGCCCGGCTTCGCCCAGACCCTGATGGGAAGGATCTCATTTAATTCATATAGGAAGTCATATAAGTTCCCGTTCCCGACTGTCTGTCTGACCCGGCTTCGCCAGTCCCTGGCGGGGATCTGTCTGTCTGTGTCTGACCCGGCCCGGCTTCACCCAGTCCCTGGTGGGGAGCATCTAATTTAATTCATATAAGTAGTCATATAAGTTCCCGTTCCCGACTGTCTGTCTGTCTGACCTGGCCCGGCTTCGCCCAGGCCCTGGCGGGGATCTGTCTGTCTATCTATGTATCTATCTATGTATGTATCTATCTATGTATCTATCTATCTATCTATAGCCAGGGGACTTAACTTAAGATATAACAATGCTACTAAAAGTCATGTCCCTTGCTTTATATTTTCTTATGTTCAGTCATGTAATTACAAAATTAAATTTTAGTAAGGTAATAGCTGATAGCTGATAGATAAAACTATGACAGTTGGTTGCACTGGAATGAGAAGAAGACGTGTAGAAAATTCATCTCAATCGGATGGGCCGTTCGAGAATGCATAAAGAATGGACCCACATACATCCATACATACATACACACATCGCCTTTTATATATATAGATAAGAAAGATACAAACATATTTCTACGGTCATGTGATATGAAGAGAGGCATTGGAGAACATTGTGACAACTGGAAAGATCGAGGGGAAGAGAGGCAGAGGCAGACCAAGAGAAATGATGCCGAATGGATTGAGACGGTGGCAAGGAGGAATATCAGCAGCAGAGTTGATCCAGAAAACCAAAGACCAAGATCTGCGGAGAGCCATGAACACCTATGCCAGATGGCAGGGCACTTGATGATGATGATGATGATGATGATGATATTACATTATGTGGATTGTCGTTTTATCTTTAACTGATTCATTGTTGTGAGCCGATTAATCGGCTGAATTGAACTACCCTAACCTGCCATGAGCCAATTAATTGGCTCTGTGCTGGCAGTGCTTTATTTGTTTCATTTTCCGTATCTTCTGCAGTTTTAGTGCCAAGTAATTGAAAATTTACACCGGAAAAAGATCTCAGATTAATTGTATTTTTACTGCTAAACTGTGGTTAATTTTCCGATTTTAGAAATGGCAAAGCACACTGGTTCTTGACCTCATCGATTTACATCAGATTGTTTAAAAAAATTGTTGTCTCCTTTAATTTGATATATAATACAATATATCGGTTACCATTTTAACCATTTTTACATCACTACACCCCTAGTTCCGATTTTCTTTAGAATTCAAGAAACAGGAAAGAGTAGAACTAGAACCGAAAATGAAAGAGTTAAAGTCTTAAATATTACATTACCGAATTGGCTATATGTACAAAATGGTTTGAAACATAAAGAGTTAATGTATCTTCTGGAGCTCTGGTTCCAAGCTCCAACTCTAATATGGACCCCTCACGTATGGTTGACATTTACTAATATTGCAATTGCATCTCTCAATTGAAATTCCTGTGCTTAACGGACTTAACCACTTCGATTCTGATTCTCAGACCAGCTGATTGTCAATTGTAAATGCTCAGAAGACATGTATATTACCTGCATAATATTTTATCTGTATTAAATGCTAATTATATAAATTTAGTCAAAACATAACATAATGATGGATGCATTCGAATTTGAATTGAATATCTTCTCTATTTCAAACATTTGATTGAAAGTGAAATGAAACGCTTACCTAAAAAAATCAAAACAATGTCAGAGAACAACAACAAAGCACAGCGAAATCCAGTCGCCATTCTAGCTGTATTCGCTACTTATTCGTGGTGTCAACTGCAATAATAACACATTCATTTGTAAACGTCTGCATGGTTGCATTCGTCAATCAAATCCATAGAATGCCAAAGTATTGTCTAAACACAAAAAGATATCCGCCATCTTCCTTCGGCTGCAGACGACGTACTTGTCAAAATATACCGTTTCATTGCGATTCTGCATATAGTTCTATATTAAATAGCTTCTTTTAACAAATATTTACCAGTATATATTTTAAATTATTTCGTACTAGAAGTAAATGCATATTTAAGCTGTAAATATTTAGTATATATATTTAGTTTATAAAGTAAAGGTTTAATAATGAATTATGATTATTAATGTGGCGTGTTGATTAGATACAATGCCTTTGATCTTGCCGACTGGTGGAACTACATGTTGACCCTGACCCCGTGAGGTCGGGTGGAGAAAGATGTGCGGTGTATGATTACGAAAAGGCGCCATGATAATTTCACGAATAGAATAGCCAGTTTGTTGCAGACATGCATTTGAAAAATGATGCAGTTGTTTTGTGTACATTCACATGGATATATTATATCAAGGAAATGGACGAAAGGCAGTGTATTAGAGAGTGCAGCCAATGTTATAGTCAGAAAATGTTCGGAGATTCCGTGCAACAAACCTTTCTTTCTTTCTTTCTTTCTTTCTTTCTTTTTTCTTTTTCTTTCTTTCTTTCTTTCTTTCCGTCTGTCTGTCAAAACCACCCACACCAACAAAAGACCTTTCAACGCTTCTAGGCTACAGTTAGGATCTACAGTGTTAGGGGGTATCCCCTATCAGAGGAGCAGTAAGGTGCCTCTTTCCCCCCGCTAGCCTACGGGACACCCTTGGGCAAGGCGGAGTACCCGTTTAGCCTACCGATCAGGGTTACGTAAAGCCATGGGTGCAGGTGGTGGATAAGGTTGCAGAGCAGTCGACAGATAGTTGTGGGTTATGGTCTCCAGCTTCACGACGTAGGCAGAGGATCTCTTTTTTTTTTTTGGGAGGAGACATTGGATCAGTATGGTCACTGCTAAGAAGGAAAGCAATGGCAAACTGCCTTCTTCACAGATGCCAAGAACATTATGTTTTGAGGTATCATCGACATTCAGAGAAACGGCGTAAATGGGTGCTCCATAAGAGCAACCTCGCCCTGTAGGGACAGTCATGTGCACCAGGGGACTCCAGATGTTGGATCGGCAAACATCAAATTCTATTAAAGGTTACTGGGCTGTGTAAGGCAGAGTTCTATTAGTAAAATTAAACGGACGACCTTTTAAAATAAATGCCATTCAAATATATGCTCCAACAAGTGATAGGCCGTGAAGAAAGCATAGATGAATTTATAATGACATGGAGCGTTGCTTTGAAGAAATGTAAAAACTCAGAAATAATATTATAATGGGTGATTTCAGCGCAAAAGTGAAAAATCAAGGCGATGGATGCAAGTGGTTTAGGCAAAAAAAATGGTTTGGGAGG
>JACEFZ010001238.1:0-116692 GCA_014155875.1 Cepaea nemoralis
TCACAGATGCAAAGTCAGCTGTCTCAATACTCAAGAGCAATAACAGCACAGAAACTAACTGACCTAAGAGCAGCACTCCATGGTCTATGCCAGAAATCCAAAAAAGTTGTAATACAGTGGATCCCATCACATTGCAGTATACCTGGAAACGAAGAGGCTGACAGACTGGCAAAAGAGGGCGGACGACTACCACAGCCTGACATAGACATAACCTATAATGAGGCAAAGAGGTTGATAAAAAGCACGTATAGAACCAAATGGGAATCTGAGCATCCAGGCCATCAGAAGGATGATGCATATTACAAACTCGACCGAAGAGAACAAGTAGCAATCTTCAGACTCCGCACAGGACATAACAGGCTGAAATACCACTTGTTCAATAAACTAAAGATAGGAGATACCGATGAATGTAATTGTAGAACTGGAAAAATGACAGCAAAACATTTGCTGCAGGATTGCCCAACGTATGCAGAACGAGAAAGATATTTTGGCCCACACCTGCTTCATTTGAGGACAAGATCTATGGAGATATCAACAAGCTCAAGTTGACCGCAGCTTACTTTAACTACATACAGGTTGACATTTAAAGGTGCATGAAGACCCAGAGGCATGAAATGGAATATTGCTTGGATAGCAAATCCATTATGTGGAAAGTCCAAATCGAAAGCTCGCTGTGTGGGCTTCATAAAAGGTGGAAAAGTGTCCTAGTGGCACGAAATGGAATATTGCTTGGATAGCAAATCCATTACGTGGAAAGTCCGAATCAAAAGCCCATTGTGTGGGCTTCATAAAAGGTGGAAAAGTGTCCTAGTGGCATGAAATGGAATATTGCTTGGATAGCAAATCCATTACGTGGAAAGTCCGTATCTAAAGCCCACTGTGTGGACTTCATAAAAGGTGGAAAAGTGTCCTAGTGGCACGAAATGGAATATTGCTTGGATAGCAAATCCATTACATGGAAAGTCCGAATCGAAAGCTCACTGTGTGGATGTCATCTGCAGACTGCATACTTCTGGTTTCCGGAAGAACAGCCTATGGTGAACGGAAGGCCCAATATACGGAAGTGAGGCTAAGCAGCCATGTGCAGGACGTGACGATTCCTTGGGTGAGCCCAGTACCAGAGCGCTATGTATCGGCTCTGCAATTATGGAAGCCTCCTTGGATGGCGGGGAATGCCCATGGTCTGCCCCTGCCTTCCCTTGAGGGCTGACCAGGATCTTTGGCTGTTCTATATGGACCAGCTGGGATGGGGGATAACACCACAACAGTGAGAGTCAAACGTCCTAAGAAACCCCCGGGAAGGTTAACCCGGTCAACAAATGCCCGCAGAAGTCGGATGTGTCGGCCTAACGGCGCAAGAACGCAGCTCTGCTGTAAACAGGCACAACGCAATCACATCCGAAAAAAAACTCCGGATGAACGAAGAAGAAGAAGAAGACCATAGGACGAAAATGAAGACAGGACCTAGAAATGAGACCAAGAAACGAATAATTGAGACCAATGATCACGGGATGAAGACCCAAATGATGCGGGAATGAAACCAATAGCGAATAGCCAAGAATTTAAAACAAAAGGCCAAGGGAGACAAACAATCAGACCAAAGAACGAGTGCATGAGAAATCAAATCAAATCAACTTTATTTTAAAAGGGTCACAAATTGGGCACGCAGGCCCGTCTTACATTCGGCCCTTCCAATCACTCATCTTTCGTTCATCAAGAGCATTATACATTCACATAGGAAGAAAAATAAACATTGTGAAATGAATGTTGTAAACATAAACAAGGCAAATTACCATGTTATGAGGCCCATCTCCCACCTACCCACATATCACCCCACCCACACACACCCATCTACCCACACACACACACACACACACACACACACACACACACACACACACACACACACACACACCCAGGGACACATACATACCCCACCAACCGACCCATCCCCCTCCCGCACATCCCCCACCCACACACACTGCCCTCACCTGTTCCCCCAACCCAAACACACTCGCCACTCACAAACATCTCCCACCAACCCACACATCCCGTGCCCAGCCCACCCACATACACATCCTAACCCACACATCCTCTCCCCCACCCACACGTCCAACCACCCATGCCCCAGCCACATCTCCATCGACCACATATTCCCCACCCACGCACACACATCCCCCACCAATGAGAAAACGGAACAAGCGACGAGAGAGTGAATCCAAGAAACAAAGAAGTGAGAAAGAGACTAAGTGGTCTCTTTTTTGGTCGAGAGAAAGAAACCGACTGATGGGGTTTAAAAAATCTAAGAGATAACGAAATGTGACCAGTAGATGATCGAGGGAGCTAGATCAAGAGAGGAGCCAACGAGTCTGAGATGAGGAAAGCAGGTCAAGAAATTAGAAAACGAGACCCAATGATGAGGGAACAAGGTCGCGGCATAAGGGAACGTCACAGAGAGATGGGAGAATCTAGGAAGTGTTCGAAGTAAATCAAGAAATAAGGAAATTAGATCGAGACATGAGGGAACGAGACAGAGAGATGAGGGAACAGAGTAGAGAGACGCGGGAACGAGACAGAGAGATGAGGGAACGGGGTAGATGAGGAAAAGAGATCCAGAGATATGGGCACGAGATAGAGAGATGATGGAACAAGATAGCGAGATGAGAGAAAAAGATAGAGAGATGAGGGAAAGCGATCAAGAAATGAGGGAAAGAGATAGAGAGATGATAAAAGAGATAGAGAGATGTTGGGAAGAGATAGAGAGATGAGGTAACGAGATAGAGAGGTGAGGTAACGAGATAGAGAGATGAGGGAAACGAGACAGCTACTTGAGAGAACGAGATAGAGAAATGATTGAATGGGATAGAGAAATGATTGAATGGGATAGAGAGATGAGGGAATGTGATAAAGAGATGAGGGAACGAGACAGAAAGATATGGGTACGAATCTAAGAAACGAGGTCGGTAGTCGAGAAAAGGAGACTAAAGGATGTAGGAACGAGCACAAGAATGAAAAAACAAAATCAAGAGACAGGGAATCTAGACCAGGAGTCGAGGGAATGAGACCAAATGATTAGATCAAGAAATCAAGACGTGGGGGTCCGAAGCAAACAAATGGACGATCAAAACCAAGAGATAAAATAATCTCGACCAAGAGATGGACGATGGAGATCGAAAGATGTTTTAACGAATCTTAGAGATCAGAGATGAGCCCAGAAATAGGGATATGGAAGTCTGTGGAGGTACAATTGAGATATGTGGTCAGTATATGAGGTAATGAGACCAGGAGAAATGAGAAAGTGACCAACAGAGAAGTAATGACATCAGAAGGTGAGGGGACGTGTCCAATAGACGAGGTAATGAGTCCAGGACATACGGAAACGTGACAAACATACGAGTTATGAGACCAGGAGATGAGGAAACGTGATAAATAGACGAAATGATAAGATCAGGAAATGATGAAACGTTGCCAATAGACGAGGTAAAGAGACGAGGAGATTAAACAACGTGACAAATAGACGAGGTAATGACACCAGGCGATGAGAGACCAACAGACGAGATAATGAGACCAGAAGATGAGGGAGCGTGACTAATAGACGAGATAATGAGACCAGAAGATGAGGGATTGTGACCAACATACGAGGTTATAAGACCAGGGGATAAGGTAATATGACCGTTGAGTAGAAGAATAAAGGACGTGGGAATAAGAAAAGACAGGGGAATTCACTAGAAAAATAAAGAATAGACATTCAAACTGGCAAATAAGACAACATGAAAGAGAGAAGGAATGCACATTAAAGTACAATTATTGTCAGTATGATAACAGAGAAAGAAAGAAAGAGAGAGAGAGAGAGAGAGAGAGAGAGAGAGAGAGAGGGAGGGGGTGGGTGGGGAAGACAGGCAAACAGACATATAGATAGATAGTTGTGCGGATGAATGGTTGTTGGGTAGATGAATGGACAGATAGTTTGAGAGAGTGATAGAGAAAGTTAGAAATTGAGAGAGATAAATAGAATGAACGAACGGAGGAACTTTATTTTCAATGGGTCATAAATTTGGCACGTCTTATGTTCGACCCTTCCAACCACTAATTTTTTTTGGACATAAATGATCTAATGTGCATGTTATATTCACATAGGAAAAAATTAACATGGTAAATTAAATCCTGTGAAAATAAACAATGCATATTACCATGTTTTGAGACAGGCAGACAGATAGAGACACATATTCACACAGGTACTCTGACTGGCACCTGGCGGTCTTGACAAACGATAGTTTTTGTAAAATGGAGTTATACCTCTGGATAGCACCAAGCCTGGGCTGTGTTTAGAGACCATGTGTTGCCCATTCATCATGATCAATCTCCCGGCCTGCATAGTCTACTCCAGAGGAAAGGTAACACCAATACGTCTGGAAGAAGGCAAGCTGCGGAAGCTGCCGGATCATCACAGCAATGCTCTAACTGTCCGCCTGTCTGAGCTTCGATCCCAGACTAGTTGCCAACCAAAGCTTTCGGCCAGGTCTGCCCTGCCATGACATTTAGTCTTTAGGTTGCATTTCCTCGCAGTAGGATAAGATGTGTACCTCCCAATTGCGCTTCTCTGTCCGAAACCGTTGGCACAATGTGCGGTGTTGGGTTTGTGAGCGCCGTCCAATATTCGGTGTTAACATAAAGCAGGTGGTACCGTCTACTGTCATACGGTAGCTCAGTCATATCTGACTAAGACCTGACAGACACTCACACATGCATAAACACATACACACCTACATAAATACACATATTCACACATATTCACACACACAAACACACTCTCTCTCTCTCTCTCTCTCTCTCTCTCTCTCTCTCTCTCTCTCTCTCTCTCTCTCTCTCTCTCAAACATTCACTAATACATATTTTGTTTCTATCTCTCTCTGTATCTCTCTCACCCCCCCCCCTCTCTCTCTCTCTCTCTCTCTCTCTCTCTCTCTCTCTCTCTCTCTCTCTCTCTCTCTCTCTTTCTCATGCCCATATTTGCTCAGTCATACATAAAGCAAAGCCATGCTTTGCATACATGCACACACATCCCGAGATAGACACACACACACACACGGGGAGAGAGAGAGAGAGAGAGACGGAGGGAGGCAGACAAGTGTGATATTCAATCAGCATTTATGTGGGAGAATAATGCAGCAGAAGCACAGAAGGTGTAACAAAAACAGAAGAATAATGAGAATTGAATTCATGAAACGTTCAACAACTACGGTATCTGATTTCAGTGTATTTGCATATTTGATCAACACGTGACCTCAACTATTGACAGAGCTCTCATGATTCTCTGCTTGAGGGAAGCTCAGATCGTATACTTCACGACGTGACTTGTAGTTTGGCGCCATGCTGTTATCGTGATGTGCTAGATTTGGTTGTAACGTGGCGTATTGGAGTCATGGTGCTAAGTCCTTGTGTCCATGACTAAATCGCGATCATTGGGTAACGTCATCGGTGTCACGTCATCTTGGTTTGAACCGCACGTCCACGATAACGTGGCATATTGGGGCCATTGTGCGAAGTCTTTATCTTGACAAAAACGTGGTGAGTGTCACGTCGGCCATCTTGGTTTGGCTGAGTTTTGGTAAATGATCAACTTCATTGCTCAAGGATATCTCCATGAATGTTCCAGTTTCCTCCTATAGATCACACCAGGGGAATCTTAGCGCAGTGCACAACCCCATAACGTCGATGGGGATTCGTTGATTGGTAAATCCTTTGGAGACAAGAACACAGAGCTGATCCTCGACTCTGGTGATCGTGTAAGATGGCGAAACATAACTTCTCATGCTTATCGTTATGGCAGAGGATGATAATGATCATGATGATGAATTCTTTGGAAAACTTAGTTCTAACTCTTAATTCTGATGCATTGACATTCAGGACGTTGGTGTCCAGAAAAGGACATGCATCTATTGGAGTGATGCCTGTGTAGAGGCCTTCCTCTCGAACCAGTACCAAAGTACCAACTCCACAAGGGCTGTGCATAGAGCTCCCCATTTGCCCTCGCCAAGCTCAGAAACTAGCAGGGTGTGAGACCAGTAATGGAACTTCACATCATCGGACATGGGTTTTAGGATATAACGAGGGCACATACCAACCGACTGAAATCAGCTTAGGTTGGTGTGCTTTCTCCATGGAGTTTGGGTATTCCGTGGTCAACAGACTCCAACTCAATGCCCAGAGAGAACTTGCGAGGATTTAGATGTGTATGTGTGTTGTATACAAGAATTGACTGACTGGCACCTTGCGTCTTGACAGACGATAGTTTGTTACATAGTGCTTAAAAATCCACTTGGCGGTAGCGAATATGACTGATCAGACCAATTCGCGCAGTAAATGTTTGTCAACAAAACATGTATGTGAACACATGGTAATTTCCACCATCACGCACCATCTGACGTCTCAAACACGCAGTGTGCGACCTATCTGCAATAGTTTTCCCGTTTACAGGAATTACACATTCTGTAAATATTATGTCGGCCACATTAACTCTCATGACATTGTCTGCTTCCCATTGTCTAAAGCTGGGTGCACCCCAGAGACGTGGTTAACTATTTACCCCTGTTTCAGGACTTTGTCTACGGCTACCAGAGATGGAATGTCAGCTTTGTGAGAACTGATCGCCATATTGGCGCCTTCCTGAAGCTGCAGACACCGTCTCAGGGACTCCGCTGTAGGATGGACTTCTCGTTCACAGTTGTGAACAGGTTAGTGTGTCATTGTGATGTCAGCAGCAGGTTAGTTTGTCATTGTAATGTCACCAATTGGTTAGTATGTCAGTATCTTCTGTACTTTATCCTCCAGTGGAGTACAGGCCTTCAACAACTCATTCCAAGTTCTCCTATCTTGTTCCTATCTCATGCAGCTCCTTCCACGCCTTGTCCATATTTCTCACCCCTGTCTATAATTCTTTCCCCAATTAATTTTAAGTCCCTCTCTGCTCTTTTGCCTTGTGGCTTCAAGAAAAAGAACTTTCTTGTCATACTATTTAGAGTTTTTTTTTTTTTTTAAATCGTGTGTGCCTATCCAGCGTAAACATGCCCTCCTCACTTCTTGATACATTGGGGTGTGTTTAGTTCTCTCATGTTCCTTGCTTGCTTGCTTGTGTTCGTTGGCTTGAGCTCCAACGCGAAGTCCTGTATGTTGAATGGAGGCATCCTGTTGTCCAACATCAGTGTGATGTCATACAGGACCTGAGATTTGCGTGAGTATCCGTTGTCCCATGTCTGGCTTATTGGTGTGCAGACTGGTGGTTCCTCGCCGTACAGGCAGACACTCTCCGACTTCGGAGGAATCGGCGATCCTACTGACTTTAGCCAGAACCCCGAAGGGACCTGTTGCCCAGGACGCTCGACGAGGACGCGTCAATAGGTCTTGGCCAGTATATAACCCGGCTCTGGTGCCTTGGAAACACCTCTGCGTCCCGTTCTCTCATGTAATTTCCAGCATTAAAGTGATCAGTGTCACGTCAGCCATCTTGGTATGGCTGAGGTTTGGTAAAGGATCATCTTTATTGTTCAAGGATATCTCCATGAATATTCTAGTCTCCTCTCATAGATCACACCAGGAGAATCTCAGCGTGGTGCACGCACGCGGTAGCTACGATGAGGATCCTTTAATTGGTGAATCCTTTGGAGACAAGAGCATAGAACTGATCCATGACTCTGGTGACCGTGTAAGATGGCGAAACATGACTGCCCAGGCTTATATATATATACAGGATGATGGTGATGATGATGATGATGATGATGATGATGATGATGATGGCCAGTTTAGACGTATTTTGCACAGACATAAGTTAATGAATGTTTGTAGTTTATTATTCATTCTCTTGCCGGTCTCCCTGGCCAAGGTGTTAAACGACTTTCTCCGCAATCCCGTTTATCCACGTAGGGTAACGCAGCGCATGTGAATTGGTAGCGGTTCTCTCCGCGTTCGTGACTTTCGGGATAAGTGAGCCGGCCGCTCAGAAAGCAATGGCAAACTACTGAGCGTAATCTTGCCAATAAATCAGCAAAAGCGGTAAAATTCTGGTGTTGACAGCGATGTCCTGTAAAGGATATGCGAAAAACATACATTCTCTTAGCCCTTATCCATGTTTCCAAACCATCCAGTAGTTATGGGTTAACGGTAGATTTGCATATTGTAAGCCTAACACTAGATTTAATTTCGGTTGCCTTCCACACATTTCCTAGTGCGGCGAAAGCTTCTCTTGCTGGTTGTATTGATATTTTAATTTCTCTGTCTGTTTTCTTATCTGTGTCTACATCGCTATCTAAATAGGTGCATGGTTAAACCCCTTGAAGTGAGGTTTCTATAATGGAGATTAGTTCATCATTTGTTTGATTTATTCCCACATTATCTTTGTCTTTCCTCTATGATGTTTTAGACCTAATTGTTATGAGCTCCCATTATGTACGGTATGTTTAATTGTATCTTGCGACTGGTTTCGTGTATGTGGCAGAAACACGATGTAGTCATACTCACAGCTAATGCACGCTCATCATCATCAAGTGCCGTGCCGGCTGGCGTAGGCGTTCATGGCTCTCCACTGATCTCGGTCTTTGGTATTCTGGATCAACTCTGCTGATGATATTCCTCCATGCCACCGTCTCAATCCGTCCAGAATCATTTCTCTTGGTCTGCCTCTTCCCCTCGATCTTTCCAGTTGTCACGATGTTCTCCAATGCCTCTCTTCTCATCACATGACCAAAGAAAGCTGTTTGTCTCTTTCTTATTGTTGTATATAATGTTCTAGTTTTATTAGCCTCTTTCAGGCAATCGTTGTTAGTTACTCTGGCAGTCCAAGGAATTCGCAGCATTCGTCTTAAAAACCACATCTCTGTTGCTTCTAAGTTCTTCCTAATTTGTTCATTTACATTCCAAGATTCGCTACCATACAGCAAAACTGGTTCCATATAGCATTGTAAAAAGACACAGATTATGGTCGTCACTAGGAAGGACGAAATACCACAATGTAATATACAAGTAAATGGGAATATTCTTCAACAAGTGAGCAGGTACAATTATCTCGGAACAGTAATAACATCTGATGGGAGATGCCTTGAAGAGATTAGAACAAGAATCGCCATGGCAAAAGTAGCCTTTAGCAAGATGAAAAACATATTGACCAATAAAAAGATGTCAATTGAAACGAGAAAAAGAGTGTTGAGATGCTACATTGAACCTGTACTTTTATATGGATGTGAAGCGTGGACAATGAGCAGTCAGGCTGAAAAACATCTGATGGCTGTAGAGATGTGGTTTCTGAGGAAAATGCAAAGAATACCATGGACAGCCAGAAAGACCAATGAACAAGTCCTTCAAGAAACAAATGAAGATCGTAAATTGATTAGAGAAATTAGACGTAGACAGTCAAAATTTTTTGGGCATGTTATGAGAAGAAATGGATTGGAGAATTTGGTGACAACTGGTAAGATCGAGGGGAACAGACTAAGGGGAAGACCTAGAAGCAAGTACCTGGATGGCTTGGCCTTGTGGCATGGTCGAGACAGAAACACGGAGCTGATCCACGACTCTGGTGATCGAGTGAGATGGCAGAACATGACCGCCCACGCTTACCGGCATGACACATGATGGATGGATAGCATTTTAGCACTCTCTTAAATTCATTGATAGCGACTTATTGCATAAGATACTCTTCATTTTCTGAAATGCGGCTTTAGCCTGCCCTATTCTGCTCCTAATCTCTGTTATACATCTTCCATCCGATGTTATAAATGCCCCTAGGTATTTAAAATTATCCACTTGGTTGAGAATTTCCCCTTCTATTTCTATGTCACATTTTGGTGTCCCCATTTTCTTTGATATCACCATTGTTACTGTTTTCTTGATATTCAAGGAGAGTCCTTTCTGTGCACTCTCTGATACTACAATGTCCAATAATTGTTGTAGGTCTGTTGCATTATCCGCCACCAATACTGTGTCATCTGCACAGCGTATATTATTTATATTATAACCTCCAACTAGTATTTCTGGCATCTCTTTGATCTCTCTTATTATTACTTCGCTATACAGGGAGAAAAGATCTGGTGACAAGACACACCCTTGTCGTACTCCTAGCTTTATCTGTTCGTAACTACCCTCTTTATTTCCCATTTTAATTGCTGCTACTTGGTTCCAGTAAATATTCTTTATTATTCTTAAATCTTTCCCATCAATGTTGATATCTTCCAACATTTTAATCAGCTCATCATGTTTTACTTTATCAAATGCCTTAGTATAATCTATGAAGCACAAATATATGTCCCTCTGTTTCTCTATTGACCTTTCTATTAGTGCTCGTAATATATATATATATATTGCATTGTTTGTAACCTTTCCTTCCATAAAACCGTACTGTTCTTCACTAATTTCCATTTTTATTTTCTTTCTTGTTCTTCTCATTATAATTCTGAGTAGAAGCTTAGTGACATAGTTTATGAGGTTAATTGTACGAAAATCTTCACATTCAATTGCTCCTGGTCTCTTTGGTATTGCTATAAATACAGATTTTACCATATCGCTAGGTAAATATCCACTGTTGTAAATATTATTTAGCATTTTGGTTAATATATCTACCCCAAATTCTCCCAATACTTCTAATTCTTCTACTGTGATTTCATCTGGCCCAGCTGTTTTCCCTTTCTTCATATGTTTCATAGCGTCAGTGACTTCTTCTTTTAGAATAGGTGGACCTTCTAAGTTACTATCTTCTGTTAATTCTTCCCTTTCTCCGTCATATAATTCTCTTATATACTCATTCCACCTCGTCATTATAGCACCTTCCTCTAATAATATCTTTCCTGTTTTTGATTTCAAACACCCTGTATTTATTCTTATTTTTCTTCCTGTAAGCTCACTGATTTGTCTGTGCATACTTTTTGATCTTTAATGGAATTTAATTCAGTGTGTTTGCATTGCTCGTTTAACCAACTTTCTTTTGCCTTCACACATTTATCTCTTATTTCTTTATTTATCTTAGCATACTTTTGTTTGTCATTTTTATTCTGTTTCCTTTTGTCCATCAGCATTAAGATTTCTTCATTCATCCATTTTTTCTTAGCTTTTTGGCTTCTCTCCGGTAATATCTCTTTGCTAGTTTGATGAATGGTGTCCCGTAACATTTCCCATTGATCATTTATACTCTGTAATTTAGCTATTGCATTGTACCTATTTTTCAGTCACTCTGTATTGTTCTTGTATTTCTTTATCTACTTTCAGAACCTCTTTATTAAGTCTCAGGTTCTTAATAATTATTTCCCTCTCTTTAATCTTACTTTTATTTGTCCACATAGTGGTACGTGATCACTATTACCGTCAGCACCAGGCATTGTCTTTACATTAATTAATGCATTTCTAAATCTTTTATTAATAAGTATGTAGTCAATTTGGTTGCATATTTTCATATCAGGGCTTTTCCTTGTGTATAGTCGTCTTTTATGGTGTTTAAACCATGTGTTTCCAATTATCATATCATTAATATTTGCCCATTCTATTAGTTTCTCTCCTCGTTCATTTCTTGTACCTAAACCGTAATTCCCCACTATATCCTCTATTTTTCCCTTTCCTACTTTTGCATTAAAATCTCCCAGTATTATTTTTATTTTTTGTGATCCAATTTGAGCTATTGCCATTTCTATTTCATCGTAAAAGTGTTGTATTTCTTCTTCACTACTGCTTGTTGTTGGTGCATATACTTATATAATATTTATATATATTGGTTTGCCTTTGATTTTGACCATTATAACTCTATCTGAAATACACCAGCATCCATTCATAGATTTGGCTGTTTTTTTATTAAATATTATTCCTACACCTTTTTCATGTGTGTCCCCTCCAGAATAAATTATTGTGTGTTTGTCAGTTATAATTTTGCCAGATCCCTTCTATCTCATCTCACTTATGCCTAGTATATTCATTTTCATGTTTTCCATTTCTCTTAGAACATTGTTTAACTTTCCTAGCTCATTTAATGTCCTAACATTCCATGTTCCTACTTTAAATTTATTTAGTTTAGTTATAGTTTTAGTTTTGCCATCAGTAGCTGGATGACGGTCTGGTGTCACCTGTGGCTCATGACTGTCCCTACCGGCCGAGGATGTCCTAAGACAGCCATTAACGTCGTTCACTATTTCTGAAATGTGTGTCGCCATGAAATCTTGGGAAGATAATATGGTGGTTTCCCCTTGCCTTCCACATCCACATGGTGGTCTTTTAACTCTGCCTTTGACAGCCATTTCCGACTGTCAGGACAAGTGAATGCCCTGCTCTGCTCAGCTGCAGAGTTGTCCCACTAGACAAATACTAATCTCATGATTTCTACGATGGAGAAACGGAAATGAACCGCCGGAGAAGCATTCGTTAATTTTGTTACTCTCTCTCTCTCTCTCTCTCTCTCTCTCTCTCTCTCTCTCTCTCTCTCTCTCTCTCTCTCTCTCTCTCTCTCGCTCTCTCTCTCATATTTGCTGCTGTTTTTGTTAGAGTTAGTTGCATATCCTTTACAGGACGTCGCAGTAAAACCTTAATATTATTTTGGATTTTTGTGATCTCTTTGCAAGTTTACTTTCAGTAGTTTGCCATTGCTCTCTGAACGACCGGCCCCATATCATTTTATAATAAAAACCCAACGCAAGGTGGTCTGCTGCCAAATCGCCCGCTTCTGTTTCGAACGCTGTACCAGGATCACGAACTGCGCCAGTATTTCCTTCGTTAGCTGTTTCTGAGACATCAATAAACTGTTCATGCATACCATCAATACTTAGAGTTACTTATATAGTTATTGGTTCGAATGCCTTCTTGATTCTAACCTCACTGTAATTGTAAGAAAATATCAACAACAACAACAACAACAACAACACAACAACAACAACCCGGCTATGATTATAAGCACACAAACAATTTGGAAAGGAAAATCAAATTTGCGTCCCCTGATAGCCATTTTCCCTAAAGTATGATTTATTGTCTCCCCTGTAGCGCGGAAATTGGCCTAACGATTGTTCCGTATGAGCCATGGATAGGACGAGTCTGTGAAGACAAGGAAGAGGTACCACCAAACTGATTAAGTGTAAAGTAATATAAAATGGCTGGTTATGGATTTTGCCCACGTTCCATAGTTTTGTTGGTTGAGATGGGAAAAGGCGGGGCCCTTTACAGCGGTGTTTGGTTGACTGTGTTCCTTCATTTGAGTTGAGTTGAGCTTAGAAACGACATCGCTGCACTCAGGACATTCCCACACACGCTCCATCCCCTCGTTCAGCAGCCAGTGAAGAGTCATACTGCTAATGGTTCCAACTGCCATATGATTGAAAATTCTCCTGGTCTTCCCTCTGAGTTTTGGGATTCGTCCAGAACACATGCGATCCACCGCCTTTATCATTCTGTCCACATACGGTTGCTCAGTTTGTTCCACCTCTTTCTCCACATTGTCCCACAGGCTCCCGACCACCTCTCCCGTGTCCATAGGTAATCTACCACCGAGAGGTGCATTCCCTGCTATCCCATCAGCTTGTTCATTCTCCCGCACTTCCGCAAAAAAAAAATCCACACAGTTCTCACAATCTGTGACCTCTGAAGCGAGGCAAGCCATTCTACATAACGCATTCCGTTCTTCACATTACTAAGCATACTCCGTGAGTCCGTAGTGAATACAATGTGTGTTGCAGCGGTCTCCTCCAACTATTGGGAGGCTGCTGTTACTGCTTCCACCTCCATTCTCATGCTGGGTGTTCCTTCAGTGAGGCGCTGTCGTTACTTGGAGGCAGCCTGTTTGAATCCTGGTGTCTGATCTCCTTTTCCATTCTTTATTAAGGCTATTTATCAATATACGTGCTTTAATTTCCTATGCTGACTAAATGTGTACATTTTGTAAAAGATCTTCCTTTTGTTATCCTAATGATTTTGCCATCAAGCATTGCAGAGAGGAGGTATATATAATTTTCTGTTTGTCGCTTGTCTTTTTGCCTGTGCTAATCTGATTTCTTCACTTTCTATTTTAGTCCATCTAGCCAACTCTTTCTGGGCCGTCCTCTCACCCCCTCCCCCCCCCCCCCAAGTGTATCCCCATGTTCTCACGCGGACCGCCCTAGCTGCCTGTTGGTCGTGTTCCATTCTAGCTAAATGTTCAAATAATTTAATTTCTTTGGTGTTCATAAAGTCACTAATCGATGGTGTCCCTACACTTGTTCTTAATTACTTTTTAGTCTCTCTATTTCTTCTTGTTTTTCCAGCTGTTTCTTCTGCATCTCATCACACATTATGCGATTTACGACTGTGGTTCTAGGACTGACTATGTCTGGCATTGTTAACACAATGTTGGGGCCAATAAAGCGTCTATCAGCATTTATTTTTTGTATGCCTTTTAATATGTGGCAGTTGTGTGTAAAGGATATTGATGTGAGATTCGCTGTGTGACGAACTTTGTTTGATCATTGTGTCAGGTCGATGTGTGAGGGTTGCAGTGTGAGGTTGATTGTGTGAAGATAGTTGTGTGAGGCTGATTGTTTGAGGATCGCCGTATGATGTTGTTTGTGTGATGCTGATTGTGTGAGGATCGATGTTTGAGGTTAGATGTGTGATGATTGCTGTGTGAGGTTAGGTGTATGAGGATCGTTGTGTGAGGTTGTTGTCTGAAGATCGTTGTGTGAAGTTGTGTGAGGGTTGCAGTCGGAGGTTGGTTGTGTGAAGATCGTTGTGTGAGATTAGGTTTTATGAAGATAGCTATGTGAGGTTAGGTGTGTGAGGATCATTATGAGAGGAAGGTTGTGTGAGAATGGCTGCATGTGCAACGCTGAGCTGTCTGAAGATACCTATCTGTATATAACTTTAGGAGGTTCATTATGTGAGGATGGATGTGCGAGGTTGGCTTTCATCGGTTTTACTCCCTTCTTTGCAGAGATCATTTTACCAAGAACGTGAGCTTCATTGAAAAAAGCTGCGAGTACTCCTCGGACACAAACGTGTTTGGTCGGAAAACTTTCATGGAAATTGATGATCTGTTGAAGAGAAACTTCCTGCACGAGTATGGGGAGCTGCTGGTGGAAGTTGAGATGAGGAATATCCATAATATCTACGAATGTTTCATGCGTGTGCCCAAAGAAGGCAGCAGTAGCAGTAGCAATAGTTCCAAACATGGCTACGCAGACAGAATGGAGTCCTCGTACTTCATGTTTGGTTTGTCTGACTGGAGCATCTCTCTCTTCCCGGACAACAGCGCCGCCGAGGCGGACGGTAGTGTGGATGTCCAACTGCAGCGTCACACCAGCTTTGACCATCTGGGCTACGTGAGGTACAGAATCATTCTGGGAGATGAAGGAACCTTTGATTCGGGTGACCTCGAGCAGGTGTTGGACGCTTCCGGGATCGGGGAACCGTTTACCATTGGGACTTCCGTTCATAGGCTTTCCAGGGGACGTTCCACACTGAGGGTCAAGGTGGAGATGATTTCTGTGGTGTCAGTGAGTGAAGTTTATTTAGGGTTGGTGCCCCGGGGGAACCACAAAGCCAGGGCCCATTGCTACGATCGCGACAAGCAGGCATGGATGGTGGAGGCAGACACCACTGGGAAATACCTGACATTCAGACTATACTACACAGACATCTCCCACGTGCCCCGGAAGTTCTCACGCTTCGTTGGCTGGAATATCCGGCTGGTTTCCAAGGCAACAAACTCACGCTCTAAACGCTGTCTGGATGGCCCGTTTAGCAGGTACTACGTGCAGCAGGAAGTGGACGATGGCTGTGTGATCAGGACGGATGTGCTGCTTGAAGAAGTAAGTCCAACGTTTTTCTGTGTTTCCTTCTCGAATTTATCACACCTTCGGACATCTTCATCATCATATGCCCCTTAGCCAGAGGTCAATATGGCCGAATGGATAAGAACGCATGTTCTTAAACATCCGGTGTGTTGATGCCGAGGTAAGGGGTTCAACCCCCTACACCAGACAGTTCGACTAAAATTGTGACATCTCGTCCTTGACTTGGGGACGTAAATTACAAGACTGAGTGGGTTCTCTTGATGGCGAAGGACACTAGTAATAGGGAAAGCTAATCCACACGCAAAATTCAATCCACCACTACTAGAAGTAGTGTGTATGGACTACGCTTGAGTTCAAAGGGAGCATGCGAAAAAATATGCTGACAAACCGGGACTCACAGAGTCCTGGATTAGCCCTATATTCTTGTCCCGATTATGTCACGCGGCCACCCCGCCAAGATATTTCTCTCTCTTTGCTTCCCTCTTGCGCTTTTCCCTACAAGTTTGCAAGTTGTCACTAAAATGTCAAATTTATTTCTGCTCATAGCGAGCACAAATCATCGTGACTTTCTATGCCTAGTTTTTTAAATTTGTTTACGACTCATTTATTTCTCGTATGCCCTATTCATTTGCTTTTCTGTCCGTCCATGGTATATTAACGAATCACAATATTCTAATCATCTATGAAGGTGGTAGTCTGAGGTATTCAATTTCACATTCATGATACCCCCAACAGCACAATTCCACGCTCAAGACATCGCCCCATTTCTTATTTCAATAAATTTAACAGCAGTTTTTCTACAACGGCATTTTCAGCATTAGAGCATTGTAACAAGTCCTCCCCCTTAACTTCTTTCTCCTCCTCTTCTTCCTCATCCTACTCCCCCTCTTCCTTCTTATTATTCTACAGCTGCTTCTCCTTCGTTTTTGTATCCCCTCTAATTCTCCTCCTCCTTATTCTGCTGCTTCTCAGGATGCCCCTCTCACCCCTTCTTCTTCTTCTTCTTCTTCTTCTTCTTCTTCTTCTTCTTCTTCTTCTTCTTCTTCTTCTTCTTCTTCTTCTTCTTCTTCTTCTTCTTTCTTCTTCTTTCTTCTTCTTCTTCTTCTTCTTCTTCTTCTTCTTCTTCTTCTTCTTCTTCTTCTTCTTCTTCTTCTTCTTCTTCTTCTTCTTCTTCTTCTTCTTCTTCTTCTTCTGCTCCTCCTCCTCCTCCTCTTCTTCTTCTTCTTCTTCTTCTTCTTCTTCTTCTTCTTCTTCTTCTTCTTCTTCTTCTTCTTCTTCTTCTTCTTCTTCTTCTTCTTCTTCTTCTTCTTCTTCTAAATCTACATGTCAATGCCTTGTTTGAGTAATTTTATTTCACGGCGGCTACATCTGTAATCGAAAAAAAAAATCGATTACTGAAATTGAGTCCGCTGACTTAATAATAATCCTCATGTCTGACCAGGTCTCTTTCTGTCAGATTGAGTATTCTTCTCACAATTGTCATATCTATTGTTACAATCCTTCTCCAACCTCTTGCTGTCAATGTCCACAGCTTAATGTTGCTCGACAGATCGTTCTCAACAATGTCTCCGTCATTCTCTGGTTTGAAGCATATTTCTTATTTTTTTTCTTCCCATTGTGACATTACTGATCATTTAGTTTTTTGTCCTTTTACAATCAACCCCGGCATTTTTGGACTGCTTGTGATTTATTAGCCAATTTTACGTTGAGTAGTTGACCAGTCAAAATCGTAGAGAATAGAGAACAAGGCGAAGGTAGAGAAGTAATACCTGGATGGTGATCGAGTGAAATGGCGAATCATGACAGCTCACGCTTACCGGCATGGCACATGATGGATGGATGGATGGAGTTGACCGGTGGAGGTCAGCGTTGCTGAAATGTTTAACGCTCTTAAACTTTCGATTCTGACGGTGGCACAGGGGGTTTCGTTCCACACGCCGGTCAGTTGGACATAAGTGTTGACTTCTCATTCAGAAAGTCCCTCTGTAAAGTTCATGCAACATAATAGGTAAATACAAATCTTGGACCAACAATATTTTCAAACACTGCACAGTCATTAAAAATACACCCTGTACGTGTTTTTTCACAGGACTTTGTGGTTTCCAACATTATCATTAACTCATTAACATATCAAGATGTACTGTCTGGCGCCAATATTATATAAAGTATCACATACTGAATATATTTGGTGTGCTGTCTGATGTCTGGGTTCTATACAATAGCTTCACATCATGTATAGATTTAGTATGCTGTCTGATGTATTGATTCTATATAGTATCGTCATATCTTGTTTAAGTCTAGGCTTGCTGTCTACGCTACCGGGATGTTAGACAGTAGCGTCACATCATGTAAAGATCTAGTTGTGCTATATAATGTCGGGATGTTAGACAGTAGGGCTACATCATGTAAAGATCTAGTCGTGCTATATAATGTCGGGATGTTAGACAGTAGCGCCACATCATGTAAAGATCTAGTTGTGCTATATAATGTCGGGATGTTAGACAGTAGCGCCACAGTAGTGGGTTACGTTGTATTTGATTAGGAAATCTGGATTGTGGTGCTGGATTGACCTGGATTGAGGGGTTAGGGGTTAGGGGTTAGGGTTAGGGTTAGGGGTTAGGGGTTAGGGGTTAGGGTTTAGGGGTTAGGGTTTCTGTCTTCTCCTAATTATACTTTCTGGATTGACCTCGCTGGATTGCCCCCAATCCAAGGCGGGTAGGGTAGGTACTAAGGTCATATGTAAGGGTTGATAATTCTAATAAAAGAGTTGTTTTCTAAGGGCAGATACGAAGCCCATAACCGGGCACTCTCACGAAGTTTATACTTCACCTCGACACCGCAAGGTACAAGAGGAACATGATGAGATGAGATGAGATGAGATAACTGAGTGTGTGTATAATATTTTAACTAATTGTAAAAAATAAAATAAAAATAAAAGACAAGCAGAGGCGCGCAGGGGCGGGCGGCGGGCGCAGGAGCAAGCGCTGCCGACCGGTCGCGTGGAGCGGTCGACCCCAGTAAAGCAGTGTCTTGTAGTACCCAATAGCCAGTCATTGCTGAGTGATCACTAGTCCGGTTATTGACGAGTACTGTGGTGGGGTTAGGTGGGTGGAAGTCTCGAACCGCGCCGGGTGTCATATGAAAATTATAATAAGTAAAAAGGTATATATGGCGTGTATATGATCTGTAGTGGGTCGTAGTGGTTTATAAATCTATCATCAAGTAGATTACACCTCTTCAAATGAAAACCTTAAAAAGGTAAAGATGGCATGTAGTAACGGTTGTAAGGGGGCGTGGCTTCGTGGTATTCGTTGTTGAGGGGTTGGTGAGTGGTGATGTACCTATATAACAGCTTCCGAACAATTTAAAGGGATGGGCGAGTGGCGAAGTGGCTAAGTAAATGCGTCGGTTCCTTGCTAAGAGACAGAGGAGTTGCTAGATAAAGGCTCCATGTCGTTGTCAAGGGGTTCGTGAGTGTACAAATAGCTAAATAACTGCTTCTGATCCTTGTTAAGAGGTGGGCGAGGGGCGGATTGGTTGGATAATTACGCCCGTTCCTTGGTAAGAGCCAGGGTGATCGAGTGGAGAAGTGGGTAAATATAGGCATGGAGGTATACCACCGACACATTCAACGCATAATTTCGGCGTCGGTCGTCAGAAGACCAAGGATATTTTCATTATATGTCTATTGTAAATGGGTCGACTGTTTGTTATAGCGGGGTTACTATTATCTATAGTGGCTGGGACTTAAATACTATCAGCATACCGGTTACAGCTCTTCAAATGAAAACTTTGAAAAGTGTAAAGATGGCCGATGGTTTTAGTGGGTATGACTCTGTGATATTCGTTGTTAAGGGGTGGGGTGAGTGGGTGAGTAACTAGATAAACGCTTCCGAACACTATCATCGGGTTCGAATCCCAGTGGGGTGGTCTAGTGGTAGAAAAAATATTGATAATATTTGGTTACTTAGTTGTGATTTCGAGCTCGGTTGTTATTAACCCGGTTATGTTTAGAAAAGTAGAGGTGGTGTGCTGGTTGCGGAGTATGTTTAGGGGGTACCCCAGACACCATGGAAGTGACAGGTTCGAATCTCGGAACTTTGTCGTGGGTAAGATTTCCAGTCATCAAGGTGTGGGTGTCGTCGCGGCCACAAGTCCCACCGCTGATGAAAAACACAGGCAGCAGATTTCACCATTGTACCTACGAGTCACAAAATATAAGCTAACTTAACATTCAGAATATGACCTCAACAGCTGTTGCCAAAAATCAATACTTATTCTCATAACGGCTAATCCAGGGGATTATCGTCATCGTAATGACCAAGTCAGGTTAATAAAATTTCTTATATCTCCGCCATTGCAAATAGTTCGCGATATTAATAAATGTTCATATAAAGGTTGGAAGGGGATTAAAAGATTAACATCTATTGTCGGGCCATCCAATAAAAATTATTTAGTTAAAACAGGTGGTATGAGTAGGAGATATCACAAACAGTATCAGCATGTGCCACTCTGATCTTAAATGTCAGTAGTTCGTTATTCTTGTGACATTGAAAACGCTTGTGGCTTGAAGACAGATGGTGTACTATGTTATTGGGTGGTGTATATAGATTGACCAGTATGTGAAGTTGATAAGGTCACCCCTGCCAGCGCATCGTAGCTGTGTTGTGACTTGTCGCCTATTACATCCGGGTGTAAAAATAACCAAAAATATTTCACATCAACTCAGACATGCCTCTATATAGCTGCACTGCGAACATGGCTAGAGTCTACTTTAGGAAAGTATCGTGTATCTGTGTATACGGGTTTACCACTGCTTATAGATGTGTGCAGTATTATTAGAAAGCGGCCGTTATGTCTACATTATCAAAGTATGTTGCCTTACAGAGCTGGTATAGTATCTATGTGTCTGCTACGTTGTATGTTTTGTCATGTTGCCTTGTAGTATTTGGAGGGAGTTTCATGTGGGTGTCTAGTGAACTTTTTAAAAACTATGTCTCAGAATCCACAACGCCACTGGCAATTAGAGGCTTTTCAACTTGTCTGCTCATTGACCACGCTTTACAGTCATACTAAAGTACGGGTTCTATGTAGTACTTAAACTCTCCTTTTATTTCTCATTACAGTTGTCAACTTTATATTAGTCAGTATGTTTTCCAATTTGCAAAAGACAACCTTCATCACAGCGATTCTTGTTCCAACGCTTTAAAGCCACCTCCTATGAGACATTTTTTTCTTTCCTTTTATGCTCACGGCTACCGTTTCCCCATTTCAAGCTCCATGTCTCTACTCGTATGCATTAGTGTGGTAGAAGTAAACCGATAACTCACAAGATAGACGTATATTATCACACTGTATATGAACATGTGGGAAACGGCTACATCCGGGCAAATAGGGCGTTGTATCTGTCACATGCGTATGGATACAGCCGAGACACGTGGTTAAGAGGGATACTACAGGGGAAAAAAACGGTATTATGTTGGCGATCGAACCAGGGGACCTAATTCGTGATGACCACCATGTACGGGAGTGATTCTGCCCCCTCGTCAACAGGGCGTCGGAGGTTTAAAAGGGTGTTCATTCTCTCGCTTTTCTATTTCCGAGTCGTCATAGGGTCACCAAGTAACAGTAAAGAACACGAAACTACTACTACAAGGCCTCTATACACCACAATGCATTTTCGAATATAATATACACAACTATAATCAAGTCATCACAGTATTCAACTAACCCGTTCTCATAGACATAGAGGAGAGATGTGAGCACCGAGGCCAGTTGGGGGAGGTGTACCTTTTACTTAACATCTATCGGGCCATACACCGACGAGTGTTTAGCTATATTTATCATATATATTACCCGTGAACACAACAAGCTTCCCCGGATCAGTCTTAGGCTTCTCATATAACATGACATATCACGTACCCGCTGTCCTGACCAGCAAAGTTATCGCTTCTCAGAGCAGACATTTACACTTTCATTAATTCTTCTGCCTGGCCAAAGGGGGTCTTTGCATCTTTCCGCAGAAACCTAGTTCCAATGCTAATATATGTTTTTCAATGTGTCGGCTCATTACCACATTTCACATCCTGACAAAAGTACAGGTTCTATGTTCCACTCCAACAGTCAAATAAGAAAAAAATGTTAGCCAAATTATTAAAATGTTGGCCAAATATAGAAATATATCGACCAGACGTATAAAGTATAGTAAAATATGTTAGCCAAACTTATAAAACTCGTGGTCAAAATAAGAAATATCTCAACCAAGCGTATAAGAAATAGGAAAAATGTTAGCCAAATTATTAAAATGTTGGCCAAATATAGAAATATATCGACCAGACGTATAAAATATAGTAAAATTGTTAGCCAACTTATAAAACTCGGGGTCAAAATAAGAAATATCTCAACCAAGCGTATAAGAAATAAGAAAAAGGCTAGTCAAAACTAATGAAAATGTTGGCCAAATACAGAAATATCTCGACCAACTTATAAAATGTAGGAACAATTGTTAGCCAAACTGAACACAACTGTTTTTTATTTTTAGCCACACTAGAACGACTTCTCGGCCAACTTATAAAAATGTTAGAAAAATGGGTGTGTGTAGTAGCGGTGGGGGGGGAGGAGAGGCAGGACGGGCGGCGCGGGAGAGGGGGGGGGGGGAGGGGGGAGGGGGGGGGGGGGGGGAGGGGGGGGGAACAAACCGTTTTGTTCAAATAGAAACGTCCCTCGACTAACAATTATCAAAGTAGGAAATTGTTACCAAATAATTTCAACCAGTTGAATCCACTATAAATTAAAATTCAATACAAATCAAAAAAGATCGACCAAAGAAATCCTTTATGCAACGTAGAAAATTTTTGTTTTTCGTCAAATGGTTGAACAAATCGTGGGCCCCAATTCCAGTAATCATGTTCTCCACCTATTAACCACTATTATCTGATCAAACTTATAGATTTCTCGGCCAACTTATAAATGAATGAAAATTTGTTAGCCCAATTTACAAACATTTTGACCCCGAACCAATTAATTAACTAATCTTCATCCCTCCGAATTTAATTAACCCTCAATACACTCACAAACTATGTCAAGTAAACACATCTAAATACATATTTCCACCTTCAGTTATACCAATAGGAGAGTCTAAAACTAGAACATTGTGACACCCCTTATAAAGATGTCCTACCTTTATACCTAGCAAACTTTATTACCCCCCATTAGGAAGATAACAACTATTTACCAAGTATTATTTGAAATCTCCTCCTCTCTCCCCCAACACTTACACAAAATTATTAAAACTTTTCTCCCTTCAAGTATGGAACCTTTGTTTTTGTTTCTCCCACTAAATTAAAACTTTATTGGTCACTTTTTTAACGCAATATCGCAAATCCCCCAACTTTTTCACCTGTAGGACACTTTCATTCCCAGAATTTTAAAACCTCTTGGTCCTAACACATTACCAGACCATTTTTACGACTAATCTTATACATTTCTTCACACCCATCACTTACTTAACCATTCAGGACACATTGTTTTTCTACCTCCCTTTAGAAATAATACTCCGCCCACTTTTTCAGAAAACACTTACACCCAACTTATAACCCAATTAGTACACTTTTTTTTTCACCTACCAGACACTTCTCACCCCTCTCTCCCCAATTTACCGACACCCAATTTCCAACCAAACCACAAAACTTCTAACCCTTTATGTCAATTGTTTTAACCTAACATGAGCACAATCTCCGCCCATTTTGCATAAAACACCTTTACGCCCCCCCTTATACCCTCCTTTCATTTAAGCTGTGTTCACCTCATGATACACATTTGACCACGTCAAGAACAACCCTACACCAACACTTCTTCAAAATTACACCTAACATTTGTTAACCAAATTTTTGTGGGGGGAAAAACATATTGGCCACGTGAGAAATTAATCTCAACCATACTTATGACAAGGATGGGCAAATGTGTTACCTAATGGAAAATATCGCCCAAGTGAAGAAAAAAGTTACACAAAACTTATAAAACTTAGGAAAAATGTGTTAACCTAATCGAAGAAAAATATCGCCCAATTGAAGAAAAAAAAGTTACACAAAACTTATAAAACTTAGGAAAATGGTGTTAACCTAATGAGAAAAATATCGCCCAATTGAAGAAAAAAAGTTACACAAAACTTATAAAACTTAGGAAATGTGTTAACCTAATTGAGAAAAATATCGCCCAATTGAAGAAAAAAGTTACACAAAACTTATAAAACTTAGGAAAATGTGTTAACCTAATGAGAAAAATATTGACCAAGTAAAGAAAACGTACACCAACGTTCTGAAAAGTAAGAAAATTTTTAACCAAAAGGGAAAAATATATGGGCTAAACTATGAAATATGTTGACCGAACTAAGAAAGTGTGTTAACCAAAGGGGAAAAAATGTTGGTCAAAACATGAAACATCTCGACCAAGCTTATAAATATCTCGTGTAAACTTATAAAAAAAAAGTAGGAACACATATTGCTTCTGTAGTTATGTCAAACG
This sequence comes from Cepaea nemoralis, assembly GCA_014155875.1. Lineage (NCBI taxonomy): Eukaryota > Metazoa > Mollusca > Gastropoda > Stylommatophora > Helicidae > Cepaea > Cepaea nemoralis. The sequence continues at coordinate 24,306 of JACEFZ010001238.1, forward strand.
TGTCTTGAACTTTTATCTGAACAGACATTTCACAATTCATAAGCATCAACGTCAACACTTTCCCTCTTTTACATTACCGAAAGTTTCAACTTATCAGTCCAGAGTATCCACTAAAGAAACACTTATGCATACTAATCACCCAGCTCTTCACACTCTTGGTTTTTTTTTTCTTTTCTAACGCAAAGTGTCTCTGTCTTTCGTAGATAACTTCACAACTTTTCTATGTAGCACCACTAACAACGCCAAACCTTCGTTTCACATGAGCTCTATGAAACAGTCATAACAACATTTAGGGCAATCTGTGGCTCCACCTAGGATAGTTTCAATATCATCTGAGTATTCGTCAGCAAAGATCCACTTCCCATGGCTGATATCTTCAACTTTCTATACCACAATGTCTGCTACACTAACCTTCCATTGGTCCATCTTTCAACAATACAAAGAGTGTTCTCGAAGTCTAGCTAACATAACATTGCTTACTTTGTCCACCTCTATCCACACTTTGTCATTTCACAGCTGCATAGCGGCAAAGTCTGCAACCAACCAACAGTGTCTGTTATGAAGTCGACCTTTCTTAAAGCCACGTCTGCCTTACTGAACCCTTGAATACCCTCTACCACATCGTCTAACCGACTTTCAAACATTTCATACCAAATACATTAACATTCTCTTGATTACAGAACAACTGATTTTCTGCTGACTAAGCAGATTTTCCAACCCCGTGGAGATAAATCATATGCCCCCTAACCTACTAGGCGCTATTCTAGACAACGAATATGGTCATCGACCAGCACCCCTAGGCAGAACTTGAAAAAAACAACAGAGCTTGGGTTATTGAGACGAATGAGTTGCATTCCTTGGACTACCAGAAAGACATCAAACACAACAAACTCTTTCTTACTAACCCTAACCCTAAGTATACATCAACTAACCCTAACCCTAAACCTAAGTATACATCAACTAACCCTAACCCTAACCCTAACTATACAACAAACTCTTTCTTAAGAGACATAGATACAAACCAAAGTTAGAAATGAAAAAGTTAAATTTATGTTATTACATTTTCATTAAAATTTAAAACTAATAAATCGCACTTTTATTGCGCAAGATGTAAGTTTGATATATGTCCTATACCTAACTTATACCTATACTTACCCTATATCTGTATATTAAGTGAAGCGCGCAATAAAAGTGCGATTTATTAGTTTTAAATTTAATGAAAATGTAATCACATAAATTTAACTTTTTCATTTCTAACTTTGGTTTGTATCTATGTCTCTTAAGAAAGAGTTTGTTGTATAGTTAGGGTTAGGGTTAGGGTTAGTTGATGTATACTTAGGTTTAGGGTTAGGGTTAGTTGATGTATACTTAGGGTTAGGGTTAGTAAGAAAGAGGTTGTTGTGTTTTGATGTCTTTCTGGTAGTCCAAGGAATGCAACTCATTCGTCTCAATAACCCAAGCTCTGTTGTTTTTCAAGTTCTGCCTAGGGGTGCTGGTCGATGACCATATTCGTTGTCTAGAATAGCGCCTAGTAGGTTAGGGGGCATATGATTTATCTCCACGGGGTTGGAAAATCTGCTTAGTCAGCAGAAAATCAGTTGTTCTGTAATCAAAGAGAATGTTAATGTTATTTGGTATGAAATGTTGAAAGTCGGTTAGACGATGTGGTAGAGGGTATTCAAGGGTTCAGTAAGGCAGACGTGGCTTTAAGAAAGGTCGACTTCATAACAGACACTGTTGGTTGGTTGCAGACTTGCCGCTATTGCAGCTGTGAAATGACAAAGTGTGATAGAGGTGGACAAAGTAAGCAATGTTATGTTAGCTAGACTTCGAGAACACTCTTTGTATTGTTGAAAGATGGACCAATGGAAGGTTAGTGTAGCAGACATTGTGGTATAGAAAGTTGAAGATATCAGCCATGGGAAGTGGATCTTTGCTGACGAATACTCAGATGATATTGAAACTATCCTAGGTGGAGCCACAGATTGCCCTAAATGTTGTTATGACTGTTTCATTAGAGCTCATGTGAAACGAAGGTTTGGCGTTGTTAGTGGTGCTACATAGAAAAGTTGTGAAGTTATCTACGAAAGACAGAGACACTTTGCATTAGAAAAGAAAAAAAAAACCAAGAGTGTGAAGAGCTGGGTGATTAGTATGCATAAGTGCTTCTTTAGTGGATACTCTGGACTGATAAGTTGAAACTTTCGGTAATGTAAAAGAGGGAAAGTGTTGACGTTGATGCTTATGAATTGTGAAATGTCTGTTCAGATAAAAGTTCAAGACACGTTTGACATAACTACAGAAGCAATATGTGTTCCTACTTTTTTTTATAAGTTTACACGAGATATTTATAAGCTTGGTCGAGATGTTTCATGTTTTGACCAACATTTTTCCCCCTTTGGTTAACACACTTTCTTAGTTCGGTCAACATATTTCATAGTTTAGCCCATATATTTTTCCCTTGTGGTTAACAAATTTTCTTACTTTTCAGAACTTTGGTGTACGTTTTTCTTTACTTGGTCAATATTTTTCTCATTAGGTTAACACATTTTCCTAAGTTTTATAAGTTTTGTGTAACTTTTTTCTTCAATTGGGCGATATTTTTCTCATTAGGTTAACACATTTTCCTAAGTTTTATAAGTTTTGTGTAACTTTTTTCTTCACTTGGGCGATATTTTCTCATTAGGTTAACACATTTTCCTCCTTTTCATAAGTATGGTTGAGATATTTCTCCACTTGGCCAATATTTTTCCCATTTGGTTAACAAATTTTCTTACTTTTCAGAAGTTTGGTGTATGTTTTTCTTTACTTGGTCAATATTTTTCTCATTAGGTTAACACATCTTCCTAAGTTTTATAAGTTTTGTGTAACTTTTTTCTTCAATTGGGCGATATTGTTCTCATTAGGTTAACACATTTTCCTAAGTTTTATAAGTTTTGTGTAACTTTTTTCTTCAATTGGGCGATATTTTTCTCATTAGGTTAACACATTTTCCTAAGTTTTATAAGTTTTGTGTAACTTTTTTCTTCACTTGGGCGATATTTTCTCATTAGGTTAACACATTTTCCTCCTTTTCATAAGTATGGTTGAGATATTTATAAGATTAGTTGTAACATGTCTTTACTTGGACAATATTTTTCACATTTTGTTAATAAAGTTTCCTACATTTTAAAAGTTTGGATGCGATATTTCTTTACTTGACCAATATTTTTCATCTTTGGCTAACAAATGTTCCTACTTTAGTCGACATATTTTCCTATTTTTGTAAGTTTGGTCGAGATATTTCAAAACTTGGTCAATATTTTTTCCTAATTTGGGTAATACATTTTCTTATAACGGTCGACATCTTTATAAGTTTGTCCATCGTTTCGCCTATTGTATAACTTCAGTCGACATATTTCTTGATTTTACTTGCATATTTTCTTACTTGTTATAAATTCGGATGAGATATTTCATTACTTGGTCAATGTTTTTTTACCTTTGGCTAACAAATGTTCATACATTTTATAAGTTTGGCCGAGACATCTATAAGTTTGATCGATATTTTTCCTATTTGGCTAACATGATTTCCTACTTGCCCAATATTTGTCACATTTGACGAACAATTTTCCTACTTTTCATAAGTTTGGTCGAGATATTTCCTATTTTGGTCACCTTTTTAAATTAATTTGGTTACAATTTTTCCTACTTTTTATAATGTTAGTCGAGACGTTTCTTATTTTGACCAACTGTTTTTGTCAGTTTTAGCTAACAATTTTTCCTACATTTTATAAGTTGGCCGAGACGTTTCTTATTTTGGCTAACAGTTTTGTCAGTTTGGCTAACAATTGTTCCTACATTTTATAAGTTGGTCGAGATATTTCTGTATTTGGCCAACATTTTCATTAGTTTGACTAGCCTTTTTCTTATTTCTTATACGCTTGGTTGAGATATTTCTTATTTTGACCCCGAGTTTTATAAGTTTGGCTAACAAATTTTACTATATTTTATACGTCTGGTCGATATATTTCTATATTTGGCCAACATTTTAATAATTTGGCTTAACATTTTTCCTATTTCTTATACGCTTGGTTGAGATATTTCTTATTTTGACCACGAGTTTTATAAGTTTGGCTAACATATTTTACTATACTTTATACGTCTGGTCGATATATTTCTATATTTGGCCAACATTTTAATAATTTGGCTAACATTTTTTTCTTATTTGACTGTTGGAGTGGAACATAGAACCTGTACTTTTGTCAGGATGTGAAATGTGGTAATGAGCCGACACATTGAAAAACATATATTAGCATTGGAACTAGGTTTCTGCGGAAAGATGCAAAGACCCCCTTTGGCCAGGCAGAAGAATTAATGAAAGTGTAAATGTCTGCTCTGAGAAGCGATAACTTTGCTGGTCAGGACAGCGGGTACGTGATATGTCATGTTATATGAGAAGCCTAAGACTGATCCGGGGAAGCTTGTTGTGTTCACGGGTAATATTATATGATAAATATAGCTAAACACTCGTCGGTGTATGGCCCGATAGATGTTAAGTAAAAGGTACACCTCCCCAACTGGCCTCGGTGCTCACATCTCTCCTCTATGTCTATGAGAACGGGTTAGTTGAATACTGTGATGACTTGATTATAGTTGTGTATATTATATTCGAAAATGCATTGTGGTGTATAGAGGCCTTGGTAGTAGTAGTTTCGTGTTCTTTACTGTTACTTGGTGACCCTATGACGACTCGGAAATAGAAAAGCGAGAGAATGAACACCCTTTTAAACCTCCGACGCCCTGTTGACGAGGGGGCAGAATCACTCCAGTACATGGTGGTCATCACGATTAGGTCCCCTGGTTCGATCGCCAACATAATACCGTTTTTTTCCCCTGTAGTATCCCTCTTAACCACGTGTCTCGGCTGTATCCATACGCATGTGACAGATACAACGCCCTATTTGCCCGGATGTAGCCGTTTCCCACATGTTCATATACAGTGTGATAATATACGTCTATCTTGTGAGTTATCGGTTTACTTCTACCACACTAATGCATACGAGTAGAGACATGGAGCTTGAAATGGGGAAACGGTAGCCGTGAGCATAAAAGGAAAGAAAAAAATGTCTCATAGGAGGTGGCTTTAAAGCGTTGGAACAAGAATCGCTGTGATGAAGGTTGTCTTTTGCAAATTGGAAAACATACTGACTAATATAAAGTTGACAACTGTAATGAGAAATAAAAGGAGAGTTTAAGTACTACATAGAACCCGTACTTTAGTATGACTGTAAAGCGTGGTCAATGAGCAGACAAGTTGAAAAGCCTCTAATGCCAGTGGCGTTGTGGATTCTGAGACATAGTTTTTAAAAAGTTCACTAGACACCCACATGAAACTCCCTCCAAATACTACAAGGCAACATGACAAAACATACAACGTAGCAGACACATAGATACTATACCAGCTCTGTAAGGCAACATACTTTGATAATGTAGACATAACGGCCGCTTTCTAATAATACTGCACACATCTATAAGCAGTGGTAAACCCGTATACACAGATACACGATACTTTCCTAAAGTAGACTCTAGCCATGTTCGCAGTGCAGCTATATAGAGGCATGTCTGAGTTGATGTGAAATATTTTTGGTTATTTTTACACCCGGATGTAATAGGCGACAAGTCACAACACAGCTACGATGCGCTGGCAGGGGTGACCTTATCAACTTCACATACTGGTCAATCTATATACACCACCCAATAACATAGTACACCATCTGTCTTCAAGCCACAAGCGTTTTCAATGTCACAAGAATAACGAACTACTGACATTTAAGATCAGAGTGGCACATGCTGATACTGTTTGTGATATCTCCTACTCATACCACCTGTTTTAACTAAATAATTTTTATTGGATGGCCCGACAATAGATGTTAATCTTTTAATCCCCTTCCAACCTTTATATGAACATTTATTAATATCGCGAACTATTTGCAATGGCGGAGATATAAGAAATTTTATTAACCTGACTTGGTCATTACGATGACGATAATCCCCTGGATTAGCCGTTATGAGAATAAGTATTGATTTTTGGCAACAGCTGTTGAGGTCATATTCTGAATGTTAAGTTAGCTTATATTTTGTGACTCGTAGGTACAATGGTGAAATCTGCTGCCTGTGTTTTTCATCAGCGGTGGGACTTGTGGCCGCGACGACACCCACACCTTGATGACTGGAAATCTTACCCACGACAAAGTTCCGAGATTCGAACCTGTCACTTCCATGGTGTCTGGGGTACCCCCTAAACATACTCCGCAACCAGCACACCACCTCTACTTTTCTAAACATAACCGGGTTAATAACAACCGAGCTCGAAATCACAACTAAGTAACCAAATATTATCAATATTTTTTCTACCACTAGACCACCCCACTGGGATTCGAACCCGATGATAGTGTTCGGAAGCGTTTATCTAGTTACTCACCCACTCACCCCACCCCTTAACAACGAATATCACAGAGTCATACCCACTAAAACCATCGGCCATCTTTACACTTTTCAAAGTTTTCATTTGAAGAGCTGTAACCGGTATGCTGATAGTATTTAAGTCCCAGCCACTATAGATAATAGTAACCCCGCTATAACAAACAGTCGACCCATTTACAATAGACATATAATGAAAATATCCTTGGTCTTCTGACGACCGACGCCGAAATTATGCGTTGAATGTGTCGGTGGTATACCTCCATGCCTATATTTACCCACTTCTCCACTCGATCACCCTGGCTCTTACCAAGGAACGGGCGTAATTATCCAACCAATCCGCCCCTCGCCCACCTCTTAACAAGGATCAGAAGCAGTTATTTAGCTATTTGTACACTCACGAACCCCTTGACAACGACCTGGAGCCTTTATCTAGCAACTCCTCTGTCTCTTAGCAAGGAACCGACGCATTTACTTAGCCACTTCGCCACTCGCCCATCCCTTTAAATTGTTCGGAAGCTGTTATATAGGTACATCACCACTCACCAACCCCTTAACAACGAATACCACGAAGCCACGCCCCCTTACAACCGTTACTACAAGCCATCTTTACCTTTTTAAGGTTTTCATTTGAAGAGGTGTAATCTACTTGATGATAGTTTTATAAACCACTACGACCCACTACAGATCATATACACGCCATATATACCTTTTTACTTATTATAATTTTCATATGACACCCGGCGCGGTTCGAGACTTCCACCCACCTAACCCCACCACAGTACTCGTCAATAACCGGACTAGTGATCACTCAGCAATGACTGGCTATTGGGTACTACAAGACACTGCTTTACTGGGGTCGACCGCTCCACGCGACCGGTCGGCAGCGCTTGCTCCTGCGCCCGCCGCCCGCCCCCGCGCGCCTCTGCTTGTCTTTTATTTTTATTTTATTTTTTTACAATTAGTTAAAATATTATACACACACTCAGTTATCTGCCCTTAGAAAAACAACTCTTTTATTAGAATTATCAACCCTTACATATGACCTTAGTACCTACCCTACCCGCCTTGGATTGGGGGCAATCCAGCGAGGTCAATCCAGAAAGTATAATTAGGAGAAGACAGAAACCCTAACCCTTAAACCCTAACCCCTAACCCCTAACCCCTAACCCTAACCCCTAACCCTAAACCCTAACCCCTAACCCTAACCCCTAACCCCTAACCCCTAACCCCTAACCCCAATCCAGCTGGATTGGGGTCAATCCAGCACCACAATCCAGATTTCCTAATCAAATACAACGTAACCCACTACTCGCCACATCATGTAAAGATCTAGTTGTGCTATATAATGTCGGGATGTTAGACAGTAGGACCACATCATGTAAAGATCTAGTTGTGCTATATAATGTCGGGATGTTAGACAGTAGCGTCACATCATGTAAAGATTTAGTTGGGCGATATAATGTCGAGATGTTATACAGTAGCGCCACATCATGTAAAGATCTAGTTGTGCTATATAATGTCGGGATGTTAGACAGTAGCAACACGTCATGTAAAGATCTAGTTGTGCTATATAATGTCGGGATGTTAGACAGTAGCGCCACGCCATGAACGTACAAGTATCTAGGTGAGCCATATGATGTCAGGATGATAGTAGCGTCACGCCATTAACATACTAGTATATGTGTTTGTTATATGATGTCAGTATGGTAGACAGCAGCGTCACGCCATGCATATGCGAGCATCTAGGTGTACTTTATGATGTCGGGATGGTAAATAGCAGCGCCACGCCATGAACACACTAGTATTTGTGTGTGCTGTATGGTGTCGAGATGCTAACAGTTTATCTAAGACACATGAACACACAACCTTCAGAGCTCGAGGCAGGCGGTTGGCCACTACGCCACGGAGACTCTTCTCTCTTCTCCCCCCTCCCCCTTCATTCCCCCTTTCCCCGCAAATCACTGAGAGATCTGGACGTGATGTATGATGTCAGAAATGTGTCTCCACGGGTCGGCCAGGAGCTTTTATCGACAACACAATTTGAAGAGGGACGGCGGACAGATTTGGCCAGGGATTCCCGTCTCAATGCCAGGTTAGGTATTTGTTAAAATATTTATGGCTGCTATTTGGCTGTTGTGATCGAGCAGACGGCGCTCGTCATTTGACCTAACGCCATATTGAAGTCATCCATCACCTGTTATTATCTGGTCATTGTAGTGCGTTTTATTTTTCTTGCCGGTTTGGTGTTAGAAGTATTCTTTCTTCTTTTGTCCTTCTGCTTTTGCCGTGAAGCGTGGCAGTGAGAAGGCAGATGTAATTTTCTGTTTCGCTTGTCTTAACGTCATATTTGATTTCTTTAGTCTCTCTTTTACTTATCTAGCTAACTCATAGAATACCCAAATAATACTAGAGACACGGCCAGAGTTCCAACAGGAAAGTACTGCCATAACTATGATGCTGAAATTGAGGCAATCAAGATAGCCACAGAGAAATTACAAAATACCAGCCATGGTACACAACCTGTGGTGATATTGACCGATGCAAAATCCGTAATAGAGGCGCTCCTGTCTGGGAAATTGCGATTCTAAGGACACTACTTTCTGAACTTAGCAGTCAGTATAATGTCACCATACAGTGGATACCATCCCACTGTGGAGTACCCGGAAACGACAGAGCTGTTCGATTGGCTAAGGAAGGAGCAAAAGAAGAACAACTTGATGTGCCCATTACATACCAACACAAGAAAAGAATGATCAAATCAGTCAGAATGCCACCATACCCTACTCAAGACGACTACCACGTTATGGACAGACCAGAACAGGTCATTCTTCTGCGCCTCAGAACAGGACACAATAGACTACGCAACCACATGTATACAAAATTCAAGATTGGTGACTCAGCCATGTGCACATGTGGTTTGGCGTCGCAGACAGCAGAGCACATACTCCAGGATTGCCCAGTATACAACAGATCCAGGCGAACCTTCTGGCCTAGAGAGACAACAGTGGAAGATAAACTTTATGGACCGCTGAGTGAACTAAAAGAAGACTGTTAGATTCATACAAGAGACAACATTGCAGTTATAAACATATTTCAGGCGAACGAAAGAAGAAGAAGAAGAAAATCTAACTAACTCGTCCTGGGTGGCCCTCTATCTAGTCTTATATGCTGATGTTCTCACGTAGAACGCTCAAGCCGCTGGTTGGTCCTTGTTCCATTCTAACTAAATGGTCGAACCATTTTATTTAGTGATATTCTATAACGTCATTATCAGTTGTTATCCCTACACTAGTTTCTAATTTCTCATGTGTCTCTCCATCTCTTTGTTTTTCCAACTGCTATTTTTATGCATCTCATTTCACATCATGTTCTTCTTCTTTCGTTCGCCTAAATTATGTTTATAACTGCAATGTTGTCTCTTGTATGAATCTAACAGTCTTTTTTAGTTCATTCAGCGGTCCATAGAGTTTATCTTCCACTGTTGTCTCTCTAGGCCAGAAGGTTCGCCTGGATATGTTGTAGTTTGGGCAATCCTGGAGTATGTGCTCTGCTGTCTGCGCTGCCAAACCACATGTGCACATGGCTGAGTCACCAATCTTGAATTTTGTATACATGTGGTTGCGTAATCTATTGTGTCCTGTTCTGAGGCGCAGAAGAATGACCTGTTCTGGTCTGTCCATAACGTGGTAGTCCGTCTTGAGTAAGGTTTGGTGGCATTCTGACTGATTTGATCACATCATGTAATTTTACGCATTGTGTGGTTTTAGGATTGGTCATGTTTGGCATTGGTGACGCAGCGTTGAGACGGAAAAAGCATCTATCATCTTCTATTTTCTATTCATATTGATATTTGGATGTTGTATGATAGGTGCTATTTGATAGTTGTTTGCTTTCTATATTCTCGTTCTATGTTTCGATCCATTATTCCATTCTCTGTGAACACTCTGCCCAGATGCGTGTACTCTTACAGATTTTCTATTTATGTTTACATTACATTACACTGTCGCTATGTGAATTGACTGACTGGCACCTTGCCGTCTTGACAGACGATAGTTTGTTACATTGTGCTTTAAAAAAAAAACCCATGGCGGTAGCGAATATGACTGAATAGACCAATTCGCGCGTTAAATGTTTGTCCACAAAGAATGCATGTGAACACATGGTAATTTACACCACCACGCACCATATGACGTCTCAAACGCTCAGTGTGTGACCTATCTGCAATCGTTCTCCCCTTTACAGGAATTTCACATGCTGTAAATATTATGTCGACTACATTAACTCTCATGACATTGTCTGCTTCCCATTGTCTAAAGCTGGGTGCATCCCAGAGACGAGGTTAACTATTTACTCGGGTTTCAGGACTTTGTCTACGGCTACCAGAGATGGAATGTCAGCTTTGTGAGAACTGATCGCCATATTGGCGCCTTCCTGAAGCTGCAGACACCGTCCCAGGGACTTCGCTGTAGGATGGACTTCTCGTTCACAGTTGTGAACAGGTTAGTGTGTCATTGTGATGTCAGCAGCAGATTAGTGTGTCATTGTGATGTCAGCAGCAGGTTAGTGTGTCATTGTGATGTCAGCAGCAGGTTAGTGTGTCATTGTGATGTCAGCAGCAGGTTAGTGTGTCATTGTGATGTCAGCAGCAGGTTAGTGTGTCATTGTGATGTCAGCAGCAGGTTAGTGTGTCATTGTGATGTCAGCAGCAGGTTAGTGTGTCATTGTGATGTCAGCAGCAGGTTAGTGTGTCATTGTGATGTCAGCAGCAGGTTAGTGTGTCATTGTCATGTCAGCAGCAGATTAGTGTGTCATTGTGATGTCAGCAGCAGATTAGTGTGTCATTGTGATGTCATCAGTCGGTTAGTATGTCAGTATGATGTCAGTTGATTAGTTCATCATTATAACGTCATCAGTCGGTTAGTGTGGATTTGTGATGTCATCAATCTCTTCATGTGTACTTGTGATGTCATTAGGGTGGCGACGTGGTTACGCCAGCTTCGCACTCCGAAGGTTGTGTGTTCGATTCCGAGCTACGTCGTTCGTTTAATGAGTGCAATTTTCTCGGAGACGCTTGAGGGTCGTCGCTGGAGCTGTGGAGTTCGTGTTTTGTGTGACGCTTTTGGCAGGCCGCCCTGCAGAAAGAGACCGAGCAATATGGGATACAACCCGGTGCAATGAAGTCGATAGTGTGATGTCAGTGTACTGTCATTAAGCTAATATGTTCTTTGATACCAGCAATAGTGTAGTTGTTGTTACTGCTGTTGTTGTTGTTGTTGTTGTTGTTGTTGTTGTTGTTGTTGTTGTTGTTGTTGTTGTTGTTGTTGTTGTTGTTCTTCTTCTTCTTCTTCTTCTTCTTCTTCTTCTTCTTCTTCTTCTTCTTCTTCTTCTTCTTCTTCTTCTTCTTCTTCTTCTTCTTCTTCTTCTTCTTCTTCTTCTTCTTCTTCTTCTTCTTCTTCTTCTTCTTCTTCTTCTTCTTCTTCTTCTTCTTCTTCTTCTTCTTCTTCTGCACTTTACCCCCAGTGGAGTACAGGCCTTCAACAACTCACTCCAAGTTCTCCTATCTTCTTCCCATCTCATGCAGCTCCTTCCACGTCCTGTCCATATTTCTCACCCTTGTCTATAATTATTTCCCCAATTATTTGTAAGTCTCTCTCTGCCCTTTTGCCTTGTGGCTTCCAAAAAAGTACTTTCTTGTCATACTATTAACAGTTTTTTTTCGTGTGTGCCTATCCAGTGTAAACGTGCTCTCCTCACTTTTTGATCCACTGGAGTGTGTTTAGTTCTCTCATTTAATCTCCGGCATTAACGTAATCAGTGTCATGTCAGCTATCTCGGTTTGGCTGAGGTTTGGTAAAGGATCATCTTTATTGTTCAAGGATATCTCCATGAATGTTCTGGTCTCCTCTCATAGATCACACCAGGAGAATCTCAGCGTGGTTCACGCACGCCGTAGCTACGATGAGGATCCTTTGATTGGTGAATCCTTTGGAGACAAGAGCATAGAACTGATCCATGACTCCGGTGACCGTGTAAGATGGCGAAACATGACCGCCCAGGCTTATAGGCATGGCACAGGATGATGATGATGATGATGATGATGATGATGATGATAATGATGATGATGACCAGTTTAGACGTATTTTGCACAGACATTAGTTAATAATGTTTATAGTTTATTATTCATTCTCTTGCCGGTCTCCCTGGCCTAGGAATTAAACGACTTTCTCCGCAATCCCGTTTATCCACGTAGGGTAACGCAGCGCGTGAGAATTGATAGCGGTTCTCTCCGCGTTCGTGACTTACGGGATAATTGAGCCGGCCGCCCAGAAAGCAATGGCAAACTACTGAGCGTAATCTTGCCAATAAATCAACAAAAGCGGTAAAATTCTGGTGTTGAAAGCGATGTCCTGTAAAGGATATTGCGAAAAAAAAAATGCATTCTCTTAGCCCGTTTTCATGTTTCCAATCCACCCAGTAGTTATGGGTTAACGGTAGATTTACACATTATAAGCCTAACACTAGATTTAATTTCCTTTGCCTTCCACACATTTCCTAGTGCGGCGAAAGCTCCTCTTGCTTTTTGTATTGATATTTTAATTTCTCTGTCTGTTTCCCTATCTGTGTCTGCATCGCTATCTAAATAGATGCATGATTAAACCTCTAGAAGTGAGGTTTCTATAAGGAGATTGGTTGATCATTTGTTTGATTTATTCCCACATTATCTTTGTCTTTCCTCTACAAGTTTTAGACCTAACTGTTATGAGCTCCCATTATGTATGTTTAATTGTATCTTACAACTGGTGTCGTGTGTGTGTGTGGCAGAAACTCACCCTAGCCTAGAAAAATACTAATCCCATGATTTCTACGATGGCGAAACGGAAATGAACCGCAGGAGAAGCATTCGTTAATTTGTTATTCTCTCTCTCTCTCTCTCTCTCTCTCTCTCTCTCTCTCTCTGTGTGTCTCTCTCTCTCTCTGTCTCTCTCTCTGTCTCTCTCTCTGTCTCTCTCTGTCTCTCTCTCTGTCTCTCTCTCTGTCTCTCTCTCTGTCTCTCTCTGTCTCTGTCTCTCTCTCTGTCTCTCTCTCTGTCTCTGTCTCTCTCTGTCTCTGTCTCTCTCTGTCTCTCTCTGTCTCTCTCTCTGTCTCTCTCTGTCTCTCTCTCTGTCTCTCTCTGTCTCTCTCTGTCTCTCTCTCTGTCTCTCTCTCTGTCTCTCTCTGTCTCTCTCTCTCTGTCTCTCTCTCTGTCTCTGTCTCTCTCTGTCTCTGTCTCTCTCTCTGTCTCTCTCTCTGTCTCTCTCTCTCTGTCTCTCTCTGTCTCTCTCTCTGTCTGTCTCTCTCTCTCTCTTTCTCTCTCTCTAGCTCTCTCTCTCTCTCTCCTCATATTTGCTGCTGTTTCTGTTAGAGTTAGTTGCATATCCTTTACAGGAAGTCGCAGTCAAACCTCAGCATTATTTAGGCTGTTTGTGATCTCTTTGCAAGTTTACTTTCAGTAGTTTGCTATTGCTCTCTGAACGACCGGCCCATATCATTTTATAGTAAAAACCCAACGCAAAGCGGTCTGCTGCCAAATCGCCCGTATCTGTGTTTCGAACGCTGTACGCAGGATCACGAACTGCGCCGTATTTCCTTAGTTAGCTGTTTCTGAGACATCAATAAACTGTTCATGCATACCATCATAACTTACAGAGTTACTTATATAGTTATTGGTTCAAATGCCTTCTTGATTCTAACCTCACTGTAATTGTAAGAAAATATCAACAACAACAGCAACAACAACAACAACAACAACAACAACAACAACAACAACAACAACAACACGGCTATGATTATAAGCACACAAACAATTTGGAAAGGAAAATCAAATTTGCGTCCCCTGATAGCCATTTTCCCTAAAGTATGATTTATTGTCTCCCCTGTAGCGCGGAAATTGGCCTAACGATTGTTCCGTATGAGCCAGGGATAGGAGGAGTCTGTGAAGACAAGGAAGAGGTACCACCAAACTGATTAAGTGCAAAGTAATATAAAATGGCTGGTTATGGATTTTGCCCATGTTCCTTAGTTTTGTTGGTTGAGATGGGAAACGTCGGAGCCCTTATTCGCGGTGTTTGGTTGACCGTGTTCCTTCGTTTGAGTTGAGTTGAGCTAAGAAACGGCATCACTGCATTCAGGACATTCCCACACGCGCCTCGTCCCCTCGTTCAACAGCCAGCGAAGAATTATACTGCTAATGGTTCCAACTGCTGTCTGATTGAAAATTCTCTTGGTCTTCCCTCTCAATTTTGAGATTCGTCCAGAACACATGCGATCCACCGCCCTTTCATTCTGTCCACATACGGTCGCTCAGTTTGTTCCATCTCTTTCTCCACATTGTCCCACAGGCTCCCGACCACCTCTCCCGTGTCCATAGGTAATCTACCACCGAGAGGTGCATTCCCTGCTATCCCATCAGCTTGGTTATTCTCCCGCACTCCAGCACGACCAGGGCAAAAAACAAAACTCACACTGTTCTCACAATCTGTGACTTCTGAAGCGAGGCAAGCCATTCTACATAAAACATTCCGTTCTTCACATTACTAAGCATACTCCGTGAGTCCGCAATGAATACAATGTGTGTTTGCAGCGGTCTCCTCCAACCATTGGGAGTTACTGCTTCCACCTCCATTCTCATGCTGGGTGTTCCTTCAGTGAGGCGCTGTCGTTACTTGAAGGCAGCCTGTTCGAATCCTGGTGTCTGATCTCCTTTTCCATTCTTTATTAAGGCTATTTATCAATACACGTGCATTAATTTCCCATGCTGACTAAATGTGTATATTTTGTAAAAGATTTTCCTTTTGTTGTCCTAATGATTTTGCCATCAAGCATCGCAGAGATGATGTATATATAATTTTCCGCTTGTCGCTTGCCTTGTTGCCTGTGCTAATATCATTTCTTCACTTTCTATTTTAGCCCATCTAGCCAACTCTTCCTGGGCCGTCCTCCCATGTATCCCCATGTTCTCACGCGGACCGCCCTAGCCGTCTGTTGGTTGTGTTCCATTCTAGCTTAATGTTCAAATAATTTAATTTCTTTGGTGTTCATACAGTCACTAATCAATGGTGTCCCTACACTAGTTCTTAGTTACAGTTTAGTTTCTCTATTTCTTCTTGTTTCTCCAGCTGTTTCTTCTGCATCTCATCACACATTATGCCATTTACGACTGTGGTGTTAGGGCTGTTTATGTCTGGTATTGTTAACACAACGTTGATGCGTATAAAGCGTCTATCAGCTTCTTCTTCTTCTTTTTTTTTTTGGGTATGCCTTTAATATTTTGCGGTTGTGTGTAAATGATATTGATGTGAGATTCGCTGTGTGACGAACTTTGTTTGAGGATCGTTGTGTGAGGTTGGTGAGTGAGGGTTGCAATGTGAGGTTGGGTGTGTGAAGATCGTCATGTGACGTTGGTTGTGTGCAAATTGTTGTGTGAGGCTGATTGTTTGAGGATCGTTGTATGATGTTGTTTGTGTGATGTTGATTGTGTGAGGATCGATGTTTGAGGTTAGGTGTGTGAGGATTGTTGTGTGAGGTTGGTTGTGTGGGGATCGAAGTGTGAGGTTGGGTGTGTGAGGATCGTTGTGTAAGGTTAAATCTGCGAGGATCGTTGTGTGAGGTCGATTGTGTGATGATTGCTGTGTGAGGTTAGGTGTATGAGGATCGTTGTGTGAGGTTGTTGTCTGAAGATCGTTGTGTGAAGTTGTGTGAGGGCTGCAGTCGGAGGTTGGTTGTGTGAAGATCGTTGTGTGAGATTAGGTTTTATGAGATAGCTATCTGAGGTTAGGTGTATGAGGATCATTATGAGAGGAAGGTTGTGTGAGAATGGCTGCATGTGCAACGCTGCGCTGTCTGAAGATACCTATCTGAATATAACTTTAGGAGGTTCATTATGTGAGGATGGATGTGCGAGGTTGGCTTTCATCGGTTTTACTCGCTTCTTTGCAGAGATCATTTCACCAAGAACGTGAGCTTCATTGAAAAAAGCTGCGAGTACTCCTCGGACACAAACGTGTTTGGTCGGAAAACTTTCATGGAAATTGATGATCTGTTGAAGAGAAACTTCCTGCACGAGTATGGGGAGCTGCTGGTGGAAGTTGAGATGAGGAACATCCATAACATCTACGAATGTTTCATGCGTGTGCCCAAAGAAGGCAGCAGTAGCAGCAGCAATAGTTCCAAACATGGCTACGCAGACAGAATGGAGTCCTCGTACTTCATGTTTGGTTTGTCTGACTGGAGCATCTCTCTCTTCCCGGACAACAGCGCCGCCGAGGCGGACGGTAGTGTGGATGTCCAACTGCAGCGTCACACCAGCTTTGACCATCTGGGATACGTGAGGTACAGAATCATTCTGGGAGATGAAGGAACCTTTGATTCGGGTGACCTCGAGCAGGTGTTGGACGCTTCCGGGATCGGGGAACCGTTTACCATTGGGACTTCCGTTCATAGGCTTTCCAGGGGACGTTCCACACTGAGGGTCAAGGTGGAGATGATTTCTGTGGTGTCAGTGAGTGAAGTTTATTTAGGGTTGGTGCCCCGGGGGAACCACAAAGCCAGGGCCCATTGCTACGATCGCGACAAGCAGGCATGGATGGTGGAGGCAGACACCACTGGGAAATACCTGACATTCAGACTATACTACACAGACATCTCCCACGTGCCCCGGAAGTTCTCACGCTTCGTTGGCTGGAATATCCGGCTGGTTTCCAAGGCAACAAACTCACGCTCTAAACGCTGTCTGGATGGCCCGTTTAGCAGGTACTACGTGCAGCAGGAAGTGGACGATGGCTGTGTGATCAGGACGGATGTGCTGCTTGAAGAAGTAAGTCCAACGTTTTTCTGTGTTTCCTTCTCGAATTTATCACACCTTCGGACATCTTCATCATCATATGCCCCTTAGCCAGAGGTCAATATGGCCGAATGGATAAGAACGCATGTTCTTAAACATCCGGTGTGTTGATGCCGAGGTAAGGGGTTCAACCCCCTACACCAGACAGTTCGACTAAAATTGTGACATCTCGTCCTTGACTTGGGGACGTAAATTACAAGTCTGAGTGGGTTCTCTTGATGGCGAAGGACACTAGTAATAGGGAAAGCTAATCCACACGCAAAATTCAATCCACCACTACTAGAAGTAGTGTGTATAGACTACGCTTGAGTTCAAAGGGAGCATGCGAAAAAATATGCTGACAAACCGGGACTCACAGAGTCCTGGATTAGCCCTATATTCTTGTCCCGATTATGTCACGCGGCCACCCCGCCAAGATATTTCTCTCTCTTTGCTTCCCTCTTGCGCTTTTCCCTACAAGTTTGCAAGTTGTCACTAAAATGTCAAATTTATTTCTGCTCATAGCGAGCACAAATCATCGTCCCTTTCTATGCCTAGTTTTTTAAATCTGTTTACGACTCATTTATTTCTCGTATGCCCTATTCATTTGCTTTTCTGTCCGTCCATGGTATATTAACGAATCACAATATTCTAATCATCTATGAAGGTGGTAGTCTGAGGTATTCAATTTGACATTCATGATACCCCCAACAGCACAATTCCACGCTCAAGACATCGCCCCATTTCTTATTTCAATAAATTTAACAGCAGTTTTTCTACAACGGCATTTTCAGCATTAGAGCATTGTAAACAAGTCCTCCCCCTTAACTTCTTTCTCCTCCTCTTCTTCCTCATCCTACTCCCCCTCTTCCTTCTTATTATTCTACAGCTGCTTCTCCTTCGTTTTTGTATCCCCTCTAATTCTCCTCCTCCTTATTCTGCTGCTTCTCAGGATGCCCCTCTCACCCCTTCTTCTTCTTCTTCTTCTTCTTCTTCTTCTTCTTCTTCTTCTTCTTCTTCTTCTTCTTCTTCTTCTTCTTCTTCTTCTTCATCTCCGTCTTCTTCTTCTTCTTCTTCTTCTTCTTCTTCTTCTTCTTCTTCTTCTTCTTCTTCTTCTTCTTCTTCTTCTTCTTCTTCTTCTTCTTCTTCTTCTTCTTCTTCTCTTCTTCTTCTTCTTCTTCTTCTTCTTCTTCTTCTTCTTCTTCTTCTTCTTCTTCTTCTTCTTCTTCTTCTTCTTCTTCTTCTTCTTCTTCTTCTTCTTCTTCTTCTTCTTCTTCTTCTTCTGCTCCTCCTCCTCCTCCTCTTCTTCTTCTTCTTCTTCTTCTTCTTCTTTTTCTTCTTCTAAATCTACATGTCAATGCCTTGTTTGAGTAATTTTATTTCACGGCGGCTACATCTGTAATCGAAAAAAAAAATCGATTACTGAAATTGAGTCCGCTGACTTAATAATAATCCTCATGTCTGACCAGGTCTCTTTCTGTCAGATTGAGTATTCTTCACACAATTGTCATATCTATTGTTACAATCCTTCTCCAACCTCTTGCTGTCAATGTCCACAGCTTAATGTTGCTCGACAGATCGTTCTCAACAATGTCTCCGTCATTCTCTGGTTTGAAGCATATTTCTTATTTTTTTTCTTCCCATTGTGACATTACTGATCATTTAGTTGTTTGTCCTTTTACAATCAACCCCGGCATTTTTGGACTGCTTGTGATTTATTAGCCAATTTTACGTTGAGTAGTTGACCAGTCAAAATCGTAGAGAATAGAGAACAAGGCGAAGGTAGAGAAGTAAATACCTGGATGGTGATCGAGTGAAATGGCGAATCATGACAGCTCACGCTTACCGGCATGGCACATGATGGATGGATGGATGGAGTTGACCGGTGGAGGTCAGCGTTGCTGAAATGTTTAACGCTCTTAAACTTTCGATTCTGACGGTGGCACAGGGGGTTCGTTCCACACGCCGGTCAGTTGGACATAAGTGTTGACTTCTCATTCAGAAAGTCCCTCTGTAAAGTTCATGCAACATAATAGGTAAATACAAATCTTGGACCAACAATATTTTCAAACACTGCACAGTCATTAAAAATACACCCTGTACATGTTTTTTCACAGGACTTTGTGGTTTCCAACATTATCATTAACTCATTAACATATCAAGATGTACTGTCTGGCGCCAATATTATATACAAGTATCACATACTGAATATATTTGGTGTGCTGTCTGATGTCTGGGTTCTATACAATAGCTTCACATCATGTATAGATTTAGTATGCTGTCTGATGTATTGATTCTATATAGTATCGTCATATCTTGTTTAAGTCTAGGCTTGCTATCTACGCTACCGGGATGTTAGACAGTAGCGCCACATCATGTAAAGATCTAGTTGTGCTATATAATGTCGGGATGTTAGACAGTAGGGCTACATCATGTAAAGATCTAGTTGTGCTATATAATGTCGGGATGTTAGACAGTAGCTCCACATCATGTAAAGATCTAGTCGTGCTATATAATGTCGGGATGTTAGACAGTAGCGCCACATCATGTAAAGATCTAGTTGTGCTATATAATGTCGGGATGTTCGACAGTAGCGCCACATCATGCAAAGATCTAGTTGTGCTATATAATGTCGGGATGTTCGACAGTAGCGCCACATCATGTAAAGATCTAGTTGTGCTATATAATGTCGGGATGTTAGACAGTAGGACCACATCATGTAAAGATCTAGTTGTGCTATATAATGTCGGGATGTTAGACAGTAGCGTCACATCATGTAAAGATTTAGTTGGGCGATATAATGTCGAGATGTTATACAGTAGCGCCACATCATGTAAAGATCTAGCTGTGCTATATAATGTCGGGATGTTAGACAGTAGCAACACGTCATGTAAAGATCTAGTTGTGCTATATAATGTCGGGATGTTAGACAGTAGCGCCACACAATGTAAAGATCTAGTTGTGCTATATAATGTCGGAATGTTAGACAGTAGCGCCACGCCATGAACGTACAAGTATCTAGGTGAGCCATATGATGTCAGGATGATAGTAGCGTCACGCCATTAACATACTAGTATATGTGTTTGTTATATGATGTCAGTATGGTAGACAGCAGCGTCACGCCATGCATATGCGAGCATCTAGGTGTACTTTATGATGTCGGGATGGTAAATAGCAGCGCCACGCCATGAACACACTAGTATTTGTGTGTGCTGTATGGTGTCGAGATGCTAACAGTTTATCTAAGACACATGAACACACAACCTTCAGAGCTCGAGGCAGGCGGTTGGCCACTACGCCACGGAGACTCTTCTCTCTTCTTCCCCCCCCCCCCCTCCATTCCCCCTTTCCCCGCATATCACTGAGAGATCTGGACGTGATGTATGATGTCAGAAATGTGTCTCCACGGGTCGGCCAGGAGCTTTATCGACAACACGATTTGATGAGGGACGGGCGGACAGATTTGGCCAGGGATTCCCGTCTCAATGCCAGGTTAGGTATTTGTTAAAATATTTATGGCTGCTATTTGGCTGTTGTGATCGAGCAGACGGCGCTCGTCATTTGACCTAACGCCATATTGAAGTCATCCATCACCTGTTATTATTTGGTCATTGTAGTGCGTTCTATTTTTCTTGCCGGTTTGGTGTTAGAAGTATTCTTTCTTCTTTTGTCCTTCTGCTTTTGCCCTGAAGCGTGGCAGGGAGAAGGCAGATGTAATTTTCTGTTTCGCTTGTCTTAACGTCATATTTGATTTCTTTCAGTCTCTCTTTTACTTATCTAGCTAACTCATAGAATACCCAAATAATACCAGGGACACGGCCAGAGTTCCAACAGGAAAGTACTGCCATAACTATCATGCTGAAATTGAGGCAATCAAGATAGCCACAGAGAAATTACACAATACCAGCCATGGTACACAACCTGTGGTGATATTGACCGATGCAAAATCCGTAATAGAGGCGCTCCTGTCTGGGAAATTGCGATTCTAAGGACACTACTTTCTGAACTTAGCAGTCAGTATAATGTCACCATACAGTGGGTACCATCCCACTGTGGAGTACCCGGAAACGACAGAGCTGTTCGATTGGCTAAGGAAGGAGCAAAAGAAGAACAACTTGATGTGCCCATTACATACCAACACAAGAAAAGAATGATCAAATCAGTCAGAATGCCACCATACCCTACTCAAGACGACTACCACGTTATGGACAGACCAGAACAGGTCATTCTTCTGCGCCTCAGAACAGGACACAATAGATTACGCAACCACATGTATACAAAATTCAAGATTGGTGACTCAGCCATGTGCACATGTGGTTTGGCGTCGCAGACAGCAGAGCACATACTCCAGGATTGCCCAAACTACAACATATCCAGGCGAACCTTCTGGCCTAGAGAGACAACAGTGGAAGATAAACTTATGGACCGCTGAGTGAACTAAAAAAGACTGTTAGATTCATACAAGAGACAACATTGCAGTTATAAACATATTTCAGGCGAACGAAAGAAGAAGAAGAAGAAAAATCTAACTAACTCGTCCTGGGTGGCCCTCTATCTAGTCTTATATGCTGATGTTCTCACGTAGAACGCTCAAGCCGCTGGTTGGTCTTGTTCCATTCTAACTAAATGGTCGAACCATTTTATTTAGTGATATTCTATAACGTCATTATCAGTTGTTATCCCTACACTAGTTTCTAATTTCTCATGTGTCTCTCCATCTCTTTGTTTTTCCAACTGCTATTTTTATGCATCTCATTTCACATCATGTTCTTCTTCTTTCGTTCGCCTAAATTATGTTTATAACTGCAATGTTGTCTCTTGTATGAATCTAACAGTCTTTTTTAGTTCATTCAGCGGTCCATAGAGTTTATCTTCCACTGTTGTCTCTCTAGGCCAGAAGGTTCGCCTGGATATGTTGTAGTTTGGGCAATCCTGGAGTATGTGCTCTGCTGTCTGCGCTGCCAAACCACATGTGCACATGGCTGAGTCACCAATCTTGAATTTTGTATACATGTGGTTGCGTAATCTATTGTGTCCTGTTCTGAGGCGCAGAAGAATGACCTGTTCTGGTCTGTCCATAACGTGGTAGTCGTCTTGAGTAAGGTTTGGTGGCATTCTGACTGATTTGATCACATCATGTAATTTTACGCATTGTGTGGTTTTAGGATTGGTCATGTTTGGCATTGGTGACGCAGCGTTGAGACGGAAAAAGCATCTATCATCTTCTATTTTCTATTCATATTGATATTTGGATGTTGTATGATAGGTGCTATTTGATAGTTGTTTGCTTTCTATATTCTCGTTTCTATGTTTCGATCCATTATTCCATTCTCTGTGAACACTCTGCCCAGATGCGTGTACTCTTACAGATTTTCTATTTATGTTTACATTACATTACACTGTCGCTATGTGGCGGAGGAGTTACAAACAACATTCGCAATTCGCATACCACATAGCTGTAGGCGATATGGAAGTAGACCGGCTTGTGTTGGTTTTCATGCATTGGTATGAGTGCAGGTCCTTTAGAAAGCAATGGCAAACTACTGAAAGTAAACTTTCCAAGAAATTACAAAAAACCAAAAATTATGGGGTTGACAGCGACGTACTGTTAAGTATTTGCAATTAACTTTCTTTTTAAATATTGCTCTAGTGTTAGTCGAATTGTCATCTGAATTATTATGATATATGGAACTCTGGGGCACTCTTAAGCGATGACTTCGGGCAGTTTCCTAACTGTGTGTGAAAATATGGGGCATTCTTAAGCGATGACTCTGGGCAGTTTCTTGTGTGTGAAAATCGGCAATTCTCGAATTTTAATAATGAAGACTCAAACAATAGATTCTACAATTTATTGCCTGGCATATTTAACCACATCTCGTTAGGTGCACACTGCAGACGTCACACAACATAAACTAAAGCACAACCAACAACAACAACAACAACAACAACAACAACAACAACAACAATCCTTCAAGCTGAAATACACAACACACATATTCCCAAAGTAATTTGCATTGTCTGCCACGAATTCTCGAATTTTGGAGTTCATTTCTGTTCTGGTGTCCGATAAGTAATGTTTGCAGTGTCGATGAGCCTCCATCTGTGAGTCGTTCCCGATCTTTTACCTTCCCCAGCCTGAAATGCTCAATGTAAGACATATATCATCTGCGACATGTAGCTTGTTGTCATCTCTGTGTTTACACATTGTGTCTCTTCTAGCCTTTGTCTTATTCCATGTATCGCAGATCTTGTGCCCCTCCCTTCTGTGTCACTCTCTCCTGTGTACCCATCCTGTGTCTCATTACCCTGTGCCTCAGATCCTGTGTCTCCCCTCCTGTGTCTCCTCATCCTGTGTCTTCCCATCCTTTGTCTTCTCATCGTGTCTCTTCATCCCGTGTATCCTCATCCTGTGTCTCCCTTCCTGTGTCTCCCCCTGTGTCTCCCCATCCTTTGTCTCCCCATCCTGTGTCTCCCCACCCTGTGTCTCCCCATCCTGTGTCTCCCCTCCTGTGTCTCCCCAGCTTGTGTCTCCCCATCCTATGTCTCCCCGGGTTGTGTCTCCACATCCCGTGTCTCCCCACCTTGAAGTGGTGAACATTTAACAGTATTGTCCTCTCCGACATATATCTTATCTCCCCCCACTGCCCTCTCCATGTCTCCAACGTACCTCTCGTTTGTGTATCTTCTTTCTGTATCACATCATTCTGTCTCCACTCTTTGTCTCTCCCTGTATATCCTAGTGTCTCCTCCCTGCATCTCTTCCCGGTGTCTCATTCCTGTATCCTACCTCCTTGTGGCTACTCTCTGTATCTTATCGCCTTGTGTCTCCTTCCACTATCTGCTCTTGGTTTCGACTCCTGGTTTCGCCTCTTGGCGTCTCCTCCTTATCCCTACTAACTGGACATTTTTCATGTAGGACAGTAGATGCCCCCTCTGCCATCTTCCTTATTGTCTGCCTCTCTGTATTTCCTCCCTGTATCTCCTCCTGGTGTCCCTACTAACTGGAAATTTTACATGTATGACAGTAGATATCCCCTCTACCGTCTTCCCTATTGTCTGCTCCCTATATCTCCTCCCAGATTCTCCTGTGTTTTCCCACAGCTGGAAAATTTCAATACAAAACGGTAGATCTACAATCTGCCATACTCTCTCTCTCTCTCTCTCTCTCTCTCTCTCTCTCTCTCTCTCTCTCTCTCTCTCTCTCTCTCTCTCTCTCTCTCTCTCTCTCTCTCTCTCTCTCTCTCTCTCAGTGTTCAATATAAAACAACAGATTTCTATTCTGCCATCCTCCTGCGTGTCTTCCCGCCCCCCCCCCCCCTCCCCCAACTTGAAAATGTTCAGTCTAAGACATAAGACATGCGACCGCCTGTCCTCCATCTTGCTTGTTGTCGCCAGTAGACACGTGTTTCCTGTTTGTTTGGCCTCACTTGCTACCCTGCAGGGCGCGATCGATACTATGAACATGTAGGGAAAATAATGAATACAATTGCAATCTCCACAGTCGCTCGTCTTCGACTGCAAGAGTGCAGTGTGTAATCGAATCAATCCGATGAGGGGACGGCGACTCCGGCGCTGTTGGTGTGTGTCTTCTTACAGCAGCCGTAAGCTGAGCGGGGGAAAGCGGGTTGGATTGTTTGGTCCCCCCCCCCCCCCCCAAGGAGGAAGGGGGGTGTTGGTGAGGGGGCATGAGAGTAAGGCAGGAATATAGGAATAGGAACACACACACATACACTCACATACACACACACACACACACATACACACGCACGCACACACAAACACGCACACTCTGTGGGCATACGTCTGGAGTCTGTTGACCAGGCGGCCGGCCCTATAGGCATGGGTTTGGCCTCTCTCCGGGCAGCATTTGAAACACTGACCTGGGCTGCCAGGTCGCCCCCGCCTGACATGCGTACTACTGACATCATCAGCCGTCGAGCGGAGATTCATATTTGCTCGGCCAAAAGCCTTTTCTTGATCTATAAAAGGCACACTTAGTTCGCTGTTATATTCTATAGCTATTACACTGATCTGTCTCAGTGCAAACATCACATCAGCACATCCTCTTTCTTTTCTAAGAGGTTTACAGATTGTGAGAATTGTACGGGTTTTTGCCCTGGCCATGCGGGAGTGCGGGTGGAGGGGGGGGGGGGATGAACAGGCTAATAGGCTGGCAGGGAATGCACCTCTCGGTGGTAGATTACCCATGAACACGGGAGAGGTGGTCGTGCGCCTGTGGGACCAGATGGAGAAGGTGGGGAAACAGACTAAGAACCCGTATGTGGAAAGTATGAGATTGGGGTCAGTCAGTAAACCAGGTCAGTCTAACCTAAACAGGGTACCAAGCAGTAACCCCGTGTGACTCATCATCATCATGTGCCATGCCGGTAGGCGCGGGCGGTCATCTCACACGATCACCAGAGTCGTGGATCAGCACCATATTCTTGTCTCGACCATACCACGCGGCCAAGCCATCTAGATATTTACTTCTCTGCCTTCCCCATTTTCTTTCCCCCTCAATTTCGCCAATTGTAACCAAGTTCCCCAGGTTATTTCTTCTCATATTGTGCCCAAAATATTGTGACTGTCTACGTCTAATTTCTCTAATTAGTGTGCGGCTTTTATTTGACTCTTGTAGGACTTCCTCATTGGTTTTTCTGTCTGTCCGTGGTATTCTTCCCGTGTGCCTATATGAGACATATGTGGTGTTATCCCCACATTTTAGACTAATCGGCATTGGCTGTGTGATGTACTCAAATGACGCCGGCCGTTCTCACCTCCCAGAACATTTCATGGCACCCATTTTAGGATGGGTCGGGGCGCAGAGGTGTTTTCAAGGCACCAGAGCTGGGTTCTATACTGGCCAAGACCTATTGAGGCGTCCTCGCCGAGCGTCCTGGGCAACAGGTCCCTTTGGGGTCCTGGCTAAAGTCAGTAGGATCGTTGATTCCTCCGAAGTCGGAGAGTGTCTGCCTATACGGTGAGGAACCACCAGTCTGCAACCAATAAGCCAGACATGGGACAACGGATACTCAAGCAAACCTCAGTCCGGTATGACATCACACTGATATTGGACAACAGGATGTCTTCATCCGACATACAGGACTTCACGCTGGAGTTCACAGCCAGCGAACACAAGCAAGCAAGCAAGATGGATGGGTCGACCTGAGAGCTTAGGCAAGGGGGACAATTCGCATAGATTCGATTTGATGTCCACCACGTCGCAAACAAGTGTGCTGGCCACTGCGCTATCGCTTCTCTCACATCAGTCATACCGAGTTCAGTTTGTTTCATGTCCAGGACGTCGCAGTTAACCCTAGCGTTGATTGGATGTTTGTCACTCTCCGGGTGATATTACGTTTAGTAGTTCGGGAGGCTCCGTGGCAAAGTGGTCAAGCCATCTGCCTCACGCTCCGAAGGTTGTTGGTTCGATTGCGGGCTACGTCTTTCGGTTCACGGGTGCATTTTTCTCGGAGACTTCCGGGGGTCGTCGCTGGAGCTACGGAGTTCGTGCTTTGTGCAGTTCGCCCTGCGGAAAGAGACCGAGCCATATGGGATAAAACCTGGGCAATGAAGTCGATTCTTTCGACTTTTAAGACTGTTTAAAGACGTTTAGTAGTTTGTCACTGACCGGCGGTGTCGCTTGAGGG
This sequence comes from Cepaea nemoralis, assembly GCA_014155875.1. Lineage (NCBI taxonomy): Eukaryota > Metazoa > Mollusca > Gastropoda > Stylommatophora > Helicidae > Cepaea > Cepaea nemoralis. The sequence goes on from JACEFZ010001238.1 coordinate 51,276, forward strand.
ATGGCTAGACTGTATCTGCAGTTACTCTATGTGAGGAGTCGATGATTCGAAATCGGCCGCGGAAGATTCTGAAGCGAATCGTTTTACGTTATTTCGATAGTATGAGGCGTTGGCGTAAAAAAAAAAAAATAAATGGCAAACTGCTGAAGTAATATATTCTAATAAATCACAAGCTGTCAATCATTATTGTGGTTGATTGCAGCGATCTGTAAAGGACATGCAACTAAATTTAGTTTGCCATTGTTTTCAGCACAGCCGACGTTCATATTGTCGTGAAAATCAACGCAAAGCAATTTACTTTCAAATAGCCTGATTTCGAACTTTGTTTGTCGTCATTACGAAGCTGCTCACTACGTCTAAGCTACAGAGGCCAACTATACCCAGTACACAATGGGCTATGAAAGCTCTCTGGGTGTTTTATTACACACGTAAAAGTATAATACTGGCCATTGTTGACACTTGCAAAAGATCGATCCCTGAAGAAGACGAGTGTATTCGTTACCTAACAAAGATGTTTGTTATGTTCTGTGTATACAGGATTACCGCAATTGTATGTAACGTGTATTGAAAAACCTGAAATTTTCGCTTAAACTCTGGCGTAATTGTCCAGTTACACACACGCAAACAACAATACCACACGCCAGGTATAATTTTGAAAATATGTTGAAGATTAGGATGTTGGGCTGTTGGGCAAAAAGACAGACTGATCACTTGAAACCAAACATGAACAAGACATACACATATTGTTTGTGTCTCCATTAATAAATTGACAGAGATATGATAATACTATGCGAAGTACACCCCTTCAGTGAGTTCCCGCTGGCTAAGAAAAATAGCGATACCCAAAGGCCGAAATCCAATAGGACATCGTAGGTCAGCATGGTCAAATGGGTAAAAGCGCTTGCTGTTAAACTTCTGGTGGGCTGATAGCGAGGTATCGGGTCCATCTATCACATCTACCACTTCTCGTCCTTGACTTGGGGACGTAATTTACAAGAGCCTCAGAAGTTGGAGTAGGTTCCCCTTATGGCGAGGGACTCTGATAATAAAGAACGCTAATCCACACGCAAACATCAATCTAATACACCCGCCATTAGTGGCATTAGTGTATGAACTACGCCCGAGTTCAAAGCAAGTGACCGGGAAAAAATAACAGGAACTGCATCAAGTGTTCAGGGATAAACAGGGTCATGACCTCTACTGTCCGTACCTCCAGCAAGTGTTCCGGCACAAACAGGGTCATGACCTCTACTGTCCGTACCTCCAGCAAGTGTTCCGGCACAAACAGGGTCATGACCTCTACTGTCCGTACCTCCAGCAAGTGTACCGACACAAACAGGGTCATGACCTCTACTGCCCGTACCTCCAGCAAGTGTATCGACACAAACAGGGTCATGACCTCTACTGTCCGTACCTCCAGCAAGTGTTCCGACACAAACAGAGTCATGACCTCTACTGCCCGTACCTCCAGCAAGTATTCCCAAACAAACAGGGTCATGACCTCTACTGCCCGTACCTCCAGCAAGTGTTCCCACACAAACAGGGTCATGACCTCTACTGCCCGTACCTCCAGCAAGTGTTCCCACACAAACAGGATCACGACCTCTACTGTCCGTACCTCCAGCAAGTGTTCCCACACAAACAGGATCACGACCTCTGTCAGAATCTATAATGTCTCTAACCGAGATGCAGTAACATCGTTACGCCCGCCAGGCGAATAGTCGCCAACCGAGATGCAGTGACATCGTTACGCCCGCCAGGCGAGTACCAGTTACCTGCCCGCAGATTGCTGGCTGACGTGATCGGCAGCGGTCAGGCAAGGACAAAGCAAGACGCACGCAGTCCTCGTGACGCCAATCCACAGGGCAAGCGCTGTGCGGAGAATCCGCCAGACTGCTTGGGAACTCGGACATGACAAGACGTGTGGGTTGAGAAAGGCTTGTGTAGTTCTGTGCCCGAAAGTCGAGTGCTTGTATATCTTGTGAGATAGACTGTGAAGCTGAGGGTTTTGTCTGTAAGTGTATTGATGTATTGTATATGTATAGTAATGATCATCACATGCCAAACTATATCGTATTGCATGTGAAGTGTAAATAAATCCATTGAACTTAGTGTCATTGTGTGTCAAGTCCAATCATTTTGTACTTGTACTTGTCTCACATATGTTAGGTCCAACGAGCCAGGTTTAAGACCCTGACATGCGAAGTTAGATATGACAAAAGGTTACTGGCAGATAACGGTACACGAGCAGAGCAGACATCTGACAGCATTTGCCACACCTTGGGGACTGTACGAATGGTGCAAATTACCATTTGGGCTAGTCAACGCCCCAGCGACATTCGTACGTATGACACGACTCTTACTTGTGGACATAACAAATATTATCTGTTACATGGACGACATTTGTGTTCACACAAAGACAATGACAGACCACATAAAGACATTACAGCAGACATTTGAACGTATCAGACAGCACGGACTGACGGTGAAGCCTACAAAAGTAGACATAGCCTATCAGGAAATCTCCTTCTTAGGTTATAAAATATCTAATGGCTTTGTCACGACAGACGATAACATCGTGTCTAAATACTGAAACTCTCACTTCCGACTACCAAGAAACAAGTCAGAAGTGTATTAGGACTATTAAATTATTATAGGCAGTTCATACCAGATTTTGCTGAACTGACCGAAAATTTTACTAACCTTCTAACGAAAAGCCAGCCTGAAAAGATTGTAAACAATGAATGCCTAAAATTTGCATTCCAAAAAGTGTTGTCGTATTTTTCTGAGAATAGTTTAAAGAATCCCATTCTCAAATTGCCAAATTTACATATTCCTTTCAGATTACGCACAGATGCGAGCTCCGTGGCGATTGGGGCTGTTCTGTTACAGGAACATGATAACATACTACATCCTGTATACTACGACTCTAGAAAATTGAAACCAAGAGAACGCGCATGGTCCACACCACAATTGGAAGCCCTTGCTCTAGTGGTGGGTATAACTAAATTGTCCAGATTCCTCCTGGGACGGCATTTCATTGTAGAGTCCGACAATAGTCCATTAAAATTTATTACTTCAGGAGTGCCAACAAACCAGATGATAGCGCGATGGTCTCTTTTGCTGCAGGATTACAGCTTTGAAGTTCGACATATCGCTGGCAGAACCAACACGATTGCTGATCTTTTGTCCCGTTGTCCGAACGACCCAGTAAGCACTAATGTCTGAGTGCAGTGTGTTAGAAAACACTCAGACCAACACAGCCATCATTGAAGTTTTTTTCCAGAAAAGCTGTGTACATCTATGATGTGATGTGATAGGGTTCATTCCCACTGCACATATATTTTCTTATTTTATTATTAATGTAGTAATCGTCTTGAATAATTGCGTAGTGTGTGTTAGAAAGCGAACAATATTAATTGTACATATTATGAAATAAGAACAGTGCCACATACGCTATCAACTTACCAAGCGAACTATTCAAGTTATCAGTGGTATCTGCGAGTGGAACATTTCCAGTGATATTTTAATCCGTGAACGAAAGAGTGAACTGAACTTTGACATTACACCACTGCAGTCAATCGCAATCCAGAAGTTTCCAGCGAAACAACGAACACATTATCCATCAGAACAATTTCACATTCCGAATTGCTACACCAGAGCGGAACAAGTGTGTGATAGAATTTTTAACAACATCAGCTGTTCGTGTGTACTTCCGGAGAATTTGTAAATTTAGACCAAAAGTAGCAGACGATAAACTAAAACCTAAAAGCGTATGATGCTTCTAAAATAATTATGAAACACCAATTTCGAATACACGAATTGTGTATTAATATTTTTCGACTAATGTAATCTTAGAATCATATCTTGAGTAACTTATTCACACTATCGACTTTTTTCGCTAGTATGGAAAAGCATCAAGCTATGACGCTGAGAAATAGAATAATAATTGTAATAAATTAGATTTGTGATCTTTTGAAATTATGTCCCTTTCATTTAATTGTTGTTACATTATTACACTAAGGGCGGTAAATTGAAATGTATTAGAATATGTGTTGTATAAAAATAGCCATTGTGTTGCCAGATTGTCAACACTCCAAGAAGTCATCAGCTGGGCATGGTATAGGTTTACCGACGTTGTAGACCAACGGAAGAGCTCCCGGCCAAATGAGGTCGGAGCTCGAGCGTTGAATGCGTCTTATATAAAAGACGTATTACAGTCTTACCCGATGTTTTTTGTTACAAAAGCATATTATATCGTTTTTTTAGAGGTTGCGAGGTAGTTGCATTTTTGCTGGTGCTACCGATCTGACTGGGTCAATATTGCAACTCAGGTGATCATCCATCGAGAGGATGAAACTTGGAAAGTGGTAAAGATTGAACACCACATGACTTAACATACAACTTGCATTTCTTATGTATTTCTATGCCAATGTACATAACAACAGAAAGGTCGATTCTGACATGGTTAAAAGATTAACCCTGTAGCTATGTAGAATATACATGAAATATAAAATCTTTCATGAATAAGCCCCGGGGGAGCGTGTCAGAATCTATAATGTCTCTAACCGAGATGCAGTAACATCGTTACGCCCGCCAGGCGAATAGTCGCCAACCGAGATGCAGTGACATCGTTACGCCCGCCAGGCGAGTACCAGTTACCTGCCCGCAGATTGCTGGCTGACGTGATCGGCAGCGGTCAGGCAAGGACAAAGCAAGACGCACGCAGTCCTCGTGACGCCAATCCACAGGGCAAGCGCTGTGCGGAGAATCCGCCAGACTGCTTGGGAACTCGGACATGACAAGACGTGTGGGTTGAGAAAGGCTTGTGTAGTTCTGTGCCCGAAAGTCGAGTGCTTGTATATCTTGTGAGATAGACTGTGAAGCTGAGGGTTTTGTCTGTAAGTGTATTGATGTATTGTATATGTATAGTAATGATCATCACATGCCAAACTATATCGTATTGCATGTGAATTGTAAATAAATCCATTGAACTTAGTGTCATTGTGTGTCAAGTCCAATCATTTTGTACTTGTACTTGTCTCACATATGTTAGGTCCAACGAGCCAGGTTTAAGACCCTGACAACCTCTACTGCCCGTACCTCCAGCAAGTGTTCCCACACAAACAGGATCACGACCTCTACTGTCCGTACCTCCAGCAAGTGTTCCCACACAAACAGGGTCATGGCCTCTACTTCGCGTACCTACAGCAAGTGTTCCCACACAAACAAGGTCATGACCCTCTACTGCCCGTACCCTCCAGAAAGTGTACCGGGTAATGATCATGACCTCTACTGCCCGTACCTCCAGAAAGTGTTCCGACACAAACAGGGTCATGGCCTCTACTGCCCGTACCTCCAGCAAGTGTTCCCACACAAACAGGGTCATGACCTCTACTGTCCGTACCTCCAGAAAGTGTTCCAGGGTCATGGCCTCTACTTCGCGTACCTCCAGCAAGTGTACCGACACAAACAGGGTCATGACCTCTACTGTCCGTACCTCCAACAAGTGTTCCCACACAAACAGGGTCATGACCTCTACTGTCCCTACCTCCAGCAAGTGTTCCCACACAAACAGGGTCATGGCCTCTACTGCCCGTACCTCCAGCAAGTGTTCCCACACAAACAGGATCACGACCTCTACTGCCCGTACTTCCAGCAAGTGTTCCCACACAAACAGAGTCATGATCTCTACTGCTCGTACCTCCAGAAAGTGTACCGACACAAACAGGGTCATGACCTCTACTGCTCGTACCTCCAGAAAGTGTTCCCACACAAACAGGGTCATGACCTCTACTTCGCTTACCTTCAGCAGTGCAGAGACATTATGAATATTGCTATCACAGCAAATCTGTTCTCCAACCTAGAGGCGTTGTAGCTAGTTATTTCATATCTTGTGCGTGATGTTGCAGTCGACCCCAGCATTTGTTGGCTGTTTGTGATATCTAGGCAAGTTTACGTTCAGTAATTTGCCATTGCTTTCTGGAAGACCGACGCTCTCATCATTGTGTGAAAACCAACGTAAGGCGGTCTTCTGCCAAATCGCCGCAGCTGTGTTTGGAAATCGGTGTGCGAGATTATGTATTGCGTCGGTAACCCCTTCACCACAGAGCGGGCGATGTAGCCAGAGGAATATCGCCATTGGAATATTGCCATTGGAAAAGAAAATTTAAAGACCATAGAAAACAACTGAAAGAACTATAATGTTGCATGTCTTTTACAGGACGTTGGGATTAACTTCAGGTTAAATTTCTAGGTAATTGTACGTTCTGTAGTTTGCAATTGCTTTCTGAAAGAGATGTCCAACTTAGTTTAGTTTAGTCGACGGATCAACATCACGGCACACGGGTATAACCCATAAGTGCTCCGTTCTACTCCTAACTCAAGCCTGAGTCCGGAGAATCTCAGCTCAGTGCACGAACTCCATAGCACCGGCGAAGATTCTGAAATACTTTGGGTAGATTTTTAACTCGAAATTTTGCCAGGGCAGCGCCGTTAGGCTACTCATTTTCGATTTCCAACTGCCAAGAGATGTTTTACGTGCGTAACAATGCACACGGGCGTCCGATCTCAGTACCTAGAGACCAAACGAAATTTTGTTACTAGAAGTCCACGAGGAAAAAATCCCTGCCCTCACCGGGGCTGGAACCCGGGACCTCCAGCACTCGAGGCGGACACCATACCTTGAAACCACTCAGAACCGTCTAACTCGCCATCAGGCAACGGGGCGTTTAAGAACGAGCGCTCTTGAGGATAGATCAGCCAACAACGGATTCCATCCACTCTGAACCTGCAGGACAATGAACGAACCAAGTGCATGCCACACGAAATTAAGAACGTCCATAAAATAACCCAGAAATGTGGCTCGAATGAAGATCGATACGAAGAAACTAACAAAAACGATAAAATACGAACGACAACTTAAGAATGCGATGCCAACGTCCAAAAAATTGCAGTCAGAAACCAGAAATCAAACAGAACAGTCCGACTAGAACCAAAACGCATCGATCGCCACGAGGTAACCAAATCAGAACCAAAACTCGCAGTAGGAGGATTACCATTACCAGCTGTGGACCGGGGGCACCAGTTAACTCACACTCATGGATGGGAATGCCCAGGGATGTCATTTGTTGGGCGTTCACTCGCTTTGAACTCAAGCGTAGTCTATACACTTGTTATTATTTCTATTGAACATGACTGATTTTTGCGTGGGAATTAGCTTTCACTGTTACAAGTGTCCCTCGCCATCAGGCGAACTCACGAGATGTACTTGTATTTTATGTCCCCAACTCAAGGACGAGAAGTCAACGTTTTAGTCCAACTGACCGGTGAACTGGGTTTACTCCGCTACCTTGGGATCAGCACGCCGGATGTTTAGCAACGAGCGCTGTAGTCCATTCTGCCATGATGACCTCCAGATTTCGACATATTAAAACAACAACATGAAAATACTACTGGTACACTCTTATTTAGGATTGGTGCTTCTCAGGGCTACAACCTTAAAGCACAACAGCCACACTAACAGGCACGGAACGGCTGACACAGCAAGTGGACAACTGTAAGTCTACTAAAGTCGAGAGGTCGACTCACGTGTTACCCCATGTGGCGCGGTCTCTCTCCGCAAAAGGCAGGCCGCTTGCCGAGAGCATGGCACGCAGCACGAAATCCGTAGCTTCCGCGATGTTTCTGTCTCTTCCCCTCGTCACCCCCCCCCCCCCCCCCTCTTTTCCAGGTCTCCAGTAAAACTGCACTCATGATCTGAACGACGCAGTCAGGGGGGAACGAACCTACGACCTTCAGATTGCGAAACAGATGGCTTAACCACTACACCATTATGTCTACGGTGGTTCTTCTAAGGATTGACAAGAGACGTGCCTGTGTTCTCGTCATGCGGTGTTCTTGCGGTCTCTGTTTGGTTGGTTTCTTTACATATGTTGTCTATATATATATTTTAAACAAGAGAGGGGACAGGACACAACCTTGTTATACTCCGGATCTTATGGTGAAGGTTTCTGAGTGTCCTCCAGTTGCTCTCACTATGCATTCACTGTTGTTGTATAAGCTTCCACATAGATTTGTTAGATGTGTACTCACTCCATATTGTTTAAGCATTTTCCACAGCTTGTTTCTATCTACTCTTATCAAATACCTGTTCTTGGTCGACAAAGGCTAAGTAGAGTGTTTCATTGAATTCGATTGATTTTTCTATAAGTTGTCTAAGAGCAAAAATGTCATCTGTGCATCCTTTGTTTTTCCTAAATCCAAGTTGTGTTTCTCTTAGCTGGGGTTCTATAATAGTTCGTAATCTTTTCTCAAGAAATTCGCAAAATATTTTCCCAGTATGACTCAACAGTGAAATGCCTCTGTATTGTGTGTAGTCTCTTTTGCTGCCTTTGTTTTTCCAAATTGGGACAATTATGGCATTTCCCCAGTCTCGTGGTGTCTGTTGTTCTACCCAAACATTGTTGAATAGTCTATGTAGCCATGCTGTTCCTACTTCTCTTGCTGCTTTAATTAGTTCATTTGGTATTTCATCTTGTCCTGGTGATTTGTTCAATGGGGCTAATCTGATGGCTTCTATAATTTCTTCTTTCAGTATGTATGGTTTTAGTTCTTCGGTGGCATCTGTGTCGGTTTCTTGAATTCCTGTGACATCTGGTGGGATCTTGAGAAGTTGTTCGAAGTACTGTTTCCATCTTATTAGGATTTGTTTTTGTTCACTTATTGGTTCCCCATTTTCACTGTTAATTATTTCAGTTGGGTCAAAGGGTTCTCCTCTGGTTCTCATTGCACTTATCTTTTTATAGAAGTTTCTTGTTGCCTCCTTGTAGATTTTATTTAGAGTTTCTCCATACTACTCTCAGGCTTTTTGTTTTTCTCTCTTTAATATTCTGTTCACATGTCTTCTCGCTATTCGATATTCTATGTAATCGCATTCCTGTTTGCTCTGCGACCACTGTTTATACTTTTCCTTTGTGTCTTTTACAGCTTTCTTTACTTCTGCCAGCTTGTTATTGTCTTTATCCATGTTTTGCGTTTTTTCGTGGTTCCACATGTTATATTTGCAGTGTTTAAAATGTTTGATTTGAACATATCCCATTCTTTTTCCACCGTCTTTCTTTCTATAAGTAATTTTACAAAGATTTCAGTTAGCTCTTTTTCATAATTTTCCCTAACTGCCTCGTCTTTGAGATTTTTTAAGTTTACTGATTCGCATGGCATGTATTTTCCTGGTCTTTGCTTCCTTCTACTGATGGTTCTTATTGTGGCAACGACTGCTTTGTGGTCTGTGTTTATACCTAAATTGGGCACTGCTCTTGCATCTAATATATTTCTCTTTCTGTTATTTATTGTTAATATAAAATCAATTTGGCTTTTAGTATCTAAATCGTTCCATTTATACCAGGTGCATATTTGTGAGTCTTTGTGTTTATAGAATGTATTTGTTATATAGAGGTCGTGTTGGCTGCATAGCTCTATCAGTCTACTTCCGTTATCATTTCTTTCATTATGTTGGTCTCCAAATGCTCCAAGATGTTTTTCTATGCCCGCTATGTTGTGTCCTAGTCTTGCATTGAAGTCTCCCATAACTATGATGTTGTCCTGCTTATCTATTTTATTTAGCACGTCATGGATGTCTTCGTAGAAGTCCTCGCATTCTTGCTCATTATTGTTTGTATTACATGGTGCGTATATTTGTACATATGTTGTAATTGTTTGTTAGTTTTATTCTCACTGTTATAATTCTTTCTGATATATATTTTATTCCTAGTATTCCTCTTGCTAGCCATGGTTCAATGACTATTCCCACACCGTGTCTTGCCCTTGCTTGCTGCTCCACTCTAGAATAGACAAACGTGTAACTGTGGTGGATCTCCTTGCATCCTTCCCCCTTTATTCTGGTGTCCGCTATTCCCATCAGTCAAATTTTCCTCTCTTTCATTGTTTCTTCTTCTTCTTCTGCGTTCATCCGGAGTTTTTTTTCGGACGTGATTGCGTTGTGCCTGTTTACAGCAGAGCTGCGTTCTTGCGCCGTTAGGCCGACACATCCGACTTCTGCGGGCATTTGTTGACCGGGTTAACCTTCCCGGTCATTGTTTCTATAAGTTCTTCTTCTTTACTATTAAAACCGCAGACGTTCATTGTGCCTATTATGTGAATCGCTGATTTATCTCGTAGTCCATTAATATTGCCGGGTCTTTATCTATTTCGGTCAGTCCGTTTATAGTTCTTAGTTTTTCTACGATCAGTATGACGATCCCCTGCCGGCTTGCTAGGCCAGTCGCAGGTGTAGGACAAAAATCTGACCATAGGGAGTCCATCCCCTATGGCGAGCCATATCCCCTTTAGCCCATGACCTCGCGGTCATGGTTTCCCAGTCTACACCACGTGGAGGTGGGGTTGACTTGTGTAGTCTGCGGGTCATCGGCAGGCTACTAATTTTCACTTTTCACCCCTCCTGGGAGAGGCTAGCCGATCCTAATCCTGCTGGCTGCAGGGCCAGACGCAGTCCACACCTTGTAGACCAATCACAACAACAGAATTTGTATACATCAGCTGATAAGGGAGGAGTAATTTGTATACATCAGCTGACATAGCAGGCAGTAATTTGTGTACACCAGCTGATAAGGGAGGAGTAATTTGTATACATCAGCTGACATAGCAGGCAGTAATTTGTGTACACCAGCTGATAAGGGAGGAGTAATTTGTATACATCAGCTGACATAGCAGGCAGTAATTTGTATACATCAGCTGATAAGGGAGGAGTAATTTGTATACATCAGCTGACATAGCAGGCAGTAATTTGTGCACACCAGCTGACATAGAAGGCAATAATTTGAATACATCATCTGGCATAGCAGGCAGTAATTTGTACACATCAGATGAAATAGCAGACAGTAATTTGTATACATCATCTGACATAGTAGGCAGTAATTTGTATACATCAACTGATAAGGGAGGAGTAATTTGTATACATCAGCTGACCCTAGCAGGCAGTAATTTGTATACATCAGCTGATAAGGGAGGAGTAATTTGTATACATCAGCTGATTAGGGAAGAGTAATTTGTATACATCAGCTGACATAGCAGGCAGTAATTTGTATACATCAGCTGACATAGCAGACAGTAATTTGTACACAACAGCTAATATAAACTGTCAACTGTCACTGTCTGTCATGGCAGGTAGTAATTTGTATACATGAGCTGATAAGGAAGGCATTGGTTTGTTTACATTGGGTGATAAGGGGGGCAGTAATTTGTATGCATCAGCTGATAAGGGAGGCAGTTATTTTTATACAACTGATAAGAGATACAGTAATTTGTATACATCAGTTGACACAGGAGGCAGTAATTTATGTACAAGAGCTGGCTAGGGAGGCAGTGATTTATTACAACAAATGAAAGAATTAATTATAAAGAATGACCGCTCAGAACATGCAGGTGTGCGGGGCAATGAACAGGTAGAGCCATTGATTATCTGCAACTGCTCCTGTGGGCTGAGAGCTACTTGACGACAAAGGTGATATAGTGAAGGCTCTCTGGGATAGAATGGCGAGTACAGCCGAATAGACGGCGTATCCATTTTAAGAATGTCTGGCTCAGAAGGGAGTGTGTATAGGGCACGGACAATATTCAAAGCGAAGGGGGAACCAGACGGACTTTTAATGACATTGCTACTGGAATAAAATGGGGACTCTTGGGTGGCTATTGAAGGACGAAGTCTGAGCATGAATTGAATGTCTCGAGTGCAGTGATGTCCAGTCTAAATTTCAGTATTCAATATCACACACAAAGGCTGAAAAATGTATTTAAAAAGCGAAACTCTGAAACCTGAATATAACTAACGCTTCAGAAAAAGGTTGACTTTCCCCCGAAACGAAACAAATATTTAGTTAGATATTGGCCGTGGCATTGTTAGTTAGTAAGTTACTAGAAGCGTATCTAGAGACAGTGGCTACTGTCAGTGGTTAGTATGATTACTGCCACGCAGAAAAGCATTATCTTCTGTTCAGATGCCTCTCGCATCTTGTCATCGTTTCTCAGAAAAAGAGAATCCACATTCTTTGGGAATATCGCGATAAAGGAAAGCTGGAGTCTGTCCTCACAACGGGAAAGCTGGTCGGGAGGAGAGTCAGGTGGGAGCCAAGAGAGAAGATGCAAGACAGTTTGACATCATGGCATGGAAGAACAACAGTGTTAAAACTGATCGGTAGAATACGTAACAGGGAGCTGTGCAAAGACATGATCACTAACGCCACACGGTTTGGACTACAAGAAGACGAAGTGTAGTATTTCATAGTTACTAGTTGTGGTGAAATATTTCACATCTGTGATCAATTGTGTAACATGTGACACCTATAATAAATAACGTACCGCGTCAACACAAATGGTGTTTGTCGTTAGTCGTGGTTCCAACTTCACGGCAACTGTTCACTCCTGTGCCACAACCTGCTGTACGTCTTCATCAGACCGAAAAGTCTTTCCTCCCAGTGACTCTTTGAGTTGTACAAACAGACGGAAATCACTTGGGGTTAGTTCTGGTCAGTCCAGGGGATGTGGTACACTCTGGAAGTGGAGGTTTTCGATGGTTTGGAGTCAATGGTATGGGGTCGAGCATTGGCATGTTGGAAAAGGACACCTTTACTCAGAAGTCCACGTCATTTGGATTTGATTACGGGACGAAGATGATTCCTGAGAAGATCTACGTATCACAGGTGATATTTTCCCCTGCTGGCATGTAGTGCTCTAAAAGAACGCCTCGTTCCTCCCATAAGAGCGTCAGCATACCCTTCCCTGCAGATGGCTGCGTGCGATACTTCTTTGGTTTCGGTGAGGAGGAATGACGCCATTCCTTGCTCGCTCTCTTCGTTTCCGACTCTTGGTAGTGAACCCAGGTTTAATCTCCAGTAACAATCCTTGATAGAAAACCAACACCTTCTGCTTCAAAGCACTGCAAAAGTTCTTGACAAGCATCAATGCGCCGTTGTTTCAATTCTGGAGTGAGCTGTCGTGGTAACCACCTGGCAGGTACTTTGCGGTACTGTAGCACGTCATGGATGATGTGGTATGCTGAACCTTTTACTGATGTCCAAGATGTGTGGCAATGTCACTAACACTCAAACAGGCGGTTTTCCCGTACGAGGCCTTCCACGGCTGCAATCGACCCTGGGGTCACTACTCGGTGTGCTGGCCCAGTTGTCAACAGTCTGTCACAGAAGTCACGCCGTTTGGGAAACTTCCTACTCCACTCATACACTTGCTGGACTGACAGTCATGCATAATCGTACTGGACCTTTATTCACCCATGCATTTCTATAGGTTCCACCCCTTCAATGATAAAAAAAAAAAAAAAGAACCGGAACTCTGTTCCTCTTTGATGCATTTCTAAAGTGGGCGGCCATATTTAAACTGTAATTACGACGTCACCATGTTCGTCTACAACGTGATGTCACGTGCTTAAAACTCTTGACATCCTCAACAATAATATTGACAGGTTACAAGACAATGACAATTTCTATCACACTTTTATGGTTTTCATTAGTCCCCTTATAATTGTAGGCCTGAAGACAACGCCTACGAACGAACTGGAAAAGATCACTTTACATCCAGTGCCGGTATAAGAGATAGTAGCGTCCAGCAACAAGCAGAAAAGTGTAGAAGATTGACAGACCACCCCATGTATAATAGTTTCATTGTCTTACAAAGGGAAGACTGAAGCGAAGCAACTTTGTAGAATCTCCAAAAAGAAAGATTACGACAGATCATACACATAACATATCAACAGCCGGTGCCATTTACAATGCACACAAGTTGCCAGCTTGGAGACAGCAGCACCTGGCTGAGATGATAGAAAGCATTCCTGGTATTGAGGGGGAAAAACACACAGAATGAAACAGTAAGAAGAAAAATATTCTTAAATTACATAACAAAACATTAACGGAGTAGAACTTGAACCCAAGCATACACAGTTGGATCAGCCAAAAATTTAATAGAAAATAGAGGAGGAATTCTCCTAAATCTAAAAAATGGAGCGAAGAAAAAAGTCATTGGCAAATGGTAAATTCTCAAGTAACTTCAAAGCAAAGTCAGAGTCTGAAAACTTTAGCATAAATGCTCTTGATGGAGGAGAATAAAAAGAAACATATACTTATCTTCACAGATGCATTTGAATCAATGCTGAAGAGCAAAAACAGCCTAGAACTAGAAGGCCTATGAATTATGTCAGAAATCCAAAAAAAAAGTTGTAATACGGCGTATCCCATCACATTGGCTGCTTGCGAATAAAGAGGCTGACAGATTGGTAAAAGAGGGCGGACGACTACCTCAGCCTGACATAGACATTACCTATAATGAGGCAAAAGGGTTTATTGAAAGCACTTATAGAACTAAGTGGGAATAAGAGCATCAAGGCCACCAGAAAGATACTGCATATTAGCAACTTGACCAAAGCGAACAAGTAACAATCTTCAGACTCCTCACAGGACATAACAGGCTGAAATACCACTTGTTCGATAAACTAAAGGCAGGAGATACTGATGAATGTAATTGTAGTACTGGTAACATGCCAGACAGACATTCGCTGCAGGGGTATACGGTATATCAAAACAATGTTTTCCCGTAGTGAATCTGAATAACGAAGACACAAACCATAAACTGTACGATTTATTGCCTGGCATATTTCGCTGCATCTCATCGGGTACATACTGCAGAAGTCACACAGCATAGAGTAAAATAACTAGATTCATCTTTTAAGTTGAAATATACATATGTTCGCACAGTAATATCAATTGTTTACCATGGTAATTTTAAATGGACTATCATGTCTTTCTGTTTGCACAGCTTGAAAGATGTATCTAGTTATTTTACTCTACGTTGTGTGACTTCTGCAGTATGTGCCTGACGAGATGCAGCGAAATATCCCAGGCAATAAATCGTACAATTTATGGTTTGTGTCTTCGTTATCCAATATATGCAGAACATAGACAATTATTTTGGCTTACACCCGCTTCGTGTGAGGATATACTCTAAGAGCTTATGGAGATGTCAACAAGCTCAAGTTAACTGCTGCTTTCTTTAACAGGATGACATCTGAAGGCGTACAAGAAAGAGCCATGTCCATTGTCTACCACGACACATGCCATAGGAATGTCGTTTGCAAAAGCGTCCCAGTGGCTACGAAATGAAATCATGCTTAGCTAGCGATTCCATTAAGTGGAAAGTCCGAATCGAAAGCTCATTGTGTGGGCGTCATCAGTTGTGGTTAAAGTTTCCCAATGGTTACGAAAAGGAATGTTGCTGGGCTAGCGAACCCATGACGTGAAAGTCTTAGTTCACTGTGTGGGCGCCATCTACAGACTATGTCCTTCTGGTTTCCGGAGGAGCAACTTGTCACGGAAGTAAGGCTAAGCGGCCATGGGCAGGAGTGACGATTCCTTGGGTGAGCCTAGTACCAGAGCGCTATATGCCTTTTCTGCAATTATGGAAACTTCCTTGGATGGCGGGAAATGCCTACGTTCTGCCCCTCCCTTCTCTTGAGGGCCCACATGCAGGCGTCCGGCTTTCCTAAACGTTCCAGCTGGGGCGCCTCCTGTAAATGGAAGGATGAAGGTGGCACCACAACACCAAGAGCTTGGAACGTCCTATGCTACGAAACACCCGGGAAGGTCAACTCGGTCAACAAACGCCCGAAGACGTCAGATGTGTAGGGCGAAAGGCGCAAATATCGCAGCTCTGCTGTAAACAGTCACAACGCATTTCATCCAGAACAAACATTACGGAGAAAAGAAGAGGATATGCAGATGACACGGTCTTCCACTCACGTGATGCCAAGAGGTTAGATCCCGTCTGTCAAACAGACACATTGACGAATCAAATCTTGTTCTGAACAAAACTGGTGTTCACGGACAAAACCTGATGCCAACCAAAGATCACCATCACCAATGAGGAAACTGAAAATGTCACAGACTGTGAACACCTGGGATCCACAATCAACAACCGTGGGGTATGTTGACAAGCATTCAGACACAAGCTGGCAATAGCCATGGTGAGGTTAAAACAGTGTTCACGCCTCTGACACAAGACCAGCAGGCCAGTTAAAGTAATATTTGTGAAAGCATGTTCCTTGCCTGCCACAATGTGTGGGCGTGACTCATGGACCATTTTGTAATCACCAGAGAAGAAAATATGGGCCTTTGAGCTTAAATGTTATAGAACAGTTTGTAAACATTGTGGATCAAGTGGAAGACAAATACTGACATTCTACCAGATCTGAACATGAAAGACAAATGCGGACATTCTACCAGATCTGAACATGGAAGACAAATACGGACATTCTACATGATCTGAACACGGAAGACAAATACGGACATTTTACATGATGTGAACATAGAAGACAAATACGGACATTCTACATGATCTGAACAAAGAAGAGAAATACGGACATTCTACAAGATCTGAACATGGAAGACAAATACGGACATTCTACATGATCTGAACACAGAAGAGAAATGCGGACATTCTACAAGATCTGAACACAGAAGACAAATACGGACATTCTACATGATCTGAACATGGAAGACAAATACGGACATTTTACATGATCTGAACACAGAAGAGAAATGCGGACATTCTACAAGATCTGAACATGGGAGACAAATAAGGACATTCTACCAGATCTGAACACAGAAGAGAAATGCGGACATTCTACAAGATCTTAACATGGAAGACAAATACGGACATTCTACAAGATCTGAACATGGAAGACAAATACGGACATTCTACATGATCTGAACACAGAAGACAAATACAGGCATTCTACCAGATCTGAACATGGAAGACAAATACGGACATTCTACCAGATCTGAACATGGAAGACAAATACGGACATTCTACCAGATCTGAACATGGAAGACAAATACGGACATTCTACATGATCTGATCACAGAAGAGAAATGCGGACATTCTACATGATCTGAACATTGAAGACAAATACGGACATTCTACCATATCTGAACATGGAAGACAAATACGGACATTCTACCAGATCTGAACATGGAAGACAAATACGGACATTCCACAAGATCTGAACATGGAAGACAAATACTGACATTCTACAAGATTTGAACATGGAAGACAAATACGGACATTCTACCAGATCTGAACATGGAAGACAAATACGGACATTCTACCAGATCTGAACATGGAAGACAAATACGGACATTCTACCAGATCTGAACATGGAAGACAAATACGGACATCCTACCAGATCTTAACATGGAAGACAAATACGGACATTCTACATGATCTGATCACAGAAGAGAAATGCGGACATTCTACATGATCTGAACATGGAAGACAAATACGGACATTCTACCATATCTGAACATGGAAGACAAATACGGACATTCTACCAGATCTGAACATGGAAGACAAATACGGACATTCCACAAGATCTGAACATGGAAGACAAATACTGACATTCTACAAGATTTGAACATGGAAGACAAATACGGACATTCTACATGATCTGAACATGGAAGACAAATACGGACATTCTACCAGATCTGAACATGGAAGACAAATACGGACATTCTACAAGATCTGAACATGGAAGACAAATACTGACATTCTACAAGATTTGAACATGGAAGACAAATACGGACATTCTACCAGATCTGAACATGGAAGACAAATACGGACATTCTACCAGATCTGAACATGGAAGACAAATATGGACATTCTACCAGATCTGAACACGGAAGACAAATACGGACATTCTACATGATCTGAACACAGAAGACAAATACAGACATTCTACATGATCTATACACAAGACAAATACGGACATTCTACATGATCTATACACAAGACAAATACTGACATTCTACATGATCTATACACAAGACAAATACTGACATTCTACAAGATCTGAACATGGAAGACAAATACGGACATTTTACATGATCTGAACACAGAAGACAAATACGGACATTCTACATGATCTGAACATGGAAGCACAATGTAACAAACTATCGTCTGTCAGGGCGGCAAGGTGCTAGTGAATGAATGAATGAATGAATACTAGATGCCAACCAAAGATCACAATCAACAATTAAAAAAAAACTGAAAATGGCATAAACTGTGTATATACAGCCAAGACTGCACAGTCATCAACAAAGAAGAGGGGGGGGGGGGGGGGTACACAAGAATTCAGACACAGGCTACCATATACGAGGGCGAGTCAATAAGTAAGTCACACAATTATGTGGGATGGCAGGTAAATGTAGTTGGTGTTTTCTATAGGTGTCATTAGGTGACAGCAACATCGAACTTTATATTCCCGTTCGTCAGGTGGCGGTATCTAGGTATCTCATACCCATGCGCAGCGCATGAACAAAATGGCGACTGTACTTACAGAGTGTACAGCCAAACAGCAACGTGCAAAGGACATTCATAATGAAATGCTTCCTGTTTATGCTGACAAATGTTTGTCCTGCAAAGTGGCGCATAGCTGGGTAGAAAAATGTTCTCAAGGACGCGAATGACGCCGAAGTTGAATGTGAAGTGAAAACGTGTTTAGAAAACAGAGCACGCAGTTCTATGCAGCCGATTTGAGAGGACTGATAACACGATGGCATAAGTGCATCAATGTTGGTGGAAATTATGTTGAGAAGTAAAGGGACAATGTATGTATAAAAACAAACTGGTTTCAAGTTGTCATCATATAAGGGGCGTTCATATGAAATCCGTTAGTGCCGTAACGCGCGTAATTGCGTACGTTGAATATGATCATGTCATAGTCATGTGATAAGTACTGACCAATGAATAAAAGAGCACGTGCTTATCGTCCCATGATGCATAGGTTCTGTTTCTGACCGTTGATAAAATGGCCGGGTTGATCCAAAATCCGTCCAAAGAAGCTCAAAGGGCAGTGATTCAGTTTCTTTCATTTGAAGGATATCGACCAGTGGACAATCATCGAAGAATGCAGGCAGTGCATGGTAACAAATGTGTGTCGAAGACAACAGTGACAGACTAGGGCTCGAATGTTTCGGAAAGAACGTCAGGTCACGACAGATCTTCGACGGCCAGGTCAAGCGCATATTGTTGCAACAGAAAAACCATCGCCAAAATTGATGCAGCAGTACAGATGAACCGTTGTATGCATACGTAATCATAACGTGACCATACGTTCACTAGCGAAAGAATTTGATGTCTCAATTGGGACAATTGAAAAGGTCGTTCGTAAAAAACTGCAATATCGGAAGGTGTGTTCACAGTTGGTACAACGGATGTTGACCGACCACCAAAAAGAGGAACGCATGGGATGGTGTTTGAACCACTTTCTGCGTTACAGAGTGGAGGGTGATGCATTTCTCTTTCGCATAGTGGCAGGCGATGAATCATGGTGTCACCACTTTGAGCCGAGCAGCAAAAGAGAGAGCATGCAATAGAAGCATGCTGGATCACCAAAAGCCAAAAAATTTAAGTTAAAGGTTTCCGCTGGTAAGGTTATGCTGAGCGCATTTTTTTTTAACCACGAAGGGCTATTGTTGACCGACTTTAAAAAACCTGGTGTCAACATCAAATCTACCCACTACTTGCAAACACAAGACAAGCTGCAAAAAGCCATCGAGAATAAACGACCCGGCATGCTTTCTCACGGTGTGATTTTGTTGCACGATAATGCTCGTCCTGCATGCCGCAAAGATTGTGCAGGACGCATTAGCAAGGAAGAAGTGGGAAATTCTGCAACATCCAGCGTATAGTCCTGATTTCTGACCATGTGATTTTCATTTGTTCGGATCTTAAACAAAGCTCTCATGGGGCAACGATTTCACACAGATGCAGACGTAATGAACGCGGTAAACACTTGGTTCAGTGAGCAACCAAAATCCTTTTTTGTGTGGACGGCATTCGCCGCCTACCTAAGCAATGGATGCTTGTCCTGAATGCCTACGGCGACTTCTTCTGACCAACCCATGGTGCATAATTCATTCAAAATGAATGCTTTGTTTAATTCTACCACACCTGTTAATGTTTCTTTCATGCTTTTGTAATAAAGCCATTGGAAAACGTCCCTTTCTCTCCAGATACATATCCGTTCGGTCGCTTTGGGCTTAAACGTAGTCCATACACGTGCTACAACTAAGGAGTGCGCCGGAATGATCTTTGCGTGTGGATTAGCTTTCCCTATTACCAGTGCCCCTCGCATTCCCGAGAATCCACTCCGACTTTTGAGGTAGTTGTAATTTACGTGCCAAGTCAAGGACGAGAAGTCAACATTGTAGTCCAAGTGGCCGGTGAAGGGGTTGAACCCGCTACCTATGCATCAGCACAGCGGAAGTTTAAGAACGAGCGCTCGTATGCATTCAACCATGCTGCCCTCCTGTAAGAAATACGATACTCATGGCTCTCTGATCTGACAACCTGTCCCACACAACACTATATATATCACATCAATACCCCAGCTTCTCGGCCTGTTATTTCTCCACCACAAACCTGTCATTATCACAATATCTGTGACATAAACCCACACTCGGGTATATGATTTGTTCTTCATCTGGTTCTGCATTCGTTCTTGTTCTGTTCCAGTTCTTTTCCCGCCGTTACTGACAGCCAGGTACGATGTACATAGCCGGGCCGTGACGTCATGCCAAAAAAAAAATGTCACTTCTGAAATCAATATGGCCTCCATTTTGAATCGTGCAGTCTGCCAGCATGATTCGTGCTAGAGGGCTGTATCTGCACGTATTGAAATTGACATGTCACTTTCCAGCTTCCAACACGAGTGCCCATGAATTTCAGTTTAAGAACAATCATGCAAATTCTTCATGAAGTGAAAAATTTAGCGGCGGTGCTCTTGCTCGCTGATTCTCTGTCTGTCTGTCTGTCTGTCTGTCTGTCTGTCTGTCTGTCTGTCTGTCTGTCTGTCTGTCTGTCTGTCTGTCTGTCTGTCTGTCTGTCTGTCTGTCTGTCTGTCTGTCTGTCTGTCTGTCTGTCCGTCTCTCTCTCTCTCTGTCTCTCTCTCTCTCTATTTTCCTATTTCTCTGTCTGTCTTCTGTCTCTCTCGCTGGCTCTCTGTCTGTCTCTCTCTGTATCTCTTCATTCTCTCTATCTGCCTGTCTCCGCCTTTTACGCTCTCTGTCCCTGTCTTTTTCACTCTCTGTCTGTCTGTTTCTGTTTTTCACGTTCTCTGTCTTTGTGTTTTTCTCCATCTATGCCTATCTGCATGACTCTGTCTCGTCTGTCTGTATGTTATGTCTTTCTGTCTCTACCTCTGTCTGTGTGTGTCTCTCTCTGTTTATCTCCGTCTCTCTCTCTCTTACTCTCTCTCTCTCTCTCTGTATGTGTGTGTGTGCGCGCGTCTCGTCTCTGTCTGTCTAACTCTGTATGTCTGTTTCTGTGCCTCCCCCTCCCTCTCCTCTCTCCCCTCTCCCTCTCCCCCTCTCCTCTCTCTGTATCTCCAGCTGTGCACAAATGTATATGTCTCAAGTCAGCAGTATATTGGGTACGGGTAAAGCTGTCAGACAGTCGCGACATGCGCGTGTTTTGTCTGAACAGCCGTTTAGCGCAGCCGTTGTAGCTCGGCTTGTCCTGGTTATTTGACCCTGTCCTGCTCTAGACTTCCCGCCCTGTCTGCTATACATAAGCAGCGCTGTTCTTTATAAATAGGCAGATCTGCCCGCTATAAATATGCAAAACAGTCTGCCTGGTGGTCACGCAACCGCGTTTGTTGTAGCCGTTTATAGACAATCATTTCTGTTATAGACACAGAACTCTGATTGTTACAGACACAACATCCAGTCTGTTAAAGACACAAAACCAGGTCTGTTAAAGACACACTACCCGGTCTGTTATAGACACGCTGTCCAGCCTTCTATATGGAATGAGTCATATCTTCTGTTCTATAGAGAATCAGTCATATTTTCTATAGAGAATCAGCCATATCTTCTATAGAGAATAAGACATTTCTCCTATAGAGAATCAGCCATATCTTCTATAGAGAATCAGACATTTCTTCTATAGAGAATCAGTCACATCTTCTATAGAGAATCAGCCATATCTTCTATAGAGAATCAGACATTTATTCTATAGAGAATCAGTCACATCTTCTATAGACACGCAGGATGGGGAGACACAAGATGGGGAGACAGGATGGGGAAACACGGGATGGGGAGACACGAGAGGGGGAGACACAAGATGGGGAGATACAGGATGGGGAGACACGAGAGGGGGAAACACAGGATGGGAGGCACGTGATGGGGAGACACGAGAGAGGGAGACACAGGATGGGGAGACACGGGGATGGGGGAGGAGACACAGTAGGGCAGCCATGTCTTCTATATACAAGCATCCATATATTCCGTAGACATGCAACCATATCTTCTATAGATATGCAGAAATATCTTCTATAGCCAAGCATCCATATCTTCTATAGACATGCAGACATATCTTCTATAGATATGCAGACATATCTTCTATAGATATGCAGATATATCTTGTATAGATATGCAGACATATCTTCTATAGACAAGCATCCTATATCTTCTATAGATATGCAGACATATCTTCTATAGACAAGCATCCATATCTTCTATAGATATGCAGACATATCTTCTATAGACATGCATCCATATCTTCTATAGACAAGCATCCATATCTTCTATAGATATGCAGACATTCTTCTATGATATGCAGATATTCTTGTATAGATATGCAGACATATCTTCTATAGACAAGCATCCATATCTTTTAATAGGCCATGGAGCATATCTTCTAGTAGACATGCAAATCCATATCTTCTATAGCCAAGCATACCATATCTTCTTATAGCCAAGCATTCCATATCTTTCTATAGACATGCAGACAATATCTTCTATAGACAAGCATCCATATCTTCCTATAGCCAAGCATCCATATCTTCTTATAGCCAAGCCATCCATATCGTCTATAGCCAAGCATCCATATCTTCTATAGCCAAGCATCCATATCTTCTATAGCCAAGCATCCATATCTTCTATAGACATGCAGACATATCTTCTATAGCCAAGCATCCATATCTTCTATAGCCAAGCATCCATATCTTCTATAGCCAAGCATCCATATCTTCTATAGACATGCAGACATATCTTCTATAGCCAAGCATCCATATCTTCTATAGCCAAGCATCCATATCTTCTATAGACATGCAGACATATCTTCTATAGACAAGCATCCATATCTTCTATAGCCAAGCATCCATATCTTCTATAGCCAAGCATCCATATCTTCTATAGCCAAGCATCCATATCTTCTATAGCCAAGCATCCATATCTTCTATAGCCAAGCATCCATATCTTCTATAGACATGCAGACATATCTTCTATAGCCAAGCATCCATATCTTCTATAGCCAAGCATCCATATCTTCTATAGACATGCAGACATATCTTCTATAGCCAAGCATCCATATCTTCTATAGACATGCAGACATATCTTCTATAGACAAGCATCCATATCTTCTATAGACATGCAGACATATCTTCTATAGCCAAGCATCCATATCTTCTATAGACATGCAGACATATCTTCTATAGCCAAGCATCCATATCTTCTATAGACAAGCATCCATATCTTCTATAGCCAAGCATCCATATCTTCTATAGCCAAGCATCCATATCTTCTATAGCCAAGCATCCATATCTTCTATAGCCAAGCATCCATATCTTCTATAGCCAAGCATCCATATCTTCTATAGCCAAGCATCCATATCTTCTATAGCCAAGCATCCATATCTTCTATAGACATGCAGACATATCTTCTATAGCCAAGCATCCATATCTTCTATAGATATGCAGACATATCTTCTATAGCCAAGCATCCATATCTTCTATAGATATGCAGACATATCTTCTATAGACAAGCATCCATATCTTCTATAGATATGCAAACATATCTTCTATAGACAAGCATCCATATCTTCTATAGACATGCAGACATATCTTCTATAGCTGTGGGATAATAAATGAGAATACCATATGAAATGGACTGAGATTGTGTCTAGGGGTGTCCTGTTAAAATCCCGAGAGAAGACTGGACTCAACAAGCACATCTTTAAACTTATTATCTGTTGGGATTATTGACTGACTTTGGTCTACACTCCTCTCTTCTGTCTTCCCTTCCATATATCTATTTCTTTCTCTCTCTCTATTATTCCCTCAACACATACTCCGACAACAGTTCCTTTCAACGATAAGATAAAAGATTTATTATAAAAAACTATGTCTGGTGTATGTATGGATATTGTCTATGTAGTTGGTATGTTCTTCTAGTGTGGTTGCCAGATATGAACTCTGAATGTCTATCAGCGTTGTTGCTTCTCAGCCTTTCATTCTTCAAGATCACAGGACAGCACATCAAACAGGACAGAGCTCACCCGGATGATCCGTATGCTTGCATCTAATGGTAAATCCGTTATAGAATGAACCAAAAACTGTTCACCACAGAGTCAAGGTACCGTAATAAAAATCCCGTAAGTTTATGAATGCTCCTGAATCTGTTTCATGACGGTACGTATCCACCATCGAAAAACCACCACATCGTCACCGTTCTTCTTATAGTCTGTTATTACTAATACTGTTTTACTTGTCTATTCTTTCTTCCTTATGCCTACCATACGTTTGTAGTTGTAAGTATCCCTGCTTGCCACAGGTTAACATCCTTTCCTTTTAAGGGTTTAGTGGTATATTCGTTTGAGCATACAGTGTTCTGTATTTGATTTAACTTATTTCTTTCTTCATCTTAAAACATGTTCATATTCTGTTTGGTTCCATGTAAGTACTTTATTTGTTCAAGGGTATTCCTCTTCATCTCTTCTCTGCTTTCACTAGGAGAGTGGAACCTGGAAAAGTATAACAAATCCAGTGATAAGCGTCCGCCCCTTTCTACTACTTATGCAAGTGTCCTTCTCCAGCCATAATGACAAGGCTTCCGAAGTGAACACCCGCATAAGACATATGAATTCACCAAAGTCTAAACTATCTACTAATAGAAAGCAATGGTAAAGGCTATTCATTCACATCTATCTTCCTATGCTAAACTATATCTAATATCTTTATACCTTATTTAGGCATCTATGTTCCTGGAATCGAAAAAACACTTAGCGAATAACACACTATTATCCCCTCTTTCCATCATTAGGGACGTGTATTTCTATTCCCACTCAAGAACATATCTCCTTCAGGTCAGTTTGGAACACACACTAACTTTACACAAAGAATTGACCCTCTTTATATCGGTCATTTATGCCGCATAGTCCTTGACATTGCTGGACACCTCACATCCAGACTGCATTATCATTGATTAGTGGAAAATTACCGCTCTGAACCGTTTCCATTCTTCATACATTCAGACCGCAATATGCTATCCAATAATGCTGTCTGCCTTTGTTGCAAACCAATTTTTCCACGCGACAGGTTACCTGTACTGTTGGCCTCCTTCTGGGGCTTGACCTAGAAACCCATGCGCCTGGTCACTCCTTTGTTGGTTAACCCTTTTCCTACCTGGTTAGTCGGTGTATACAGTCGTCC
Source organism: Cepaea nemoralis (assembly GCA_014155875.1). NCBI lineage: Eukaryota > Metazoa > Mollusca > Gastropoda > Stylommatophora > Helicidae > Cepaea > Cepaea nemoralis. Next base: position 76,846 of record JACEFZ010001238.1, read on the forward strand.
ATCTGGGAATCGTTAACTCTTCAGTATTCCACGACATAGGCCCCCTCTTAAGAGATTAGACCGCGTCGAATCTTTCTCACTGTAGGTTTGATTCCCATGATCCACAACCCTAGTCTTCTTCCTCCGGAGCTGGATGTCTGGATATCAAATCCGCTCCTACATTCTCCTTACCAAGGATGTATTCCATTGTGAAGTCCAGTTGCAGCAACAACGTCCATCACATCCACCGTGCGTTGAGCTTCTGCGAAGTAGCTATTAACATCACGTGTTGATGATATGATTGGATCCTCACATGGCTCACTTCATTATCCAGTAGGCGCTCTAATTGACACCCTACTATACTACTAACGACTGAAACTAGTGTTGGCTCCTCGCTCCTGTACGTCTGGTCGACCTACTTTCGACTTGCGTCAGCGACGGCTCACAATACAGACGGATTGTCCCATCCTGATTGTAACACTGCTTCCATGTCCTCTTGGTTTCCCCCGGCTTTTCCTCTGGGGATGTTCCGCCTCGTCCTCGTCGGACCGAGTCGTCTTTCCCAAACCTCCTGGGCTTTTGCTTCCAGGACCATCTTGGGCGATGTTGTATCTGGTCAGCCAATCTTTGGTTGGAGTCCTGGGTAATTCTCGCTTTTCCCGACGTTACCCACCCCTTCTGAACTTGGTTACCGGTGAAACTTTCACTCTTGTCCTTTCCCTGACTTGTGATTTCCCTCCTCCTGTCGTTGGGTAAATCTGACCTATCACGTACTGTCCCATAGGCCCTCCTATGTTGTACTGGCGATCTCTGGTCTTCGTCTGGACTGGTAACCTTTGTCCCAATGGCTGCCATCACCATAAAGTGCGAAGCTTTGCTCCCGGATCTCTCTTCATATTTCCTAATGAGATGTCTAGGGAGATTTTTCTTCTCTTCCCCGATCCGTATTTTGTAGATGTTCTTGGACACCACCTTTTCCACAGGATAAGGTCCTTTCCATCCTACTTGGAGTATATTGGTCTCTGCTGGACTCCACACTTCCACTTTGTCTTCCACTTTAAGAGCTAGTTTCCTCTTAATTCGCTTGTTGGGTGGTGCTTTCTGGCACTCCGAACAAGACTTCACCCACCGGCGTACATCTCCGGTCATTCCTGGCCAGCAATAATGGCCGGATATTTGCTGCAAGGTCTCTCTGACACCCATATGTCGATTCTCGCCTATGATGTGTCCACTCTGAAGAATGTGAGGACGGTGGGTCTCTGGAACCACCCACTGCTCATGCAGGTTATCTCCCCTCCCAGCTCTCCGATAGAGTAGTTGATTCTTCAGAAAGTACTGTCCCCGTTCTGGTGGCTCAGCACTTCTTTGCAGCTTCCTGTAGCAAGGATGCAACGTAGTATCCTTCCTCTGGGCAGTATGCAATTCTCCTATCCCTGAGTTGTCGCATAGTGTCTCTGCCTCTTTTTCCTTCCCTTGAGATCCACTGACTACTGTTCCCTTGTGGGCTGGCTGTTTGGGCATCCCCAAAAAGACATATTTCGTGCCAATGATCATTGGAAATAAGGAGTCAGATAATACAGCAGCTGGAATAATGCCCGTGACGTACCTGGATTTAATCTCCACCTTGGCGATTGGCAGCGTCATGGTAACAGCACTCCTCATTGCCGGCTGTATCTCTATGGTCTCCCCTGTAAATTGGTCTGGGCTTACCAAGCTGGCGTCCACCACCGCTTCCCCATCCAAACCGGTATCGTAGAGACAAGCAACCTGCTGGCCATTGACTTCAATAAGTTCAACCACAGGTGGTCTCTCTTGGTCCTGAGTGTCTTTCATCTCCTTGACCGTTTCCTTGCCTTCCTCTTTTGATTCCTCGAGGTTGGTTATGCAATTGGCGTGTTTGGCCTTGCATCTGCAGTCCACAGTATTATGTGTTGTCGACTGGCAGTGAGTGCACTCTGTTCCCTTCCTAGGTTTCCGTGTGTCCTTTTTGTTCCTTTCTCCTTCGCCGACCTCAGCCTTGTCTGTGATCACCGATGTAGGAATCACTTTGCATGCTGCGAAGTAAGAACTTTTAGGTTTCGATCTGCAGTCTTTGGTGTTGTGGGAGGCCGCCTTACAAAATGAACACCACTTTTCAGACCACTGTCGTTTCGCTTGAGAATTCGAGGTGCTCTGGTTTCCTACCTTCACCTTCTCTGAACTCTCCTCTGTGTGCTTTATATAAGGTTCCCCTTTTTCTCCTTCCCAGTTTTTAGGTTTCTTTTTCTCTGGTTTCTCCTGACCTTTGGTTTGTGTACTTAGTTCCTCAGTTTCACCATGTACTTCCACGAATCGTTCCGCCAGCTTATTCACAACATCAATCCGTTCCGCCCCTTGTTCTCCCAAGAAGGTTCTGAGAGGTTTCGACATTTGCTTTCGCATTTGGTCTACCACCATCATCTCTTCGAGACTCTCATAATCCCTCGTGAATTCTGCCAAGTCCATCCATTTCTGGAGATAGGATTTCAGCCTCAGACTGTAGGCGGCGAATAGTTCTCCCGGCTCTCGTCTAGACGATCTAAACTTCTTCCTATACGTTTGTGCGGTTATGTCAAAATGTTTCATCAAAGCTGCTTTTAATTCCTCGTAATTATTTTCCTGTCCTGGTGGTAAGCGTGTGTACACTTCAAATCCCGAACCGATTAAACCCTGGGATAGTTTAAGAGCCCATCTGCTCCGATCCAGCCCCATAGCGACTGACATTGCTTCGAAACGAGATGCGTACTGGTCAAAGCGTTCCTTAGACTGATCGAAGACAGCTAAGGGAAACTTCATGGCATGGTAACCATGTCCACTCATATGGGTTGCACCAGGTGAAGAAGAATTTCCTTCCACTCCATCTATTTCTCCCTTAGTTTGTGTCTTGAGCTCCAGTTCTCGCATGCGGTATTCATGTTCCCTTATCTTGTGGGCTTCTTCTGCTTCCAACTGGGTCTTCCGCTCCTCCCTTTCCGCTTGACGAACCTCTCGCTCTCTTTCTTGTATATAATCAGTTAGCTCGGAACCGGCTAAACCAATTGCCTCCCCGTTGGCCCTCAGTTCGGCTGTAGTTACTTTAGGAGTTGCCATAGTTACAGCAGATAAGTCAGCACGTTGCGTAAAGACACCTCAAACAGTAAAGAATACTCACTATAAACAGATAATCTACCTAGAACCTATATCATTTATCTATATCTATTAATTATTATAAATCTCCAACACCACACAGTACATCACAACCACTCTCTCATCCACAAGAGGAGATATAGGATAAAGACTTATGTAGACGTGTGACCGTGTGATTAGGTATGTAATGTGTCTTACCACCTATCCACATTCACTCTGTCTGGAACTTTCTCACTGCAAAGTCACCAGCATTAATGAAATGTTTCTACCATAAATGTAATGGCACCATATATCCAATGGACGTCCTTCCATTAAAAGTCATCAATATATACTTCTATTTATTCCAATCAGTATGTCCCAACATGTAGGTACTCCGCTATGCCTGTGCCAATATGCAAGTACCCCTTTATTCATATGCCATGTTATGCATTCAGGTCATATGGGTATAATGTATGTACGTATCCCGCTCGCTCCACCAATTATGTCCTGTTAAAATCCCGAGAGAAGACTGGACTCAACAAGCACATCTTTAAACTTATTATCTGTTGGGATTATTGACTGACTTTGGTCTACACTCCTCTCTTCTGTCTTCCCTTCCATATATCTATTTCTTTCTCTCTCTCTATTATTCCCTCAACACATACTCCGACAACAGTTCCTTTCAACGATAAGATAAAAGATTTATTATAAAAAACTATGTCTGGTGTATGTATGGATATTGTCTATGTAGTTGGTATGTTCTTCTAGTGTGGTTGCCAGATATGAACTCTGAATGTCTATCAGCGTTGTTGCTTCTCAGCCTTTCATTCTTCAAGATCACAGGACAGCACATCAAACAGGACAGAGCTCACCCGGATGATCCGTATGCTTGCATCTAATGGTAAATCCGTTATAGAATGAACCAAAAACTGTTCACCACAGAGTCAAGGTACCGTAATAAAAATCCCGTAAGTTTATGAATGCACCTGAATCTGTTTCATGACTGTAAGTATCCATCATCGAAAAACCACCACATCGTCACCGTTCTTCTTATAGTCTGTTATTACTAATACTGTTTTACTTGTCTATTCTTTCTTCCTTATGCCTACCATACGTTTGTAGTTGTAAGTATCCCTGCTTGCCACAGTTTAACATCCTTTCCTTTTAAGGGTTTAGTGGTATATTCGTTTGAGCATACAGTGTTCTGTATTTGATTTAACTTATTTCTTTCTTCATCTTAAAACATGTTCATATTCTGTTTGGTTCCATGTAAGTACTTTATTTGTTCAAGGGTATTCCTCTTCATCTCTTCTCTGCTTTCACTAGGAGAGTGGAACCTGGAAAAGTATAACAAATCCAGTGATAAGCGTCCGCCCCTTTCTACTACTTATGCAAGTGTCCTTCTCCAGCCATAATGACAAGGCTTCCGAAGTGAACACCCGCATAAGACATATGAATTCACCAAAGTCTAAACTATCTACTAATAGAAAGCAATGGTAAAGGCTATTCATTCACATCTATCTTCCTATGCTAAACTATATCTAATATCTTTATACCTTATTTAGGCATCTATGTTCCTGGAATCGAAAAAACACTTAGCGAATAACACACTATTATCCCCTCTTTCCATCATTAGGGACGTGTATTTCTATTCCCACTCAAGAACATATCTCCTTCAGGTCAGTTTGGAACACACACTAACTTTACACAAAGAATTGACCCTCTTTATATCGGTCATTTATGCCGCATAGTCCTTGACATTGCTGGACACCTCACATCCAGACTGCATTATCATTGATTAGTGGAAAATTACCGCTCTGAACTGTTTCCATTCTTCATACATTCAGACCGCAATATGCTATCCAATAATGCTGTCTGCCTTTGTTGCAAACCAATTTTTCCACGCGACAGGTTACCTGTACTGTTGGCCTCCTTCTGGGCTTTGACCTAGAAACACATGCGCCTGGTCACTCCTTTGTTAACCCTTCTCCTACCTGGGTAGTCGGTGTATGCAGTCGTCCATCTGGGAATCGTTAACTCTTCAGTATTCCACGACAAGGGGTAATAATCAATAGGTCCATCAGGTTCGCCGCATAAAGGCAGTTGATCGAGACAGTTTATTTCCTACAAAGACTCCAGGAATAGAGTCGTTATTGGCTCTATTGAAGTAAGAATGGGGTTATGGTCGGATAGACACCACCCACGTTACAAGATAAACTACCTTCCTAAAGAATAAAACAGAGAATAGGTCACTTAACCACAGATCTCTATCAAGTTGTTATCCTTGGATAAAATATCTGAGACTGTGTGTTGGTCGACCTCCCACTGGATTCTCTGCAGAAAAACATATAGTAGCACAGTTCTCTACAATAACAAACAGTGTTACACTGGTCACTAGACAATGAAAACTCTCCTGACGTACATATATGTTTATTGCCAGACTCTCATAATCTGGAAGTACAAGACTCTGTCTCCACTACAATCTATCAAAACATCAAACAAAAAATACATTCTCAAATAATGTATTCAATTCTAATTTAACAACTCCCTCCTCCTCTTCTCTGCCCTGCACCTAAAAACCAATCATAGATCAGGGATCTGACTGTTTATTGGGTCCTTGTTGTAACTACGTTCTTGAAGACACCAATCTTATAAATCAAGAAAATGTAGATTCACTCCACACTGGGCTTCTCTACAACTGTCTTCCTTCTACCACAACAACAGTTCTATGACGACACTTCTATTGTTCTACCCTAAATCCTCTTCTGATTCTACTGCTGAAATAGATGGGCTCCTCCCATCCTAACATGACCAAACACCACCATGTGCCACTGAGAAAAAACAAGGTTCTCTGGATACTGAACACGGTAATGGGGATACGGCTCATTGACGTTGATAACATACAGTCATAATTGACCAACAAAAGGAACTGTCTGCAATTGTCCCTTCGATAAAAATGATGATGGTGTGACTTGAACCCTGGACTACTCGATCTGGCATTGGTCTTGAGAGGAAAATATGTCTGCACAAAATAGGGATTTCACCCCTGGGTATTAATGTCCATCATTCTGGAAAAGTTGAAGCACGGACTCTCAACGACGTACTGGGGTTGTTGGTGAAGGAAGGACTCTCCCTGAGCATGGGTCATAGCTAGTTGAACCTCTCTAGGCGATCTCCCGAAGATTGTAAGACTTGCATGCTTCATCGTTGACAAAGACGAAATCTCAAATGTCTCAGTACGACATTTAAACAAACCTGGAAAACGTAGCTGGGTTCATATCTAAGTCAAATTATGATGACCACTCATAAGGAAAGTACCATCCCATCCGTGACTTTGGCAGACCTATAACTTCCATGATTCACCAGGAAGAATAAGAAGCCCCTCTCCCAACATTCTGGAACGAATAAAGCACAGACTCTCAACAAAGTCGCTGGGGTCTCCAGCGAACGAAGAACTCTCTATACGTTGGGGTCATAGCTGGCTGAACATCGTTAGGCGGCCTCCCGTAAAATAAATGGGTAACATACTTCGTCCAAAGGAAAAGATGCATCCACAATATCGCAGTGGGACATTGTAGCAAACAGAGGGATCCGGACTGGTTTCATAGTTCACTCCATTGCATATGACTGCTTCACATCGAGAGTAACATCCAGTCTGTAAGCCGTTGCAGACTATAACTTCCCGGATATTACAGGAAGAATATACGTGTCATCTCTCGTCAGACGCCAGTGAATGAGTAGTAGACGCTTTTCAATACAGGCTGGCACCAGAGTGGCCAAACCGAAAAAAGGAGATAACTCCGTCCGGAGTTTCTCTCTGTTGCTAGAAGAAAAATAGGGGATTACTTCCCCCGCCTCCGATTCTTGGAATGAATGCCGAGGTCCATAAGTACTGAGTGGCGCATACTCTGCCTATTAAAGCCAATAGTTGTTGACTCAGCTAAAATCAGCCAAGATCCAACCAAGATGTCCCACGCCCTTTGCCTCAATGTCTGCAAATCAAAAATGTCAAGCCGTGAGTATTCTAGCTTATTATGCAGGTTCATAAGACTCACAGAGACAACAATTAGACATATAGGTCAGAGGACAATCCTCATATCATAAGTGGGTATCACCTGTGGGCCTGTAACGTATGGGTCTATTTGGCGGGAAGGTGGGCGGTAATCTGAACACTCTACCAACCTCACGCTTCTACCTATACAACGAACAGGACATCACAGATACCAAATGGAGATATATTCTCACACATACAAACACTCCTCTCTATATGGGAGTACAACAATCTGTTATAGAACATGACCAGGGGGGGGGGGTGTGACTAAGGTCGGAGTTTTGTAAATATTGGCTCCAATGTCTTGTTATTTTGGCAAGCACACTGCACGATTTACGGCAGGTAAAAATGAGTATTTAGGTATGTGAACCGTTCTCATAAATATAATTGAGCCACTGACATACCAGATCCACCAAATCCGACAAAAGCAATGGGGTGTCTTATCTAACTGTGTCCCCAGGCTGTCATACACACAAAATATACGTTCCGTCCCCGGCATATTCTGTACACAGATAAAGTAAAGATTCACACACACAAGATATATATATGCGTACAATATCTGAATCTTTAACAAAGGCATTATGTAACACCTGAATACTTTACCAAAGAGTCCGGTAAAGATAGGCTCTTCCCTAGATGAGAGTGAACCAAAAGTGAAGATAGATTGAACTCTGCAGAAACGGTACAGCATTTACAGAGACATCAAAGTCTTCAAAAGAAGATGAATCAGTAATCATAGCATGATAAGAATTATAAGCATAGGAATATAGGACAGTGGTATAGACGTTACAAGTCTCAGGCTGTCTTCTTACAGAAGTAACGGTGCCGTAGCAAACTCCGCCAAAATACATACATGACATGTAGTATTACTTCTCATATCAAACAAAGATTGTATTAAATATCTAACACAAATCTTATCATTCAAAAAAAAAACATATGTATGCTCACCAATGCAACATAGAGGCAAAAATTGGCCCACAAAGGGGCCTATACCCGCTCCCTGAACGAATCACATCCTAATCGGTGGCTGGCCCAGACTCAAGTGACCATGTCTGGTCCCGCCTGGGAGTTTTACCAAACTATTCCCTGCTATTTCCAGCTACTGGCACATTCCTCGCCTCTATCTGAGCGCTGGCATTCGTTACCATAAAAGGAATTGCCAGTCTCTCACACGTGAAATTCTCCTTTCTTGGAAAAGATATTTATAATCGGTTGCAAGCTGGAGTAAACTGGGACATTATGTCACAATAGCCAAGCATCCATATCTTCTATAGATATGCAGACATATCTTCTATAGCCAAGCATCCATATCTTCTGTAGACAAGCAGCCATATCTTCTATAGATATGCAGACATATCTTCTATAGCCAAGCATCCATATCTTCTATAGACATGCAGACATATCTTCTGTAGACAATGAGAAATATCTTCTGTAGACAATGAGAAATATCTTCTGTAGACAAGGAGACATATCTTCTATAGACAAGGAGAAATATCTTCTGTAGACAAGGAGAAATATATTCTGCAGACAAGAAGAAATATTTTCTGTAGAGAAGCAAGCATATCTTCTATAGAAAATCAACCATATTATGTAGAGGAGCCTAGGATTCTGAGATAAGTAGAAATTTAAAAAAATATAATTTTTCTTTTCATTCTCATTTTTTAAATCTTTCCATTCTTCTCATTCTGTTATTATACCTTAATGCAGTCACTGTAGTGTCTTCCCGTGTTTATATGTTGTGTTTTGTGTTTGTTTGCTGTTGAAGGCATGTCGCCTCAACGTCCGATGTCTTCCGTTAAGCTGCATTACTTCGTGTCATTTCATATTGTTTAAGTTTCCATAGCCTTACAGCAATTCCACTAAGTTTATTCATATTGTCTCGTATAGACACATAACTGTGTCTTTTATAGTCACACTGTTCTGTCTTATATAGGCACATTGTTTTTATTATAGACACGCAACACTGTTAGATATAGACACAGTCATGCTTTATATAGACAAAATCCTGCCTGATATAAACACTCATCCCTGACTGATATAAACACTCATCCCTGTCTGATATAGACACTCATCCCTGCCTGATATAGACATGCATCCCTGCTTGATATAGACACTCATCCCTGCCTGATATAAAAACTCATCCCTGCCTGATATAGACACCCATCCCTGTCTGATATAGACACTCATCCCTGTCTGATATAGACACTCATCCCTGTCTGATATAGACACTCATCCCTGTCTGATATTGACACTCATCCCTACATGATATTCACACTCATCTCTGCAAGATATAGACACTCATCCCCGCCTGATATAGACACTCATCCCTGCCTGATATAGACGCACATCCTTGCCTGATATAGACACTCATCCCTGCCTGGCCTGATATAGACACGCATCCCTGCCTGATATAGACACTCATCCCTGCCTGGCCTGATATAGACACGCATCCCTGCCTGATATAGACACTCATCCCTGCCTGGCCTGATATAGACACCCATCCCTACCTGATATAGACATGCATCCCTGCTTGATATAGACACTCATCCCTGCCTGATATAAAAACTCATCCCTGCCTGATATAGACACCCATCCCTGTCTGATATAGACACTCATCCCTGTCTGATATAGACACTCATCCCTGCCCGATACAGACACTCATCCCTGCCTGATATAGCCACGCGGCCCTGTCTAATATAGATAGGCAGTTCTGTCTACCAAAGATAGACAGCCCTGTCCGTCTAGACACAGCCCGTCTGCTCCAACACATTAAGATGTAACTCATACCATGCCTGCCAGTTCCAGATGGACATACGGTGAAGACAGAAATTTGTCACCTTCCTCATAGAGTCGTGATCTAGTATATGTGACGTTTACAATAAGCAGAATAATGACCGTAACATTTGTACATGCATATTCGAACCCACGGCCATCGATCCTGAACACAAGCGCCTGGCTACAGGTGGGGCACACGAGGGTCTAGCCACGGGTGATCAAGGGTCGGAAACCCCCTGGAGGCGGGATTTAAATTAATAATAACATGTGTTCCCAAGGAGATCCAGCTTTACAAAATAGTAGACACAGCCTTACAAAATAGTAGACCCAGCCTTACAAAATAGTAGACCCAGCCTTACAAAATAATGACATATGTTCCCAAGTAGACCCAGCCTTACAACATAATAGACCCAGCCTTACAAAACAGTAGACCCAGCCTTACAAAATAGTAACATTAAGGACAATTTTACACGCCTTTGAGTGTACTGGTCGTATTGTACTAGAAAATTGCCTCTGTGCAAATTGGGACCCGTGATCATCAAGGAGTCAGCCAAGCTTTTGGACCAGGCTGACACAGGTACCAGACTTTGTTTCATAAACAACAGATAGGAGATACTGATGAATGTCACTATGGGACTCGAAAATTGACGCCAAACATTTGTTGCCAGGAGTGTTCTTTTTTTGCAGAATAGAGAGAAGTATTTTAGCCTACATCCGCTTCATTTGAGGATACACTTAATGGTAATGTCAACAAGCTTCAGTTGGCTGCTGCTTTCTTTGAATTTATTCATTTTGTCGTGTGAATAAACGTAGAAGAAGGAGCAGGAGAATAACAATAAGAGAAAGTGGAGGAAGTAGATGTGGAGGAGGAAGAATTAGAACAAGAACAAGAAGAGGAGGAGAAAGAAGAAGGGAAAGAACAAGAACAAGAAGAGGAGGAGAAAGAAGAAGGGAAAGAACAAGAAGAGGAGGAGAAAGAAGAAGGGAAAGAACAAGAAGGGGGTGGGGGAGAAAGAAGAAGAACAGGAAAAGGAGGAGAAAGAAAGAGAAGAGGAAGAAGAACAAGAACAGAAAGAGGGGGAGAAAGAAGAAGAGAACGAATAAGAACAAGAACAAGAAAAGAAAGAGAAAGAAGAAGAGGCGGAGGAAGAGGATGATGATAATCAATAAGAAGAAGAGGAAGATGATGATGATGATGATAATCAATAAGAAGAAGAGGAAGATGATGATAAAGAGGTAGATAAAGATAATGATAATGACCACCTTGCTACAGGGGAACCAGAATCACGAGAAGGTTTGCCTGATTGAGCACCAAGAGAGAAAATATGATTGGCAAATCATCGGAAAAGAAAACGAACTACAACCCATCAGATAATGACAAATAATAAATGATAAATCAATGGAGGCATCGCAATAAGTGGGCTTGAGCCGAGCACAGTGGAAAAAGTTCAAGTACCTAGAATGTATTCCATAGATGAGGACGGGACGAATGGAGATGGAGGCGAGCAAGCTGCATCGGTGTGTGTGTGTGTGTGTGTGTGTGTGTGTGTGTGTGTGTCTGTGTGTGCGTGTGTGTGTGTGAGTATGTGTGTGTGTGTCAGTGAGGATAGAGAGAGTTGCCTCTCCGAAGTATCTCTCGCCCTGTTCTTCCCCTTCCCCAATTCTCTCTCCTTATTCGTTCTCCCCCTATGCTCTCTCTCTCTCTCTCTATCTATCTATCTATCTCTCTCTCTCTCTATCTCTCTCTCTCTCTCTCTCTCTCTCTCTCTCTGTCCATATTCTCTATTCTTATTCTATCTCTCCAAACTCTCTCCCTACACTGTCTCCATATTCTTTCTCTCTCTATTTTCTCTCTCTCCATATTCTCCGTCTCCCCATTCTCCATCTCCCTATTCTCTCTCTCTCTCTCTCTATTCTCTCTCTCCCTAGTCTATCTCCCTCCCTATGATCTCTCGCTATTCTCTCTCCCCATCTTCCCACTCTGTCCTCTTCTCTCTCTCTCACCTACCCCCCTCCCTATACTCTCCCTCCCTCTTCTCTCTTTCTCTCCAGATACTCTATATCACGTGTGTGCAGGTGATGGACATGATCATCTGCCTGGTTCTGTCCTGGTGTATAAATCAAACCAGGTACAGATCAGAAGACGCCGTGGCCTAGAGGTAGTGAACGCAGTTCACAAATTCCCGAAATACCCTGCGCAAGGTTCGAAATCAACCGTATGCGATTTAGCAGCAGATCGTCTTACGCTGATTTCGATCGTTTGAGCATCGGTCGTTCAGAAAGCAACGGCAAACCACTGAACGTTAAAAACTGTCTGGTAAACCACAGACAGCGAAATAATTATGAGGTTCATTGCGACGTCGTGTAAAGGATACAACTAATTTTTAACAAGTGAGAAAGACAAGTTGAGGCTTTGAGTATGTCAGGACATAAACTCTCTTTGGGTTCCTTACATAAAGAGCATGGATATATAGGGGTCACCAGGCTTGAGATTTTGCAGCCACTATGATCGATCCCACAGGGTCAACAAACATTTTTTTTTAAAACCTGGCGGCAAAGAATTGGCAGGGGGGGGGGTGGGGGGGGGGTGAGGTTGTCTCCAGTGTCTCAGGGTGAGCTTATAGTAGAGGAGCATGAGACACAAGCAAACGTAACAGAGGTTTGTGCCGCAGAACCAAGGAAGATGTGGAAACCGTCCATAGATGAGATCGGAGGGGATCAGACAATGGGCAAGTCCTGCAATCTATATTGATAGATGAGTGTGTTACATTTAAAGTGACAAGCTTTTTAAATCTTGACAGGTAGACGCTTGTACAGTCGCTTGGCTCAACTTGTGGCTAGCTTGTAGAGTTGCTTGGCTCAACTTGTGGCTAGCTTGTACAGTCGCTTGGCTCAACTTGTCGCTCAACTTGTGGCTAGCTTGTAGAGTTGCTTGGCTCAACTTGTGGCTAGCTTGTAGAGTTGCTTGGCTCAACTTGTGGCTAGCTTGTAGAGTTGCTTGGCTCAACTTGTGGCTAGCTTGTAGAGTTGCTTGGCTCAACTTGTGGCTAGCTTGTAGAGTTGCTTGGCTCAACTTGTGGCTAGCTTGTAGAGTTGCTTGGCTCAACTTGTGGCTAGCTTGTAGAGTTGCTTGGCTCAACTTGTGGCTAGCTTGTACAGTTGCTTGGCTCAACTTGTGGCTAGCTTGTACAGTTGCTTGGCTCAACTTGTGGCTAGCTTGTAGAGTTGCTTGGCTCAACTTGTGGCTAGCTTGTAGAGTTGCTTGGCTCAACTTGTGGCTAGCTTGTAGAGTTGCTTGGCTCAACTTGTGGCTAGCTTGTAGAGTTGCTTGGCTCAACATGTGGCTAGCTTGTACAATTACTTGGCTCAACTTGTGGCTAGCTTTTACAGTTGCTTGGCTCAACTTGTGGCTAGCTTGTAGAGTTGCTTGGCTCAACTTGTGGCTAGCTTGTAGAGTTGCTTGGCTCAACTTGTGGCTAGCTTGTACAGTTGCTTGGCTCAACTTGTGGCTAGCTTGTACAGTTGCTTGGCTCAACTTGTGGCTAGCTTGTAGAGTTGCTTGGCTCAACTTGTGGCTAGCTTGTAGAGTTGCTTGGCTCAACTTGTGGCTAGCTTGTACAGTTGCTTGGCTCAACTTGTGGCTAGCTTGTACAGTTGCTTGGCTCATCTTGTGGCTAGCTTGTACAGTTGCTTGGCTCAACTTGTGGCTAGCTTGTAGAGTTGCTTGGCTCAACTTGTGGCTAGCTTGTAGAGTTGCTTGGCTCAACTTGTGGCTAGCTTGTAGAGTTGCTTGGCTCAACTTGTGGCTAGCTTGTAGAGTTGCTTGGCTCAACTTGTGGCTAGCTTGTAGAGTTGCTTGGCTCAACTTGTGGCTAGCTTGTACAGTTGCTTGGCTCAACTTGTGGCTAGCTTGTACAGTTGCTTGGCTCAACTTGTGGCTAGCTTGTAGAGTTGCTTGGCTCAACTTGTGGCTAGCTTGTAGAGTTGCTTGGCTCAACTTGTGGCTAGCTTGTAGAGTTGCTTGGCTCAACTTGTGGCTAGCTTGTAGAGTTGCTTGGCTCAACTTGTGGCTAGCTTGTAGAGTTGCTTGGCTCAACTTGTGGCTAGCTTGTACAGTTGCTTGGCTCAACTTGTGGCTAGCTTGTACAGTTGCTTGGCTCAACTTGTGGCTAGCTTGTAGAGTTGCTTGGCTCAACTTGTGGCTAGCTTGTAGAGTTGCTTGGCTCAACTTGTGGCTAGCTTGTAGAGTTGCTTGGCTCAACTTGTGGCTAGCTTGTAGAGTTGCTTGGCTCAACTTGTGGCTAGCTTGTAGAGTTGCTTGGCTCAACTTGTGGCTAGCTTGTACAGTTGCTTGGCTCAACTTGTGGCTAGCTTGTACAGTTGCTTGGCTCAACTTGTGGCTAGCTTGTAGAGTTGCTTGGCTCAACTTGTGGCTAGCTTGTAGAGTTGCTTGGCTCAACTTGTGGCTAGCTTGTAGAGTTGCTTGGCTCAACTTGTGGCTAGCTTGTAGAGTGCTTGGCTCAACTTGTGGCTAGCTTGTAGAGTTGCTTGGCTCAACTTGTGGCTAGCTTGTACAGTTGCTTGGCTCAACTTGTGGCTAGCTTGTACAGTTGCTTGGCTCAACTTGTGGCTAGCTTGTAGAGTTGCTTGGCTCAACTTGTGGCTAGCTTGTAGAGTTGCTTGGCTCAACTTGTGGCTAGCTTGTACAGTTGCTTGGCTCAACTTGTGGCTAGCTTGTAGAGTTGCTTGGCTCAACTTGTGGCTAGCTTGTAGAGTTGCTTGGCTCAACTTGTGGCTAGCTTGTAGAGTTGCTTGGCTCAACTTGTGGCTAGCTTGTAGAGTTGCTTGGCTCAACTTGTGGCTAGCTTGTAGAGTTGCTTGGCTCAACTTGTGGCTAGCTTGTAGAGTTGCTTGGCTCAACTTGTGGCTAGCTTGTACAGTTGCTTGGCTCAACTTGTGGCTAGCTTGTACAGTTGCTTGGCTCAACTTGTGGCTAGCTTGTACAGTTGCTTGGCTCAACTTGTGGCTAGCTTGTAGAGTTGCTTGGCTCAACTTGTGGCTAGCTTGTAGAGTTGCTTGGGTCAACTTGTGGCTAGCTTGTAGAGTTGCTTGGCTCAACTTGTGGCTAGCTTGTACAGTTGCTTGGCTCAACTTGTGGCTAGCTTGTACAGTTGCTTGGCTCAACTTGTGGCTAGCTTGTACAGTTGCTTGGCTCAACTTGTGGCTAGCTTGTAGAGTTGCTTGGCTCAACTTGTGGCTAGCTTGTAGAGTTGCTTGGCTCAACTTGTGGCTAGCTTGTAGAGTTGCTTGGCTCAACTTGTGGCTAGCTTGTACAGTTGCTTGGCTCAACTTGTGGCTAGCTTGTAGAGTTGCTTGGCTCAACTTGTGGCTAGCTTGTAGAGTTGCTTGGCTCAACTTGTGGCTAGCTTGTACAGTTGCTTGGCTCAACTTGTGGCTAGCTTGTAGAGTTGCTTGGCTCAACTTGTGGCTAGCTTGTAGAGTTGCTTGGCTCAACTTGTGGCTAGCTTGTAGAGTTGCTTGGCTCAACCTTGTGGCTAGCTTGTACAGTTGCTTGGCTCAACTTGTGGCTAGCTTGTAGAGTTGCTTGGCTCAACTTGTGGCTAGCTTGTAGAGTTGCTTGGCTCAACTTGTGGCTAGCTTGTACAGTTGCTTGGCTCAACTTGTGGCTAGCTTGTACAGTTGCTTGGCTCAACTTGTGGCTAGCTTGTAGAGTTGCTTGGCTCAACTTGTGGCTAGCTTGTAGAGTTGCTTGGCTCAACTTGTGGCTAGCTTGTAGAGTTGCTTGGCTCAACTTGTGGCTAGCTTGTAGAGTTGCTTGGCTCAACTTGTGGCTAGCTTGTACAATTACTTGGCTCAACTAGTGGCTAGCTTGTAGAGTTGCTTGGCTCAACTTGTGGCTAGCTTGTACAGTCGCTTGGCTCAACTTGTGGCTAGCTTGTACATTTGTTTGGCTCAACTTGTGGCTCAACTTGTGGCTAGCTTGTAGAGTTGCTGGCTCAACTTGTGGCTAGCTTGTAGAGTCGCTTGGCTCAACTTGTGGCTAGCTTGTACAGTTGCTTGGCTCAACTTGTGGCTAGCTTGTACCGTTGTTTGGCTCAACTTGTGGCTAGCTTGTATAATTTCTTGGCACAAGAAGCATCTAACTGGCCTAATTCTCTCAAATCACAGTTGCACACAGCATGCTGGATATGTATCTCTGCTGTGTCCATTAAAGCAGTCATTTCTGCACTCCCCCGGGAACAGATTTTGTTGGGAGAAAAACTGAGCATAGCAACGGATGACAAATAGCTGATGTTTGCGAACGAAATGGCTGTAATAACGACAGCAATACACAATCTATCATGATAGCTGGACGTAGTGGGATGTGTTTGTGGGGTAAATAGATGCCATATTTGCACGACCTTGTGAGATTATGTGGAAAATAGATCTCAGTGTCCGTTCGGCTCCTGTCCTCGTCAGTTTATGGGGAAAATAGATGTTCCGTGTATGTTCCTGCCCTCTTGAGTCTATGAGGAATATAGATGTTCCGTGTCTGCTCCTGCCCTCTTGAGTTTATGGGGAAAATAGATGTTCCGTGTCTGTTTCTGCCCTCTTGAGTCTATGGGGAATATAGATGTTCCGTGTCTGCTCCTGCCCTCTTGAGTTTATGGTGAAAATAGATGTTCCGTGTCTGTTCCTGCCTTCTTGAGTCTATGGGGAATATAGATGTCCCGTGTCTGCTCCTGCTCTCTTGAGTATGTTCCTGTCCTCTTGAGTTTATGGGGAATATAGATGTTCCGTGTCTGCTCCTGCTCGCTTGAGTTTATGGGGAAAATAGATGTTCCGTGTCTGTTCCTGCCCTCTTGAGTCTATGGGGAATATAGATGTTCCGTGTCTGTTCCTGCCCTCTTGAGTCTATGGGGAATATAGATGTTCCGTGTGTGCTCCTGCCCTCGTCAGTTTATGGGGAAAATAGATGTTCCGTGTCTGTTCCTGCCCTCTTGAGTCTATGGGGAAAATAGATGTTCCGTGTCTGCTCCTGCCCTCTTGAGTCTATGGGGAAAATAGATGTTCCGTGTCTGTTCCTGCCCTCTTGAGTCTATGGGGAATATAGATGTTCCGTGTCTGTTCCTGCCCTCTTGAGTCTATGAGGAATATAGATGTTCCGTGTCTGCTCCTGCCCTCTTGAGTTTATGGGGAAAATAGATGTTCCGTGTCTGCTCCTGCCCTCTTGAGTCTATGGGGAATATAGATGTTCCGTGTCTGCTCCTGCTCTCTTGAGTCTATGGGGAAAATAGATGTTCCGTGTCTGCTCCTGCTCTCTTGAGTCTATGGGGAAAATAGATGTTCCGTGTCTGTTCCTGCCCTCTTGAGTCTATGAGGAATATAGATGTTCCGTGTCTGCTCCTGCCCTCTTGAGTTTATGGGGAAAATAAATGTTCCGTGTCTGCTCCTGCCCTCGTCAGTTTATGAGGAATATAGATGTTCCGTGTCTGCTCCTGCCCTCGTCAGTTTATGGGGAATATAGATGTTCCGTGTCTGCTGCCCTCGTCAGTTTATGAGGAATATAGATGTTCTGTGTCTGCTCCTGCCCTCGTCAGTTTATGGGGAATATAGATGTTCCGTGTCTGCTCCTGCCCTCTTGAGTTTATGGGGAAAATAAATGTTCCGTGTCTGCTCCTGCCCTCGTCAGTTTATGGGGAATATAGATGTTCCGTGTCTGCTCCTGCCCTCTTGAGTTTATGGGGAAAATAAATGTTCCGTGTCTGCTCCTGCCCTCGTCAGTTTATGAGGAATATAGATGTTCCGTGTCTGCTCCTGCCCTCTTGAGTTTATGGGGAAAATAGATGTTCCGTGTCTGTTCCTGCTCTCTTGAGTATGTTCCTGCCCTCTTGAGTATGTGGGGAAAATAGATGTTCTGTGTATGTTCCTGCCCTCTTGAGTTTATGGGGAATATAGATGTTCCGTGTCTGCTCCTGCTCTCTTGAGTATATGGGTGAAATAGATGTTCCGTGTCTGTTCCTGCCCTCTTGAGTCTATGGGGAATATAGATGTTCCGTGTCTGCTCCTGCCCTCGTCAGTTTATGGGGAATATAGATGTTCCGTGTCTGTTCCTGCTCTCTTGAGTCTATGGGGAAAATAGATGTTCCGTGTCTGCTCCTGCCCTCTTGAGTCTATGGGGAAAATAGATGTTCCGTGTCTGCTCCTGCCCTCTTGAGTCTATGGGGAAAATAAATGTTCCGTGTCTGCTCCTGCCCTCTTGAGTCTATGGGGAAAATAGATGTTCCGTGTCTGCTCCTGCCCTCTTGAGTCTATGGGGAAAATAGATGTTCCGTGTCTGCTCCTGCCCTCTTGAGTCTATGGGGAAAATAGATGTTCCGTGTCTGCTCCTGCCCTCTTGAGTCTATGGGGAAAATAGATGTTCCGTGTCTGCTCCTGCCCTCTTGAATCTATGGGGAAAATAGATGTTCCGTGTCTGCTCCTGCCCTCGTCAGTTTATGGGGGAAATAGATGTTCCGTGTCTGCTCCTGCTCTCTTGAGTATATGGGGAAAATAGATGTTCCGTGTCTGCTCCTGCTCTCATGAGTATATGGGGAAAATAGGTGTTCCGTGTATGTTCATGCCCTCTTGAGTTTATGGGAAAAATAAATGTTCCGTTTCTGCTCATGCCCTCGTCAGTTTATGGGGAAAATAGATGTTCCGTGTCTGCTCCTGTCCTCTTGAGTTTATGGGGGGAAATAGATGTTCCGTGTCTGCTCTGTTTGTGATTTACCGGGCAATTCTATGTTCAGTAATTTACCATTGGAGGTCGGCTGGCTGAGAGGTGGGCTTAAACTTTCTATTCTGAGGACGGCATAGTGGGTTCGCTCCACTCGCCGATCAGCTGGATTTAAATGCTGACTTCTCGTTCGCCGAGCAATGACAGCTACTGGACGTGACAACTGCGTTGTAAATCACAGCCAGTAGGAGCTGGGGTTGATTGCAGCGTCCTTCAGAGACATGCACTTTAAGGTTGTCATGGCTTTCTGAACGGCCGACGCTTATGCCGCTTGAATAACGAAGACACAAACAATAGATTGCACGATTTATTGCCTTGCATATTTCGCTGCATCTCGTCAGGTACATACTGTAGAAATCACACAACAAAAATTGAATTAACTATATAAATCCTTCAAGCTGAAATAAACACATGTTCGCACAGTAATATCGATTGTCTACCACGGTAATTTTAAACTGACTAACATGTCTTCTTCTCCTCCTCCTCCCCTCCTCCTCCTCCCTCCCCTCCTCCCCCTCCCTCCCCTCCTCCCCCTCCCTCCCCTCCTCCCCCTCCCCCTCCTCCTCCCTCTCCATCATCTCCTCCCCCTCCTTCTCCCCCTCTTCCCCACTCCTCCTCCACCTCCCCTCCCCCTCTCCTCATCCCCCTCTCTCCTCCTCCCTCTCCTCCCCCTCCCCTTCCTCCCCCTCCCCCTCCTTCTCCTCTCCCTCCTCCTTCTCCTCCTCCTAATCCTAGCATTAAGCGAAATTTTCTAACTGCAACCAATAAATTATTAGACAGACAGGTAGACAGACAGACAGGGAGGGAGGTAGGGAGGGATAGACGGAGGGAGAGACGGACGGACGGGTAGACAGACAGACAGACAGATAGATAGATAGATAGATAGATAGATAGATAGATAGATAGATAGATAGATAGATAGATAGATAGATAGATAGATAGATAGATAGATAGATAGATAGATAGATAGATAGATAGAGAGAGGGGTAGGTAGGTTGGCAGGCAGACGGATAGATAGATGGATGGACGGACGGACGGACGGACGGACAGACAGACAGACAGACAGACAGACAGACAGACAGACAGACAGACAGATCCCCGCGAGGAGCTGGGCGAAGATGGGTCAGCTAGTGTCTTATAAAATGGCCAAAATATTATACTTGTCTCTTGTGATTATTTCCATAATTCTTGTTTTATTTTCAACCTTTCTGTGACATCTATGTATGACAGTGTTTGTTTCCCCGACATTCAACATTTTCTTGTGTGTCTGTTCATTTCCTAGGTCTTAATTAGGTGTTCTAATTGCCTGTTTATTGTCCTTCAAATGTCTTCTGATAATTCATACTGTGTGGCTTTGGTGAGCACGTCTGTACAGAGTCTGTTGTCTCGTATACTCATTTCTGACACTGATGTTCCAGTGAAACTGTCTTGCATCCTCTCTCTTGGTATCCCCTTGCCTCCCCTCCTATCCAACGTTCCCGATATGGCGACATACTTCAGCTTTTATCTTCTCGCGGCACGCTCAAAGAATGTTGACTGAATTCCTCTGATGCCATTAACCATTTATCTTTGTAAGGTAACTTCTTTCAATACATCTTCATTACTCTTACTATCCGTCAACGGTCATATTATTTTTCTATAAAACCGAATTTTTACAGCTTCCACATAATTCCTCTTTTCTGCTAAATGTCCATGATTGGCTTCCATACATCAGCCAAGATTCGCTTCCGTACATCAGGATTGGCTCAATATAGCTCTTAAGATATCTTTTCCTCACCTCGATTAGTTAGTTTATTGCATATCCTTAACAGTACGTCACAGTCAACACCAGTAGGTTTTTGCTGTTGTGATCTCTTGACATGTTTACATTCAGTAGTTTGCCATTGATTCCTGAACGACCGGCACCATTACCATTTCGTAAGAAACCAACAATTACCTCAAGTACTTTTTTTTTTTTTTTTTTTGCATATCCTTTACAGGACATCGCTGTCAACACCAGCATCTTGCAGCTGTATGTCGATTTCTTGGCAAGATTACGCTCAGTAGTTTGCCATTGCTTTCTGGCGGCCGGCTCACATACCCCGTAAGTTACTGATGCGATTCGAACCACTGCTGATTCTTACCGTCATCACGTTAACTGACGAGAGTATACGAGATTACGGAGAAAAGTCATAACCTCTAAGCCACGAAGCCGGCACCTCAAGTACTACAGGAGACAAATAAAAATCGTAAATTGATTAGAGAAATTAGACGTAGAGGGTCAACATTTTTTGGACATGTTATGAGAAGAAATGGATTGGAGAACTTAGTGACAACTGGAAAGATCGAGGGGAACAGACCAGGGGAAGACCGAGAAGTAAATATCTGGATGACTTGGCCACATGGCATGGTCGAGATATGAACACTGAGCTGATCCACGATTCTGGTAATCGAGTGAAATGGCGAGTCATGACCGCCCACGCTTTCCGGCATGGCACATGATTGATTGATTGAAATTGCAAATAATATTTTTCATCTTGTAAAATTCTACATTTAACTGCCCCATTACATCTTCTATCTGCCGTTATTAAAGCACCCAGATAATTAAATGCATTGAGTTGTTTCAAATTGTTTCCATTTACTGTGATGTCCAGTGAATACATCAGCGAAATACCAGAATTGGTAAACAATCACAAGAGACAAGTGTCACACGTGACTGCGTTCTTGTAAAGCTGACCGATTCCACTTCTCCTTGTCCGTTGATTTACTCATTGGATGTTTACAGCTTTACCGCAGTTTCACTAATTTCATTTTTCTAATATTTCACCCCTGGAAGCGTCACGAATGTCGGATAAATCAAGACACGGGGACCAGATGAAGGGGTACACAAACCTGCGTACTTGTAGGTAGATTCAGTCCAAGGCTAGGGAAAGCAAATCTGAGAAAAAGAAATTGCGTATTGTGCCACAGGCTAGAGGAGACAGTACAACGCAACTGACTATATGATGATGGTGATGATGATTCTGATGAAGGCCTGTATCCATTGTCCACACCATACGAATTTATGAGCAACTGATGAATGTTTGTTCTCCCATTTCCAGCACCACTAAACACCTCTGAACAACCTCTTGCCACCACTAAACACCATCTGAACACCCTCTTGCCACCACTAAACGTTCATTCATCTCTGCCCCTCAACCCATTCATCTCTGTCCATCAACGCATAAATACAACAGGGCGAGAGGACAAAGCCAAATACAACATTATAGACGACGTGTTGCTGGCTGGAGGGCCAACAACAGAAACGAACACTGATTTGAGCGTGTTGATTGCTCGCGTCTCCAGCATTCAGATATGGGCTGACAATTGCCACTCCTGGGACTGGTCCGTGACGTCACTGGGGAATGGGGCATATTGATTACGGCTAGAGAGACCAGTACGGCCTTTTATCTTCACAGTTGGTCGTTATTTTGGTAAATAGGGTTTTTATTCCAGGGAGCCAGGGAGAAATGAGCCTGTTGTTCTCGCCGTTTTCTCATTGAGTTGTAGATGCAGGAGGCCGGCCCATTCTGAGGACATGGTGGTCTTTCTGCTGTCTGACTTTATCATAACAGGGATATCTAATTTTCTTTCCGTCTTAATCTAATGTGATCAACATATCTCGCATGTGTACTGCTTCGGTCAAAGATTACGTGGATATATATTTTGTGAACTGTCTGACTGTAGGATGACAAGGATTTATGGTTTGCTTATTGTCTTAATCTTTTTCCCCCGCATATCTTATTACAGGACATCGCTGTCAATACAGGCATTTTACCGCTGTTGTTGATTTCTTGGCAAGATTACGCTCAGTAGTTTGCCAATGCTTAATGTGATAAAATGTCTAGTCTGTGTATTGTCTGACACTTACTTTACGTTGATATATTATGTGTATAGTCTGGCTCTAAGATGACAAGGACAGTTTGGTGGTTCTGTGATGACAAGGATATCTAATCATTGTGATGTCTGACTCTAAGATGACCAGGATATCTGATTTTATTACTGTCTTAATCTAATGTGATGAGGATATCTAGAATGTGTACTGTCCGGATAACAAGAGACAAGTGCCACACGTGATTGTGTTCTTGTAAAGCTGACCGATTCCACTTCTCGTTGTCCGTTGATTTACTCATTGCATGTTTACAGCTGTGCTGCAGCTCCACTAATGTCATGGCTCTGTTCCCACATCTCTCATGTCTCCATCTTTGATGTGTCTCCACCATAAAGTGGCAGATAGGCTTTCGTGTTCCAATGACCCCACGAGCTATGCCAATGGCAGCGAGGTTCCTGGTAGAGTCTCCCATGTCGGACAGATCAAGAGATAGGACATGACCAAGGGCCTTACAAATACTTGTACTTAGACTTGGGGAAAGTCAATGACTAGAGAAAAGGAATTCCAAAATGTGCGTTTCGTACTACAGGCTAGACACCATCGTACTACAGGCTAGACACCATCGTACTACAGGCTAGACACCATCGTACTACAGGCTAGACACCATCGTACTACAGGCTAGACACCATCGTACTACAGGCTAGATACCATCGTACTACAGGCTAGACACCATCGTACTACAGGCTAGTCACCATCGTACTACAGGCTAGACACCATCGTACTACAGGCTAGACAAGAGATTACAACCCAACTTACTTCATAATGATGATAATAATTTTGATGAAGACTGCTTTGTCCATTCTCAACACTGGACAGATTTATGGGTACTGATAACTGTTTGTTCTTCCATTTCCAGAAACACCAAACACCTTCTGAATACCCTCCTGCCACCACTATACACCTTCTGAATACCCTTTTACCAAGACTAAACGCTAATTCATCTCTGCCCCTCAACCTGTTCATCTCTGTCTATCAACACATGAATGCAACAAGGCGAGGGGACAAAGCCCAAAACAAAATTATAGACGACGTGTTGCTGGCTGGAGGGCCAACAACAGAAACGAACACTGATTTGAACGCGGTGATTGCTCCCATCTCCAGCATTCAGACAATTCCCATTCCTGGGCCGGTCCGTGACGTCACTGGGGAATGGGGCATATTGATTACGGCTAGAGAGACCAGCACAGCCTTTTATCTTCACAGTTGGTCGTTATTTTGGTAAATAGGGTTTTTATTCCAGGGAGCCACGGAGAAATGAGCCCGTTGTTCTCGCCGTGTTTTCTCATTGAGTTGTAGTTAGAGAAGGCCGGCCCATTGTGAGGACATGGTGGTGTTTCTGCTGTATGACTTTAACATGACACGGATGTCTAGTTTTCTTTTTGTCGTAATCTGCAGTGATCAACATATCTAGCCTTTATACTCTCTGACTATAAAATTACAGAGATATCTAGTTTGTATACTGTCTTAATCTAACGTGATAAGCATATCTGGCATGTGTGCTGTCTGACTATAACATTACAAGGATATCTAGTTTGTATATGGTCTTTCACGAGATACTCTATTGAGGAGATATTGTCACAACATACCCCATGGTGGAGATATTGCCACGACATACCCCATGGTGGAGCTATTGTCACAAGATGATACCCGTGATGGAGCTATTGTCACAAGATGATACCCCATGATGGAGCTATTGTCACAAGAAGATACTCTTCTCCTCCTCCTCCTCCTTCTTCTTCTTCTTCTTCTCTTCTTCTTCTTCTTCTTCTTCTTCTTCTTCTTCTTCTTCTTCTTCTTCTTCTTCTTCTTCTTCTTCTTCTTCTTATTCGTCACCTTCTTCTTATCCTTCTACTTCTTCTTCTCCGTCTCCTTCTCCACCTCCTCCTCCCTCTCCTCCTCCTCCTCCCCCTCTTCTTCCTCTTCCCTTTATCTCTCATTACGACATAAGCCTTCAACCAAACCATGCTCTCTTGTGTTATCTCCTGCAGGTCCTCCATGCACGATTTATTGCCTGACATATTTGGCTGCATCTCGTCAGGTACATACTGCATAAATCATTGATCATGAAACAAAGCAAGCAATAAATTGCTCAAGCTGAAATATAGAGCCCACATACTGCAACGGTACTTTAAACTGACTGCTGTGGTTATTTGAACATGACCATCAAGTCCTTTAGTTTACATAACAGCGGCTTAACTATTCGAATTGCAGCTGCCTCAACCTATCTTAATATGCGTCCAAGTTGTGTGGTAATAACTTGGCGAAAGGATCGCCAGAATGTCTGGTTAGAACTCAAAGAGTGCAGCACCCATAGTCAGACGTGGCCGAGTATATGTATGCGTTCAGGAATCAACATTCTTGTATCAGCGATATTCCCGCGCGTGATCCGAAGCCTTCTTCAGTAGCCAATGAAGCCAGTATGTTAGTTCCTCCTCTTCTTTTACCGTAAAGCTTGTCTTGTTTGTGTTAATGTCAAATTTGATTTCATCAGTGTCTCTTTTACTCCATATAGACAACCCTAACTAGGTCGTCCGTTCGCCTTGTATCTCGATGGTCTCACTCTTGCCGATAGTTGATCTTTTTAATTATTAGTAGTCGTTCATAAAGACGCCATGATATACAACCGGAATAGAGAACAGTGATAACAATCTGAATTATAAACAAATCAAATCAAATCAACTTTATTTTACAATCAACATAAGAATAGTTGAGGAAAGTCAGAACCAGTCCTTGAAAATCCGGTTACAGGATTAGCATTTAGTGACACCAAAACTCGAAAGGATCAGCTTAGATCGAAGGGAAAGCAAAAATCAACGTTTCTCGACGACAAGTCTGGCCGCTGAACACAGAAGAATTGATTATTTAGTCATTATTACTGAACCGTGCACACGCGGGAAATAGCTAAAGCTGGTTTCCGTCCCGCTCAAACGCCAAGGCAGAAGAAATGAATAATTATCCATACAATAGTTTCCGGGCAGACATCGGCATGTTTGATATTCAGTGCGTGTTTATCTCCTAGTTTTGAACCACAATCCAATTCAGCCTTCTCTTAAGGGTTGACCTGACCTTGCCCACCTAGCGCTGTGACCATCGGTTATGAATCGGGTGAATTTATTTCGGCTGAACTTAGAAATGAGCCGCCCCACTCCAGACAAGATGTGTTTAGTTTTAGTTTAGTCGATGGATCAACATCACGGCACACGGGTGTAACCCATAAGTGCTCCTTTCTCCTCCTAGCTCAAACCTGAGTCTGGAGAAACTCAGCTCAGTGCACGAACTCCGTAGCACCAGCGAGGATCCTGAAATACTTTGGGTAGATTTTTAACTCGAAATTTTGCCCCGGCAGCGCCGTTAGGCTACTCTCTTTTTCGATTTCCAACTGCCAAGGGATGTTTTTTTTTACGTGCGCAACAATACACACAGCCGTCCGATCTCACTACCCAGAGACCAGGGGAAATTTTATTACTAGAAGTCCACGAGAAAAAAATCCCGGTCCCCGCCGGGGCTTGAACCCGGGACCTCCAGCACTCGAGGAGGACACCATACCTCGAGATCACGCAGCCCCCTGACAAGATGGATGGAGACGAGCGCACGAGCGCTCGCTCTTAAACATCAGGTGCGTTGACGACTAGGTGGTGGGATCGTCTTGTACAGCTGGACTAAAACTGTGACTAATCGTTCGGAAACAACGGCAAACTACTGAACAGAAAATTGTCTAGTTAATCAACCTAGGATTGGGGTTGATAACAACGTCATGCAAAGGACGTGTACCACTTATATATACGACAACCGGGATGTTGATCTCAAATGCCGCAGACATGTTTTTAGATTATCTAGGAGCAAACAGAAGAAAAATACTGAAATTCTACAAGATCTTAACATCAAAGACAACTAGCTCATAGACAATATCATATCTGGGAAACTGAAATTCATTCATTCAGTAGCATGTCCTTTGCAGAACCTCGCGCCCATAATAATAACCTTCCGGAAAACTTCTCGGTCATGGCTCTCTATTTCACTCGATCATCAGAATCGTGGATCAGCTCATTGTTCTTGTCTCGACCATGCCACGTGATCGAGTCATCCAGGTATTTACTTCTCTGTCTTCCCCTTGTTCTCCTTCCCTCGATTTTGCCAGTTGTCGCCAAGTTCTCCAAATAATTTCTTCTCATACATAACATGTCCAAAAATGTTTGACCGTCTAATTTCTCTAATCAATTTACGATTTTTATTTGTTTCTTGTAGTACTTGGTGAGCCGGCTTCGTGGCTTAGAGGTTATGACTTTTCTCCGTAATCTCGTATACTCTCGTCGGTGACGTGATGACGGTGAGAATCAGCAGTGGTTCGAATCGCATCGGTAACTTACGGGGTATGTGAGCCGGCCGCTCAGAAAGCAATGGCAAACTACTGAGCGTAATCTTGCCAAGAAATCAACATACAGCTGAAAGATGCTGGTGATGACAGCGATGTCCTGTAAAGGATGTGCAAAAAAAAAAAAAGTACTTGGTGATTGATTTTTCTGTCTGTCCTTGGTATTCTTTGCATTCTCATCAGAAACTACATTTCCACAGCCATCAGATGTTTTTCAGCTTGACTGCTCATTGTCCACGCTTCATATCCATACAAAAAGTATAGGCTCTATGTAGCACCTCAATTCTCTTTTTCTCGTTTCAATTGACATCTGTTTATAGGTCAGTACGTTTTTAATCTTGCTAAAGGCTACTTTCGCCATGGCGATTCTTGTTCTAATCTCTTCAAGGCATCTCCCATCAGATGTTATGACTGTTCCGAGATAATTGAACCGATTCACTTGTTGAAGAATATTCCCATTTACTTGTATATTACACTGTGGTATTTCGTTCTTCCTAGTGATGACCATAATCTGTGTCTTTTTACAATTTAATTCCAACCCCAGCTGCTCACTGTGTACAACAACAGCGTACTACTAATTGTTGCAGATCCTGTGCATTGTCTGCAATTAATACTGTATTATCTGCATATCTAATGTTATTGATGTTTCTTCCTCCAATGCTGATTCCATTTATATCTTCTACATTTCTGAAAATATTTTCACTGTATAGGGAAAAAAGATCTGGAGACATTACACATCCCTGCCTAACACCTCTCTTGTTGATATTGTCCCGCTTCATTATCAATCCTTATGGCAGCTTGTTGTTTCCAATATATGTTTTTTATAAGTCTAATGTCTTTCCCATCAATTTGTAGATCTGCAAGCATATCCACCATGCTGACATGTCTAACGCTATCAAAAGCCTTTGTGTAGTCAATAAAGCAAAGATGTATATCCTTGTTTACTTCTATAGCACGTTCAATAACTGTTCGCACAGTTAACTGTGCAATAATAATTAATAATAACTGTAACAATAACTGTTATACACAGCATTCACTGTACCCTTTCCTTCTACAAACCCACATTGTTCTTCCCTTATTTCAGGTTGTATTTTCTTCCTCACTCTTAGCATGATAATTCGTAACAAAATCTTTGTGATGTGACTCATTATACTAATTGTTCTATGTTGATCACATTTCAAGGTTCCTGATTTCTTTGGGATTGCAATAAATACAGAATTACATAATTCAGAAGGTATATCGCCAGTATCATATAATGTTTTCAGCAGTCTGGTGACTTGCTCTAATCCAAATTTTTCTAAAGCTTTAATCATTTCTGTTGTGATTTTATCTGCACCGGGGGCCTTGCCAGCTTTTATATGCTTAAGAACATTTTGAACCTCCATCTTTAAAATTGGTGGTCTTTCATTATTAAATCTAATATCATACTGTTCCTCTCTGTTATCATTATACAAGTTTTTCACATAATCTGTCCATACATGTAGAATCTGATCTTTTTCTATTATGATTTTGCCATCTTTAGTTTTTAGACAGCCTGTTGGTGTACTTGTTCTTTTATTAGTAAGTTCCTGAATTCTTTTGTGCACTAATTTGGTATTTTGACTGTTGTGTTGTTTTTCAATTTCTAAGCACTTTTCCTCAAGCCGTGATTCTTTTGCCTTCCTACATAATATTCTGACTTGTCTTCGTATCGATAATCAGAGAAACAGCGTAAATGGGTGCTCCATAGGAGCAGCCTCGCCCGGTAGGGGTAGTCATGTGCACCAGGTGACTCCAGACCGTCATCAGGCGACAGAGTGCAAAAGAATATCAACATTGAAAGTAGGAACTTGGAATGTAAGAACTATGAGTAGGGATTGAAAATTTGATAACATTAAGACTGAAATGAGAAGATTAAATATTAACCTGTTAGGTATATGTGAGACCAGATGGACAGGAATGTGCATTATAACATCTGAGGAATATAGAATAATCTATTCTGGTGGAGAGAAACAACAGCGAGGAGTAGCAATTATAAAGGATAAAGAGAGTGCAAAATCGATCAAAGGATATTGACTGTATCAGACAGAGTGCTACTGGTGAAGTTGAGTGGAAGACCTTTTGATGTCAACGTTATAAAAATTTATGCACCAACAGCAGACAGTAGTGATGACAGCATTGATGAATTTTATAATGATTTTTAGAAAGCCTTCAAGAAATGCAGGAATTCTGAAGTAAATATCATAATGGATGACTTGAATGCCAAAGTTGGAAATCAACAGGTCGGATGCATAGAGCGCAAGTATGGACTAGGGGAACAGAATGAAAGAGGTTGCAGACTTGTACAGTGGGCAAAAGAGCGAGATTTGATTATTGGAAACACCTGGTATCAACAGCACCCAAGGAGATTATGGACATGGAGGAGTCCTGATCATAAGATCAGAAATCAGATTGATTACATTCTCATCAACAGAAGATTTCGAAATGCCTTAAAAGTCGCAAAAACTATACCAAGCGCAGACTGCTACATCGACCATAGATTAATCCTAAGCAATTTACATATAAAATTAAAGAAAGTTAAATATTAACCACCAAGAAACACAAACTTTGATCTACAGGCACTGAAGAGTGAGGAAATAAAAGTTAAATTCAACGTAGAGGTAAAGGACAGATTCGATGCATTGTCCGATATGGAAATATTATTTCAAGACGTCAGTGACCAAAGGGAAATATTAAAGAAATCAGCCAACCAAGCTGCAGAAACAACTATCCCAAAAATAAAGATAATAGGACGCAAGAAATGGATGACGGAAGACATCTTAAAACTCATGGAAGTAAAAAGAAATAACAAAAATAACAAGGAAAAGTATGAAGAGATTCACAGGAAAATTAGGAAGCCATGCAAAGAGACAAAAGAAACATGGCTTGAGGAAAATTGCAAGGAAATTGAAAACCAACACAACACCCGGAATACCAAATTAATGCACAAAAGAATTAATGACATCACTAACAAAAGAACACACACATCAACGGGTTGCCTAAAAACCAAAGATGGCAAAATCATAATAGAAAAAGATCAGATTTTACATACGTGGTCAGATTACATGAAAGACCTTTATGATAATACAAGAGAAGAACAATATGATCATCGGAATAATAATGAAGGACCATCAATTTTGAAGATGGAAGTTCAGAATGCTCTTAACCATATGAAAACTGGCAAGACCCCGGGTACAGATAACATCACAATAGAAATGATCAATGCCTTAGAAGAATATGGAATAGACCAAGTCACCAGACTGCTGAACGCAATATACGATACTGGAGATATACCTCCTGAATTATGTAATTCTATATTTATTGCAATCCCGAAGAAATCAGGAGCCTTGGAATGCGATCAACATCGAACAATTAGTATAATGAGCCACATCACGAAGATTCTGCTGAGAATTATCATGCAAAGAGTCAGGAAGAAAATACAACCCGAAATAGGAGAAGAACAATGTGGGTTTGTAGAAGGCAAGGGCACAGTAAATGCTGTGTATATACTGAGAACAGTAATTGAACGTTCTATAGAAGTAAACAAAGATCTATATCTTTGCTTTATTGACTACTCAAAGGCTTTCGATAAAGTGAGACATGTCGACATGATAAGGATGCTTGAAGATCTACAAATTGATGGAAAAGACCTTAGACTTGTAAAAAACATATATTGGAAACAACAAGCTGCCATCAGAATTGATAATGAAGTAGGTCAATATCAGCCTATTAAAAGAGGTGTGAGACAGGGATGTGTAATGTCTCCAGATCTTTTTTCCCTGTACAGTGAAAATATATTCAGAAATATAGAAGATATGGAAGGAATCAACATTGGGGGACGATACATCAATAACATTAGATATGCAGATGATACAGTCTTGATTGCAGACAATGAACAGGACCTGCAAAATTTAGTAGATGCGGTTGTTGCACACAGTGAACAACTAGGGTTAGAACTGAATATTAAGAAGACACAGATTATGGTCGTCACTGGGAAGAAGGAAATACCACAATGTGATATACGAGTAAATGGGCATATTCTTAAGCAAGTGAATCAATACAGTTATCTCGGCACAGTCATAACATCTGATGGGAGATGCCTTGAAGAGATTAGAACAAGAATTGCCATTGCGAAGGTAGCCTTTTGCAAGATGAAAAACATACTGACCAATAACAAGATATCAATTGAAACGAGAAAAAGAGTGTTGAAGTGCTACATAGAACCTATACTTTTGTATGGATGTGAAGCGTGGACAATAAGCAGTCAAGCTGAAAAACAGCTGATGGCTGTGGAAATGTGGTTTCTGAGGAAAATGCAAAGAATACCATGGACAGACAGAAAAACCAATGAACAAGTCCTTCAAGAAACAAATGAAGATCGTAAACTGATTAGAGTCATTAGACGTAGAGAGTCAAAATTTTTGGGCATGTTATGAGAAGAAATGAATTGGAGAACTTGGTGACGACTGGCAAGATCGAAGGGAAGAGACCAAGGGGAAGACCGAGAAGTAAATACCTGGATGGCTTGGCCACGTGCATGGTCGAGACAGGAACACAGAGCTGATCCACGACTCTGGTGATCGAGTGACATGGCAGTACATGACCGCCCACGCTTATCGGCATGGCACATGATGGATGGTGATGAGAGGGTAAACGGAGAAGAGAAAAACAACCCTGAAGTGGGAGCACCAAAGCATGGCCATATCCCAGCGTTCTACCAGCCATGCTGTATCTCTGGGAAACAACAACAGTGGGTGACTTGGAGTGTGGGTGCTTCCATCATGGCACCCTTACGGCCTTCATCTGAGGTTTACATTGGAGGTCTGCATGGCCGAAAGGATAAGACTGATCGTTTTTAAATATTCTCTGTGCTTATGCTGAGGTAGCGGGTTCAACCCCTTCACAGATCAGTTGGACTAAAATGTTGACTTCTCGTCCTTGTACCTCTGAAGTCGGAGTGGGTTCGCCAGACGGCGAGGGACACTGGTAACAGGGAAAGCTAATCCACACGCAACATGCAGTCCAGTGCCACAAGAAGTAGCGTGTATGCACAACGCTTGAGTTCAAAGCGAGTGTGCGCAATAATTACTCGTTGATCTAAGTGTTTTTGTTTAAAATATATCTAAGGACTCGAGGTTCCCCAGGGACTACAGCGGGTGACCACCGCTGCTGGTGGCCCTGGCAAGATCAATGCAGATCATTACACTTTGATCTTAACAAAAAGGCTGTGAGGCGATTTCAGTGCCAAACAAAAAGTTTGTACTAAACAAAAATGGATAGCGAAAAATGGGATCTAAGGGTGTGCCATAATTATGACTGAAAAGTTGTTAATATGGTAGCAGACATGTAGTAAATATCAACTAAAAGGGGTGTGCAATAACTCAGGGCTAACAATAGCTTGTCCAAGCAGATTAGAACATCAGCCTGGGGTTAAGGTTGGACGCGACGTCCTGCAAAGGACGTGCAATTTAAAGCCTTAGCCAGGATAAACAGGGATATCTAAAAGTACTGGAGAGTTCTGGTCATAGACCATAACTTTAGGAAGAGAACATCCCAACTGCACCTCCACGTGGTAGAGGATGGAAACACACCACGGTGTGGCTAACACAGCTCTGGGGACCGAATATCCACCGGTATAAGTGGACAACTCTGCAGCTGAGCAGAGCAAGACACTCACTTGTCCTGACAGTCGGAAATGGCTGTCAAAGGCAGAGGTGAAAGACCACTATGTGGATGTGGAAGTCAAGGGGAAACCACCACATTATCTTCCCAAGATTTCATTGCAACACACATTTCAGAGATAGGAACGACGTTAATGTCTGTCTTAGGACATCCTCGTCCGGGGTTGACTGTCATGAAGAAATGGATGAATGAAGACATTTTAATGCTGATGGACTAAAGGAAACAGAATAAAAATGACAAACAAGAATATGCTAAGATAATTAAAGAAATAAGAGATAAATGTTTGAAGGCAAACGAAAGTTGGTTAAATGAGCAATGCAAAAAAGAAAAATGGAATTAAATTCCATCAAATATACACAAAATATGCACAGACAAATCAGTGAGCTCACGGATAGAAAAATAAGACTAAATACACGGTGTTTGAAATAAAAAAATAAAAAACAGGAAAAATATTATTGGAGGAAGGTGCTATAATGAAGAGGTGGAATGAGTATATAAGAGAATTATATGATGGAGAAAGGGAAGAATTAACAGAAGAAAGTTACTTAGAAAGTCCACCATTTCTAAAATGAAGAAGTCGCTGACGCTATGAAATATAAAGAACGGAAAAACAGCTGGACAAGATGGTATCACAATAGAAGAATTAGAAATATTGGGAAAATCTGAAGTATATACATTAACCAAAATATTGAATGATATTTACAGCAGTGGATATTTACAGAGCGACATGCTGAAATCAGCATTTATAGCTATGTTAAAAAAACCAGGAGCAATTGAATGTGAAGATTTTCGTACAATTAACCTAATAAACCATGTCACTAAGCTATATAATGAGAAGAACAAGAAAGAAAATATAAATGGAAATTAGTGAAGAACAGTATGGTTTTGTGGAAGGAATGGGTAGCGCGAACACTAATAGAAAGGTCAATAGAGACACAGATATATTTGTGCTTCATAGATTATACTAACGCATTGATAAAGTAAAACATGATGAACTGATTAAAGTGTTGGAAGACATTAACATTGATGGGAAAGATTTAAGAATAATAAAGAGTATTTACTGGAACCAAGTAGTAGCAATTAAAATAGGAAATAAAGAGGGTAGTTAGAACAGATAAAGCTAGGAGTACGACAGGGGTGTGTCTTGTCACCAGATCTCTTCTCCCTATATAGCGAAGTAATAATGAGAGAGATCAACGAGAAGCCAGGAATGCTAATCGGGGGTTATAATATAAACAATATACGCTCCGCAGATGACACAGTATTGGTGGCAGATAATGCAACAGACCTACAACAATTGTTGGACATTGCAGTAACAGAGAGTGCAAAGAAAGGACTCTTCTTGAATATCAAGAAAACAGTAACAATGGTGATATCAAATAAAATGGCGAAACCAAAATGGGACATAGAAATAGAAGGGAAAATTCTTAACCAAGTGGATAATTTTAGATACCTAGGGGCATTTATAACATCAGATGGAAGATGTACAACAGAGCTTAAGAGCAGAATAGGGCAAGCAAACGGCGCATTTAAGAAAATGAAGAGTATCTTATGCAATATTTCACTATTAATGAATGTAAGAAAAAGAGTCATGAAATGCTATATAGAACCAGTTTTGCTGTATGTCAGTGAATCTTGGAATGTAAATGAACAAATTAGGAAGAACTTAGAAGCAACAGAAGTGTGGGTTTTGAGGCGAATTTTGCGAATTCCTTGGACTGCCAGAGTAACTAACGATGACTGCCTGAAGCAGGCTAATGAAACTAGAACATTATATACAACAATAAGAAAAAGACAAACAGCTTTCTTTGGTCATGTGATGAGAAGAGTTGGAGACCATCGTGACAACTGGAGAGATCGAGGGGAAGAGAGGCAGAGGCAGACCAAGAGAAATGATGCTGGACGGATTGAAACGGTGGCGTGGAGGAATATCATCAGCAGAGTTGATCCAGAACACCAAAGACCGAGATCTTTTTGAACGCCTACGCCAGCTGGGCAAGGCACTTGATGATGATGATCTTATGCGGTAGGTCACTGTCAAATACAGGGGGTTGAAATGGCGAGAGGATCTACTTCATTGCACCGGGTCTTATCCCGTATGGCTCGATGTCTTTCCACAAGGGGCCTGTCGAAAGCCTCGTACATAGCACGAACTACCGTAGCTCCAGCGATGACCCCCAGGAGTCTCCGAGAAAACTGCACTCGTGATCCGAACGACGTGTCTCGGAATAAAATCACCACCTTCGGAGCGTGAGGCTGGCGGCACAATCACTGTGCCATGTAGACTCCCTAGTGCAGTCATTGAATGTCTGAAAGAGAGTGCTGAAATATAGAACCCGTGTTGCTGTATGGCAGTGACACATGGAACGGTAATGAGCAAGTAAGAAAGGGCTTGGAAACAGAAGAGATATGGTTCTTGAAATCAATGTTGGGAATGTCTGAAATTGCTAGAATACCTAACAACGATTGACTGGGAGAGGGTAAAAAAAAGTACGACAGTAAATACAAATATAAACAGATTGTGAAAATTTTATGGATTTTTTGCCCTGGCAAAGCCGGAGTGCGGAGGAATGAACAGGTCGATAGGCTGGAAGGGAATGCACCTCTTGGTGGTAGACTATTGACAAGGGGAAGATGGTCGAGCGCCCGTGGGACTAGGTGGAGAAGGCGGGGGAACAGAATGAGAACCCGTATGTGGAAAGAATGATATTGCGGTGGATCGGTAGGGGTTCTGGAATCTCAAAACTGAGACGGAAGACCAGGAGAACTGTTAATCAGATAGTGGTGGAAACGATTAGCAGTATGGCTCTTAGCTGGCGGTTGAACGAAGGGACAGAGCGCGTATTGGAATACCCCGAGTGCTCAACTAAGTAAATACAATAATAATAAAGAGACAAACGGGGTTCTTAGGTCTTATAATGAGAGGGGGGCATTGGAATACATTATTACAACGGGAAAGATCAGTGGGGAAAAGAGTCAGAGGCAGACCAAGTGAAATGCTGCTGGGTGAACTGAGGCGATGGCATGTAGGAATATCGTCAGCCGAGTTGATTCAGAAGCGCAAGGACCGAGATCTGTGGAGTTACTTGAACGTCTGTGCCGGTTGTCAAGGCACGCGATGATGATGGTGATGAGCATTACCGAGAACCGAACACACGTCCAACTATGTGAAAGACGGACAGTCTAACCCCTCGACCACTGACTATTATGTTTCCTTTGTGGACGCCGAAGTCGAGAGGGTACTTTGTCCAGCTCATGCTCAGAAGGCACGATGTTCGATCTCAACATAACCGGTATCCATTACCCATACACGATATCAACATAACCGGTATCCATACACGATATCAACATATCCGGTATCCATACACGATATCAACATAACCGGTATCCATACACGATATCAACATACCGGTATCCATACACGATAACAACATAACTGGTATCCATACACTTCAACAGTTCTGACCACTGTGGCGTGGCAGACATACAGGCCACTGCGCTCACATCGTGCGCATCTCACGAACGCGATCGTAAGACATTGGAAAACCGCCTCCTCTTCCAGTTGGGTTCACTCTCCCCTCACGGCCTCAATGTCCAACACAGTTTCATTTAACTTCCAACCTCCCCTCCCCCTTTTCCATCCCCGCAGTTGTATAGCCCACTAGAAAAACGTGGTAGCATATCCTTTACAAGACGTCGCAGTCAACCCCAGCATTATTTTTGCCGTTTGTGATTTCTTGGCAAGTTTGCTTTCAGTGGCGTGTCATTGCTTTCAGACTACCCAAACAAGGATTCAGATAAGTAACCTTTGTATTTTCATGTAGTGTTTTTCGTGTAGTTGTGTGTCTGTTTGTGTTTGATTGTTCTGTGCTGACGAAGGCTTTAGCCACAACGTCCATTTTGTTTCTTGTAATCGTGTTCTAGTAAAACTCACAATCTACTTCTCGTTTTTTGGTGATTCATTCATTGTCGATCTCAACATAGGGAGGGAATCATTCATATATAATGATACAATACCTTCCCCTGATCCGTTGGGTAGTGGAATAGGATATCTAACCTTCTTGGATACAGACGAAAAAATAGGGGTTCAGTGTGTAAGTCGTGCGCGTTAACAATTCCAGGGTAGGTGCACATCGAAATTCCTTAGTGACTCAAGTATGCTCAGAAATATAGAGGTGGGGTGGATCCGAAGACAGTGGTTGTTGTTTCTGGAGCGGTCACGGCTGGCAAAGATCAATTTAATGTTCGTACCAGGGCATGCGGGTGTACAGAGAGATGAGCAGGCTGACAGGCTTGCAGGTAAGGCTACTGTGGGAGGCGGACGAGCCATGCACCAGTGTGATATACTGAATGCTCTACGAGAAGTCATCATCATCAGTGCTATGCCGGTAAGCGTGGAGGTCATGTTTTGTCATCTCACTCGATCATCAGAGTCGTGGATCAGCTCCGTGTTCTTGATCTGGAAATGTGGTTGGGGGATGTGTGTTTGGCTGAGTGTTTTGGGGTGTGTCCGTGGGTGGTGGAGGATATGTGGGTGGGTGAGTGTTGGTAGGTTATGGGATGGGTGGAGGATGTGTGCGTGTGGGTGGGGAGATGTGTGAAGGTGGGGGATGTGTGGGTGGGTATGGATGGGTGGTTGCATGCATGTGTGCCTGGGTGTGTGGGTGGGTGGGGATGTGTGGTGGGTGGGAGATGTGTGTGTGTGGGTAGGGAGATGATGTATGTGGGGGTGTGTTTGGGATGTGTTGGTTGGGGGATGGGTGGATGGATGGGGTCATGTATGTGCCTGTGGGTATGTGTGTGGTTGGGTGGTGGATGTGTGTGTGGGGGACACGCGGATGGATAGGAGATGGGTGGGTGGGTGGGGGATTTGTCTCATAACATGGTAACATGCATATTTTATGCTTACAACATTCATTTGACAATGTTTTTTTTCCTATGTGAATGCACTATGCACTGATGAACGAAAGATGAGTGATTGGAAGGGCCGAATGTAAGACGGGCCTGCTTGCCCAATTTGTTACCCTTCGAAAATAAAGTTTGTTTGTTTGTTTGTTTGTTTGATCATACAACATGGCCAAGCCATCCTGGTATTTGCTTCTCTGTCATCCTCTTGCTCTCTTCCCGTCGATCTTGCCAGTTGTCACCAAGTTCTCCTATTTATTTCTTCTCATAACGTGACCAAAATTTTTTGACTGTCTACGTCTACTTTCTCTAATCAGTTTACGGTTTTCATTTGTTTCTTGCAGGACTTGGTCACTGGTTGTTCTGTCTGTCCATGGTATTCTTTGCATTTTCATCAGAAACCATATTTCCACAGCCATCAGATATTTTTAAGCTTGTCTGCTCATTGTCCACGCCTCACATCCATACAAAAGCACATGTTCTATTTAGCACATCAACACTCTTTTTCTCGTGCAAATGACATCTCTTTATTGGTCAGTATGTTTTTCATCTTGCAAAGCTGCCGTCTCCATGGCAATTCTTGTTCTAATTATCTTCAAGACATTTCCCAACAGATGAAAAGTAAGTCATTGTGAGAACCAAGTGATGACAGTGAATCTACAACCATGGTCAGACTGCGAGAACAGCAAGTTAAAAGAGGTGTGACCTGACAAGAACACAATGCAGGAAGCCAACGAAAATTAATAAACCAACACAGAACTGGTGTCGTTAGCCGCTACACGCTGCCGGATTTATTGAGGAGGGGATCCGAGCATTTATGGACTAAATGGTTCGATGTGCAGTGAGGATGATCTGTCGATTAACTAACTGCCAATCTAAATGAGTAACTTCATCATCATCAAGTGCACTGCAAGCTGGCGTAGGCGCTCATGGCTCTCCACAGATCTCGGTCTTTGGTGTTCGGGATCAATTCTGCTGATGATATTCCTCCATGCCACCGTCACAATCCATCCAGCATCATTTCTCTGGATCTGTCTCTGCCTCTCTTCCCCTCGATCTTTCCAGTTGTCACGATGTTCTCCAATGTCTCTATTCTCATCACATGACCAAAGAAAGCTGTTTGTCTTTTTCGTATTGTTGTATATAGGAGAGGAGCGGCTGGCCGAGTGGCTAGAACGCCGGACTCTCCTTCGGGAGACCCGGGTCGATCCCTCGGTAAAGTGTGGGATTTTTTTCTGTCGGTGGCAAAAAGAGAATCCTAACCTGCACAGTTCGCGGCGACAGCACTAGCCAGGCGGCCTTATTTCCTCATGCTCAAAGACCCCTCTGCCATACACCGCAAGGTACTATATTGGCAGTAAATGACAGTTTGACAATTAAATGACAGTATATAGTGTTCTACTTTCACTAGCCCCTTTCAGGCAATCGTTGTTAGTTACTCTGGCAGTCCAAGGAATTCGCAACATTCGTCTCAGGAACCACTTTTCTTTTGCTTCTAAGTTCTTCCTGATTTGTTTATTTACATTCCAAGATTCGCTGCCATACAGCAAAACAGGTTCTATATAGCATTTCAGCACTCTCTTTCTTACATTCATTGATAGTGACGTATTGCATAAGATACTCTTCATTTTCTGAAATGTGGCTTTTGCCTGCCTTATTTTGCTCCTAATCTCTGTTGTACATCTTCCGCCTGATGTTTAAAATGCCCATAGGTATTTAAAATTATCCACTTGGTTAAGAATTTTCCCTTCTATTTCTATGTCACATTTTGGTGTCACCATGAAAGAAAACTTGCACACGGGTTAATAAATATCGTTACCGTAAGCGAGGTCTATCCAGGGGAATCAAACCTCACACATAAACATACTGAAGTCGGACCTACTGACCTAAGATATTTGTATACTTGGTATGACGTACTCCCCTCGGAAGAAGAAGAAGAAGAAGAAGAAGAAGAAGAAGAAGAAGAAGAAGAAGAAGAAGAAGAAGAAGAAGAGAAGGGTGTTTTCTTTGACTGAAAACAAATCAGAAAAAGAATTCAGCTTAAATTTTTTTAAATATAATTATTTAAAAAAAAACGCACCGAAAGTTATCATGGCAGGCTGGTGGATGGGTCCGGACGAGGTTTCAGTAATTGCTGATGATCAGTTCTAGTGTTGGCTGTTGTGCTATTCCCACGGGTGTCTTTGATGTTGCTTGAGTTGCTTGAATCATCGAGTTATATACTGGCGAACATTCTTTGTTGTTGGAAATACA
>JACEFZ010001239.1:0-32500 GCA_014155875.1 Cepaea nemoralis
CACTTTAAAAAAGTAGGAAGGATCTGGAAGGCATGAGGCAGGCCACAACCCA
The DNA here is from genome assembly GCA_014155875.1 of Cepaea nemoralis. NCBI lineage: Eukaryota > Metazoa > Mollusca > Gastropoda > Stylommatophora > Helicidae > Cepaea > Cepaea nemoralis. The sequence continues at coordinate 53 of JACEFZ010001239.1, forward strand.
CCCACCACGAGCCATGAGACATAGACCCCCCACCAAGAGACATGAGACGAGAATGAAACATGGCTCATATGGCTCATACCGCATGTCTCAATGCGAATCGTTTTCAACATGTATTACTACTATTGTATACCCATTGAGAGACTGGACATGGGGTTAGAGACTGGATATGTCCTTGAATGACAGTCCAACCTTGGACTAGACGACCTGAGACATCAGCCATCAATAGACGGGTGAAGGACAGGACGATACTAAAATACCGAGACATCCGACTTAGCACGGACGATGCCACGTAGCACTTTAGAATGAGATACAGAATTTATAAGGGAGACAGAAACCAAAGAGTTAATCTCAAAGTAGTAAGCGGCAAACATCGCCAAGCGACGTCACGATGTGAAAAACGTCACGGCGTGATACATTAGCAACTAGTCAGAGAATGATGTTTAGGCTGACAGCAAGGACAGGCAGCGTAAGATTCTGGGAAGCATTGTCCGTTTTGCCTATTTACGTCACACCGACCCTTCCAGCAATATGGGACCGGTGTATATTCATATTTAAGGGCGCTACAAGCCATTTTGTATCAAACAACATTGCATTACCAGAAAATGTCGGCCTGCCTTCAATCATTATATATTCATTGACGTTGCTCCAGTAGTTCTGCTGGATGGTTGTTCTTTACGACGAGCTGGAATAATATTCAACAACTATACGGCAGAGATGGGCGACTCTGATTTCTGGAGCACCAGATACTAAAGTTCTGTGGAGAAGCCATCACCAACAATACGCCTACATCAACTAACCGCCTACATCAACCCAGACCATAACCAGATTGTGTTTTGTGTCAGTCAATATCAAGTGTTCTGCATTTTAGTCGACAGCCAGCTGTCATATTTTGATATATCGTCATTTTAATTAACTCGTCCATATATATTACCAACGGAAACGTCCGAACAATGGAAAGACCTGAGAAGCCACGATATGGATAACGAACGAAGTGACCACCACTGCGGAGACGGCCCATCGGGAAGCAAGCATTCGAAATTGACAGACCGCAAATCGTTCGCTTTTCTTTTCTTGGACATTCATTATGAAGACCACGTAGATGCCATACTCTTCTGGGAGCAAGTGAAATTCATATGAAGTTGGACATGTATGCTAATCGATCCTGAATTCTCGGACATTTATACGAATCGATCATCATATGGATGTCTGCGACATTAATAGTTATTCAGATTGGCAAATCCCTATGGACAAAGATTCCATGCAAATCACTGCCTTTGCCACACCGTTAGGTCTGAGTGGGCATACATGCCGTTCTGACTACAGAACTCACCGAGCACTTTAATGCGGATGATGCACAGGTTACTACAAGATATTACCAATGTAGCAAATTACATGGATGACATATGCATCCACACTACGGATATCGATACACACATTAAGATCCTAAAACAAGTAATGCAAAGAATACAACAATATGGACTAAAAGCTAAACCTAGTAAAGTTGAAATAGGTTTAAACGAAGTTCAATTTCTCGGGTATAGAATTTCTGATGGATTTCGGAAAACAGACCCACATGTAGTCACTAAAATTCTAAACATTAAATCTCCCACCACTAAGAAGGAAGTTAGAAGTGTGTTAGGACTCATCAATTACTACCAAAAGTTCATTCCTAATTTCGCTGACATGACAGCAACTTTTTCAGAACTATTAAAAAATGGTCAACCAGCTAAAATTAAATGGACGGAAAAACATGATGAACTTCTACAACAAATTAAGAATCTTTTCAGTAGTCGTCCAATTCTGAAACTACTTGACATCTCAAAAGATTTCATTATTCAGACTGATGCGAGCTTCTATGCAATTTCTGCTATTATTATGCAAATTCATGATGGTAAATTACAACCCGTTTTGTAGTTTAGTAGGAAACTATCAGAAACTCAAAATAAATATGCTGTCACTGAACTGGAAGCTGTGGCTCTAATTGAAGGTGTCAATAAGTTTTCTAAATATTTGCTGGGTAAGAAATTCCTTGTTCTTTCTGACAATAAGCCATTACAAGTCTTTAAAGATGGTTGTCCAAAAAACTCCAGAATACACATATGATCTCTTCTTTTGCAAGATTATGATTTTGATATCTGTCACATACCTGGTAAAGATAATAACCTGGCTGTTCTTCTCAGTAGACTATAGAAATCTATACAGATATCACATTCCATGTTACTGTCTGCGTGCATATATGTTAAAATGGAGAAATACAGCTTTCCGAATAATATTTCCACTTCTGAACACCCGTATAGAACGTTTAATAATACACAACAAACAGTTTACCATATGTTATTTATTTAGGATAATTATTGTCAGATAGGTACAGATTCCCCCCCCCCCCCAATTTGATTGATTGCCAGATTGTTTGAAGACGGTTGAGAAGACAGTCGAACCTTGTCAGCTCGACACTACTCCGAGTTTTGTGTTATAGTGATGTCAAACTTTTGTTCGAGTTGATTTGCATAAATGTTCCTGGTACTCTGATTGTGGTTAACACTTTGAATATTTATCCTCATATGTATTATTGGGGAGGCAAACTAAATGTACATACCCAATAGCAAGGCTAAAGCTGAGACACAGATCAAAACCACACACAATCATATGTATAAAGAAGAAGACTAGGCTACAATTATTGTTGTCGCATTGTTTATTATTACATGACACATTGAGTATGTCAATATGATAAAACAATGTTATTATTAATGTGTAATTTGATCTTGCTGTAACAGTTAAGTAAATAGAATTATGTGAATAGGCATACGCAACAATGATTTATAAGAACAAGTCGACAAATTAAAATAAAGGACAAAGCAGGATAAGAACTTATAGTCTCACACATAGAATGGAAGGAAATAGAAATGCCATGAGGACTCTTACAATTCTACAGCTACGAAGGCAGCAAACCTCACCTATCAAATATAACAAGCGAGTAAAGGTCAAACGGTAACCGATAATGTCAACAGAGCAAGTTGAAAGAAAAGTCATATAATTATATATAAGTCAAACTCCAATACTAATACAGAGGGAATGGTACCATTTAATCACACACGTCCCCTCGATCGGGTTTTATAGCTTTGGTTGGGATGCTTGTCTTTATTGGCAAATGAGGGACTACTATGGGGAGGCCGCGGGACCTTATGAAGCTCATAGATTAGTTAGCACAGCCCTCCCATAGGCTGGTGCTACACGACGTCTACCGGGGGTGTAGATAGAAGTGCGTGCCCGTAATATAATATTAATAATTTTTTAAATGAGATTTTGTGTGTGATTAATAGGAGACCATACCATCATATTAGCACAGTTATATTTATGTGGAAATATGTTTATATACATATAATATATAAAGAGATGACTCAGTATTTCTAAACTGCTACATGTCAGATTATAAAAACCGATCTGACTTTTAAAATGGTTACACCATTTTCAAAGGGGGAGGGCATACTGCCACGTAGCACTTTAGAATGAGATAAAGAATTCATAAGGGAGAAAGAAACCAAAGAGTTAATCTCAAAGCAGCAAGCGGCAAACATCGCCAAGCAACGTCACGATGTGAAAAACGTCACGGCGTGATACACTAGCAACTAGTTAGAGAATGATGTTTGGGCTGACAGCAAGGACAGGCGGCGTAAGATTCTCCGAGACGAATTATCAACGTGAATCAATTTGGAAGATGGAATTTGTAACAGGGAACCATCGTTCATAGAGGGTACACGATCAAGGCATGCTTCACAGTCGGGACAGACGAATGGCCACTGATATTAAACCAGAATTCGACGGAATGGCTCAAGGGTAGTGAATGTCAACAGCCACTGTAAGTCGGTATTGTTGTGTTAAACGGCAACGATACAATTTGAAATAACTCTGAGCGGCTGAATCATTTATCTGGGAAGTCAATTAATTACACACACACACACACACACACACACACACACACACACACACACACATATATATATATATATATATATATATATATATATATATATATATATATATATATATATATATATGTCAGAGTCCTACTTAGTAGCTCTGTCTGGCTCGCTGGACTTTGACAGGCAAATTACAACATCTACAACACATCTACTAAGAACACATGAATGCAATCGGAGCAATCTCCGGAACAATCATTTATTACAATATATATTACAACATAGTCGCACTTCACGCTCAAACAATCGTTCACCACTAACAGCCACGCGCTAGCTCACAACGGCGATCTTTACACTGTCGCCCGCATGATCATTCACAATCACAACTTCACATCATCCCGCACATATCACAGTTAGTACATTCCTCGAATATCACTACACAACGTTCATCTCCATCTATCCGTCACAAATACTATCGTTCTCTCGTTCTATCGTTCTATCGTTCTATCGCTCTCTAGATCTCCACACGTCCGTCTCTAATCGCTGCCTCACACACACTGCCTCTCTCCTGGTTGACCTTCCCACATCACGTGACTCTGTTCACGGGATTCTTGCCTGACCGTCCGCTAGCCAAGCCGTGGCGTCTCTTACTGCCCTTTACCTCAGTCATGCTTACACTGACTCTCGCTTACATACCGGCGCTTACATTCTTCCTTACACATGTCATATAGGACCATGACATTCTCCCCCCCGCACAACCAATGTGGCACTTACTCTTGGAAATGTGACACATTCTGTTGTTGTTACTCTTGTTTCCTCTTTCTAACCTTGTCAGGGGATTATATGATCATAAGTATGCGTTTGCGTCCCTTTTTGCTCTGATCTTTTTCGAGATTAACTTCAAACATTGTTCTCTCTTTTTCAGTATTGAGGTTTCTCTCAAGGTTTTGTCGTGGTCTGACAAATGTTCTGGTTGGGTCTACTTGTCATACCTCGTTATATTATTCAACCACCATTCCGTGACATTACATTCTGTTCATATTTCTTAATCGATGGTCTGTGCATTCTCATCTCATAGTTATTGTGGCTATGCTGGTTTAAGGATTCTCCATTGGTTTACGTCTCGAATAAGGCTACAACTTCCTCTTACAGCATTCTTAAATTTTCTCTCTATTCAGACGTGGTTTCCCTCGTCTATAGTTAATGCACACTACTCGATTCTTTATGAGCACGCTATGTCAATGTTGTGGTCATGGTTCGAATATACTTCATGTATGTTATAGTCCCCCTTACCTCATCTTATGTCGGACCATGAGTTGTTTCCCTTTTTTTTTTGAGTACACCTCGTTTACTGTTATGGAGAGTTGTTATTAATCTCTTTGGTTAGCATCACCCTGTTGGCATGTTCTTTCTGGTCACCATATTCTGATGTTAATTCTATATCACTGTTGCTAAGCGTCATTCGTCGGGCTATCCAGCATACGCGAAGGCAAGTTTGGTAACAATCGCGCATTGGGATTGCCAGGCGTTGATTCTCAGCATTACAACTTATTCTATTCGCCACTATACTTACGCTCATATGTACATATCACATCATAACAATACAAAGTATTATAATAATAAAATTAGACATTGGATGTTACATACAGTTAATACATATACAATAAAATATACATCATCGATGCCTTTATGCACAGATAGGATACCGTTCTTGTCCTGTGAAAGCCATGCACACGGAGTCCTACTTAGTAGCTCTGTCTGGCTCGCTGGACTTTGACAGGCAAATTACAACATCTACAACACATCTACTAAGAACACATGAATGCAATCGGAGCAATCTCCGGAACAATCATTTATTACAATATATATTACAACATAGTCGCACTTCACGCTCAAACAATCGTTCACCACTAACAGCCACGCGCTAGCTCACAACGGCGATCTTTACACTGTCGCCCGCATGATCATTCACAATCACAACTTCACATCATCCCGCACATATCACAGTTAGTACATTCCTCGAATATCACTACACAACGTTCATCTCCATCTATCCGTCACAAATACTATCGTTCTCTCGTTCTATCGTTCTATCGCTCTCTAGATCTCCACACGTCCGTCTCTAATCGCTGCCTCACACACACTGCCTCTCTCCTGGTTGACCTTCCCACATCACGTGACTCTGTTCACGGGATTCTTGCCTGACCGTCCGCTAGCCAAGCCGTGGCGTCTCTTACTGCCCTTTACCTCAGTCATGCTTACACTGACTCTCGCTTACATACCGGCGCTTACATTCTTCCTTACACATGTCATATAGGACCATGACATATATATATATATATATATATATATATATATATATATATATATATATATATATATATATATATATATATATATATATATATATATATAATGAGCATTGTGCGTTTTGCCTATTTACGTCACACCGACCCTCCCAGCAATATGGGACCGGTATATATTAACATTTAAGGACGCTACAAGCCATTTTGTATCAATAAACATTGCATTACCAGAAAATGTCGGCCTGCCTTCAATCATTATATATTCATTGACGTTGCTCCAGTAGTTCTGCTGGATTGTTGTTCATGACGACGAGCTGGAATAATATCCAACAACTATACGGCAGACGACACGAGTTCAAACACCACGTGATAACAGACCGAGGCAAGAACAAACATGACTGGACCTGATTGGTTGAGAGAGGAAGTGTTTTGGTTACCTGAGAGAAAGTGTGCTGATTGCCTCACGCTAGAGATTTACTATTGTTGTGAGAGTGTTGATATTAGATAGCCTGTGCGCTAATATACGAAATGAATTGTGATGCGAGAACGCATGAGTGCTTTGCTGATTAATGTTTGCATGATTCGCTAGCGTGATTATGACTAATGTTAAGTGATTGCTATATGAAATAAATAGCTATTCATGTGATCCATTTGTTGACGGATTATTTGCACATGTATTATATTACTGTCACATCTACGACAATGAGCGAGTGAGACGTTGATAGTAATTATGGGTGCTCGTTCCGTTTTAGCGAAACCCCAAGACAGTTCAAGACAGTAATTATGGGGGATCGCTCCGTTTTGGCAAAACCCCAAAACAATAAAGACAGTAATAAAAACTTTTGACTGCTCTTGGTTTCACCAAGTAAAACTACAAAGTCACGACTCAGACAATCTGACAACGAAAACTATTTAGGTACGACAATTTGAGTTCCCAGACACAAAAACATTTGACATACAAATAGATTCAAACAAACACCTCTATTACAATGTATCAGTAATATTCCTTACTCAACCTAGCTACTTGTCAGGGACCCAATACCCTGAATGACAGGGAACAGACAGGAGACAGATTACGGCAGGATGAAAGGGCAAAGAGCCTCGCGTCCTGCATCACGGTCACAGTGCGAGGAGACCGATAAATAGGCTAAGGCCCGTGGTCACCGCACCTGACCACCCCGCATGGGACTCACGGACTGTGAGCAGCCGTGAACTGGCCAAACGTACCTGTGTTGGTCAGACGAGTTCAGGACATCGAGACGGACAGACATAGGCAGTGGTTGTGTGTAATGAGCGTTATGATATGATCGCAGACTTGATGGCGCGACTGAGTTATGAAGCGAGATGTGTGTGAACGGAGACAGAGTGAGAGCTATGTTATGCCATTATATTGTATTATCTCTCATGAATGATTATAATCCTGTGATAATGTTGTTGTACAAGTTGCGTGTTGCCAAGAGCGCAACGCATGGGAGTTTGCCCATGTGAATAGTTTTGTGAATAAACGGGTTGAAACTATCATTGCCGTGTGTGAGAGTGCCGTTACTGAACGCATGTAAGTTTTCACAACTGTCTTGAAATGCGAGCCAGAATTATGTCTAAGTAGGACTATGACACTAATTCACTTTTTGTATGACATTGGACTGACGTAACCATCGACCGATACTAATATTTTCTTTTTCTGCAACGGAGAATGTGTATTTCGATGTAATAACTACTGATGTCACCAGCATAAACTGGATGCAGACACCAACAAGAACTGTAGCGCTGGACCAAAGAATTCCCAATAAGCTAAGTACTTTATTTGTTGATTATTGTCCATAGTAGGCACTTTCTTTTTATCATATCTTGTAATAGTTACAACCAAATAATAATTTAATCAAAGGGAAGTAATAAATTTTATGTATATAATTATTGCTGTGAACCAGAATTTAAACATGTCAACACTAAAAGAATTCATTGAAGCTGGTAAATAATTAGGGTATAGTTGTGATAAATTAGCTGAATAGGCTGAAAATAAACACAAAGGAAATTCTGATAGGGAAAGAGAGAACGCCAACTAAGACAGGAAGAATTAGCAGCAACTACCAAACTGAAAGAATTAGATACGAAACAGAAAGAATTAGAGTTAGCAGCGATGACCAAACAGAAGGAATTATATTTGCAAACAAAACAAATAGAATCCGATACATTAATGAACACTAAGCAAGTAGATTATGACAAACAAATCAAAATAAAACAGTTAGAAAATGACTCACAGCTGTAAATTGCTACTAAAAAGTTAGAAAGCAAAGAAAAAGTCCAAAAATTTAACAAACACCAAGGCATTATTAAACCTTTTTGTGCCAGAGATAGTATTTCGGCTTGGACTGAGAATTTTGAGACATAAATGAAGTTCCATGTAATTTCCAAAGATAAATGGGCGATGATATATATGCGCAATCTCGCATTGGAGCCATTAAACGTTATAGAAACAATTCCACAAGAGCTAAGAAAAGATTATGACTACATCCGAGGTAGTATAATACAACATTTTCTTCTAGATGCTCAAGGGTACCAACTACAATTTTCTAAATTAAGTCCACAACCAAACCAGACCTTCCTTGATTATGTATCACAAGTTCAGGATATCTTTTCAAAATGGATAACGGCAGCAAAAGTAGATAAAAGTTTTGACTTATTACAAGATTTAATGATCAGAGATAAAATCATTACATCCTTACCAACCCTTTTTGCTAAGTTTTTACAAGAATGTGACTGGCAGAACATTCAACAGGTAGAGACTAGAGGGTCAGCCTTTTTCAATGCAAACAAAGACATTTTCACACTAAATTCCAGCCAAAATAAAATAGCAGCAGATGCAAATTTTAAGCAACAAAAACCATTTGCTTATAACAACAAATCAAAAGTAAATTTAACACCATACACATATTGCCATCTATTGCACCGGCAATTTGAAATATGTGATAAAAACCCAAATTATAAAACACATCTGAAAATGATGGTAAATAAACAGCACACAAAGCGTAGTCAGTACAAAAAAGCTATAAAAATTTTTTGCTGTAGCTGGGGACACTATTCAGGGAAGTGTGAAGGACGAAAGATGTTAAAGAATGCAAACGCTGCACTTGTAGACTCATCAAATTCTGAGAGAGAATGTGAGAGTGAGAAAGAGCAGGAAGAAGTAAATGCACTAGAAGTGATTAATATATTTGATTTTGATAAATGTGAAACATGTATTAAACTTCACAGTGATGGCATTTTGAAATGCAGCCATACTGTGCCATGTTCATATGAAAATGTAAGTGCAGTTGTTTCCTCAAAAGTGAAAGTTGAATTTCAGCATGGGTTTGTTAACAACAAACTCGCCAGAATCCTTTGTGATTCCGGTTCCACTCTTATTGGTTTGAATAAGACATTTGTAAAGGAAAATTATTATACTGGGAAATTTGTGTCTTGTCGTATATTTGTGGGTAACATCGAGAGATACTCATTAGCTGCTGCAAATAGTAATACACCTTTTTGACAGGAAAATTTATCTGTGCAGTTTTAGACAGCCCTTGCGCTGATGCAATAATAGGTAACCTTCCAGAGATGAAGAAATGTACAATTAATAAAATTAAAGCCTGGGAGTAAAAGTACCCAAAGCCCAATGCTGTTAATACATCCACGACAGCTACAGATTTAGTTACAAAGAGGGAGCACCCCGTAGCAGAGATCAAATCGGTGCAACAGGCCTCTCAACCGTTCAAAACGGTTGTCGTTGAGCGGTTCGAACCTCTAAGCCACATTACAAATAACAGGTTTACACCTGGTCAAGACGTACTTTTGTTATTGCCAGACAAAACAGATCTTTTGTCAACGCTTTGGCAAGGTCCTTTTAAAATTGTGAGACAGATATCAAATGTTGATTATGAAATTTGTATGAATAGAAAATTGAAAATTTATCATATAAACATGCTTAAACCGTACCACTGCAGAAATGAAGACAGAATAACTGACGAAATAGCTGCAACTACAGTTATTAACCAAACTGACACGGACAATATGGAAATTCCCGTCCAAACAGTTGACAGCTTAGCAACGACAAGCGACATAAAAATTTCTCCCAAATTGACTGACTTGCAAAGACAGGAAATAATTGACTTAGTACAAGACTTTAAGACTATACTCTCTGACACACCTGGAAAGACATAGAATTCGACATCAGATTATCATTACAGACACAACGCCTATCAAATGTCGACCATATTCTGTCCCTTTACACTACACAGACGGACTTGATAAGGAAATTCAGGATTTAGAAAGCCACGGAATCATAAGAAAATCCCAATCGGAGTACCCTTCTCCGATTGTGCTCGTCGAGAAAAAAGACGGCAGTATTATTCTATGCATCGACTATAGAAAATTAAATAGTGTAACTAAATTTGAAGCAGAACCCATCCCAAATTGCGATAATCTCATTCTGAACATGTCTAAATCGACAATTTTATCTAAATTGGATCTCATCAAAGGGTATTGGCAAATACCTATGAACGAAGACTCTATACATCTGACAGATTTTTCAACACCCTTAGGGCTTCATGAATGGTATTTCCTGCCTTTTGGCTTAAGAAATGCACCTGCCACTTTTGTGAGATTTACAAGACTTTTACATCATGGCTTACCGAATATCCAAACTTATATTGACGACATTTGTGTAAATACTACTGACTGGACAACTCATCTGCTCACACTTAGACAAGTATTTGAAAGAATCAAACTTTTTGAGTCACTGTAAGACCGAGTAAGGTAGAAATTGCTTCGACAAAATTGATTTTTAGGCCATATAATTTAAAATGGCAAACTGAGTGCTGATGATAAAACATTTTCCAAGATTTTAAACCTGACTGTGCCAACCACCAAACAGCAAGTCAGAAGTTTGTTGGGTCTTGTCAACTATTACAGTAAATTCATCCCAAATTTGGCTGAGTTGACAAGTGTGTTTTCAAATTTGCTGTTGAAATCACAGCCAGACAAAATAGTTAAAAGTGCCTACTTGGAACAAATAATCAACAAAATAAAAGATTTTTCTCTACGCCACCAATTTTGCGCTTGCTTAACATGAGCCTTCCTTTCATTTTAAGGACAGACGCCAGCAGCACTTCCATTGCTTTTGTATTGCTCCAGCGTTACGATGGAGTAGACCACCCAGTGATCTCCATAAGTAGGAAGTTAACACCAGCAGAGAGCCAGTACAGCATAGTACAACTAGAGGCTCTAGCTGTGGTCTACAGCATTACTAAACTCTCCAAGTACCTCCTAGGCACACACGTTTTCATCGAGACAGATAACTCACCTTTGCTAGTCATCCAACAAGGTTAACCTAAGAACAGTCGCATTGCTATATGTGCCTTGCTGCTGCAAGATTATACCTTTACTATTCGCCACATTAAAGGAGCTGATAACATTATAGCCAATCTGCTTACATGTATGCCAGACACACCAGTCGACTAGATGGACTAACCTCATCACCACAGTTTTAAATAATTTCAATATTTTACTTAGTCGCACAAACTATTACAGAACAGTGTTAATTATTTTCTAAGACTTACACGAATAGAATAATGTTATTTATTTATTTAATGTATTTAATTTATTAGCTAGACTAGTGTCTTTAATTTATTAGACTTTTCGCAAGAAACATACAACAGATATATTTAATATATTTCAGTGTTAATTTCATACTCAAGTTGTCATTTAAAAGTATTAATTTTTTGTGTAATTAAATTATTGTTACTAGTTAAACTACAATGTACATATTTAATTACTAAGTAGTTAAAGCAATAACAAGAGCTTTAGATTGTAAGCCCTTTTTCACTAAATGTTTTTCTAATTGCCAAATTCAGTTTCGTTTAAGTATTAAGATAGTATAATATTACCTTTAGTTAATACCAATTACCTTACCTTAAACATTTATTATTTTACCTTTATATATATTTTTAATAAGAATATGCAGGTTTAATGTGTGAATGAAAGGTGCACGAAAGACATTATAAATGTATTAAAATTGAGGGTTTGAAAGAGATGTTGTGCAATATTTTTCACGCAAATTCGCCTCAATGTTATATATTGTATTCGTCATTTGCATCACATGGGATTTGTGCCATTTTAAATTGAATGTGTGATTGCTACATTTACACTACACTAATAGACATATTTCTAAGCATCATAGTTCAGTAATCCACCTCATGAATGATGAATATGAAATCCTTCATGAACTGGGAAGACCAAACTAATGACACTTAGACAGAGTTAATACATATTTACACACATGTTTGTAATTAACACATAGATGATTTAAAAAAATAGCTCGCATACACACGCTACACTAACAGAAAAAATACATCCACTATTAAAGAGGCATAGGGACATTATCTTACACATACCAAGGGACATATATAGTTCTTAACGGGGGAATACGTGATCGTACATAGAATCACTGCTAACAAGCGAGAGCTAGATATGAGTTAACAGTGAGTACACACATCTTGGATGAAAGGTTGAATTGCCGTTTTACGGGGACCAGGGGGAATATTTCCCTTGATGAGTCTCCTTAAAAAGAGATCATTGTTCCGTGGGCACTGTTGGTGTCTTGAGAGGGTTGCAATTTAAGGCTCACGCCAAGAATATAAGACAACATTACCTTGGTCCGTAACAGTCCCCAGTAGTAAAATGAGCGCGAGTGGTAGACTCTTTGTCAGCTAACCAAATGTATACCACTGAACAACACCAGTGGGTTTGTGTTTCTACAGTAGATCAGACCCTTTATAGACTACAGTTGTCACCCCTAACCTACAGTAACCATGACGACTTACTGACTCCCTTCGTCCTCTGACGAATTAGTTCAAACTTATTACCTAGAGATAACACAACGTGTCACTTATGAGTATAATTTAAGTGACACAAGGGGGGCTACGGGGGCGTGTCAGAGTCCTAGTGAGTTTGACAGAGGACACAGGACAAGGACAGGACATAGGTAGAGCATGGGTAGAGTAGGACAGAACTGTAACCCATTGAGAGACCGGACATGGGGTTAGATACTGGACATGTTCTTGAATGACAGTCCAACCTAGGACTAGATGACCTGAAACATCAACCATCAATAGACGGGTGAAGGACAGGACGATACCAAAATACCGAGACATCCGACTTAGCACGGACGACATGAGGTCAAACACCACGTGACCACAGACCGAGGCAAGAACGAACAGACTGGACCTGACTGTGGTTGAGAGAGGAAGTGTTTTGGTAACCTGAGAGAGTGTGCTGATTGCCTCACGCTAGAGATTTACTATTGTTGTGAGAATGTTGATATTAGATACCCTTGCGCTAATATACGAAATGAATTGTGATGCGAGAACGCATGAGTGCTTTGCTGATTAATGTTTGCATGATTCGCTAGATTTGTCAGAGCGTGATTATGACTAATGTTAAATGATTGCTATATGAAATAAATAGCTATACACGTGATCCATTTGTTGACGGATTATTTGCACATGTGTTATATTGCTGTCACATCTACGACAACGAGCGAGTGATACGTTGACAGTGTCAAAGTCCATTTTGTTACTTATGATCGTGTTCTAGCAAAACTTACCTTCTAGTTCTCTTTTGGTGATTAATTCACTGGAAATAAAGAGGCTGACAGACTGGTAAAAGAAGATGGAAGACTACCTCGGTCTGATATAGGCATAACCTATGATGCGGCCAATAGATTTATAAGAATCAATTATAAAACCAAGTGGAAATCAGAGCATCCAGGCCATTAGAAAGTGTGTGTATATTACCATCTCCGTGGAGGAGAACAAGCAACAGTCTTCAAACTCCTCACAGGACAGATCAGGCTGACATACCATATGTTTGACATATTTTGTTTTCCTTCGCTCACTTTGAACTCAAGCGTAGTACATGCACGTGCTATTGCATCTAGGGCACTAGACTGATGTGTGCATGTGGATTAGCTTTCCCTATTACCAGTGTCCCTCGTCATCAGACGAACCCACTCGGACTTATCGGATAATTTACGTTCCCAAGTCAAGGACGAGAAATCAACAATATAGCCCAACTGACGGGTGTAGGGATTTAACCCGCTACTTCGCCATCAGCACATCGGAAGGTTAAGAGCGATAATTTGTGACAGGCATTGACTCTTGTGACTGGCTGTTTCAATTCTTATATACGAGTCTCTCATCCTAGACAACGATGTGGATTCACTTGCGTCAAAGTCCTCCTCTCTCGACATCTCTCCACGGGCATTAATAACATCGACACAATCCATGGGCTGGCCATCTGTATGTACTAGCACCATGACATAAATGTGATATCATATGTTCAAAATAATGCGTTCCCTTAGTGAATCTAAACACAGAAGCAACAAACAATATGTTGCACAATCTATTGCCCAGAACATTTCGCTGCGTCTCGTCAGCTGCATGCTGTAAAGTTATCAGTTAGTTAGTTATCAGTTGGGGTATCTTCGTTGCACTCCGGACATGTCCATAGGTGCTCAGATCCTCCCCCCCCCCCAGCATATGCATCAGCGTCCGGTGGCTAATAGTGCCAGTTCTGTGTTGGTTGACGAGGCGCTTTGTTTTCCCGATGTACCTCTCGCGTCTGGCTGTGCCGATTCTTACTCCCAGGTCTTTCATCCTGGAAAGCGATGTGGAATCACTGGCGTCAAAATCCTCTGTTCTCGCCATATCTTTAAGGGCGTTAATAACATCGGCACGATCCATGGGCTGGCCATCTACAGGGGGTGCAGAGCCAGCCAATTTATCAGCTCGTTCATTTCCCTCGACTCCCGCATGTCCCGGGACGAAGATGAAGGTGACTTTGCGGACAACAGACTTCCGCAGCGACTCAGTCCACTGTCTACGTACAGATCCAGCTTCGACCTTCTGAATCATGCTCATTGAATCACTTAGTACACACACGTTGGTATAATGCTGTGATTCCAGCCATATGAAAGCCTGTGTAACTGCCATCACCTCCATCGTCATGCTGCTCGTGGTCATAGAGTGGGCACCACTGGATTCTTGAACGGTTCGGCCCGCTGAACGGGCTGTAAATGCCCACGCACTTCTCTGCTGCTTTACAACAGATCCATCTGTATAGATGAGCACTTCGGGGCTATCTGAGTGATCATAGATGAGCGCGTTAACCTCTGCATTGACAGCGGCAGGGTTCTGCGCTCTGCACCGTCTGTCGAGTGTGATAATGCAGGAGAAGGTACACTTAAAAGCTGGAGGCACCGGCACCCATTCCTTGCCGGGGTTGATACTGGTAAGACTGCAGACCTGTCCGACGACATCTTCCGCCCGACCCATCCATGATTTGCCCCTCTTTAGCCTGTCACCCTTTTCTCTGAATACAGCGTCATGCAGAGGGTGCTGCTCATCTGCACTTATTTTTAAGTATGCACGAGCTCTCCAGATCTTGATCCTGTGTTCCATTGTCGGGAAGTCAAGGAGGTATCTCATTGCTACACAGCTGGTGTCTCTCGTGCAGCCCAAAATGATGCGCATGGCTTCGTTTTGTACCTTTTCAAGTCTTCCAATCTGTGTAGGGCTGACAGTGAGGATGGCCAGGGATACTCGATGCGTGAAAGCACAAGTCCTTGGAACAGAAGTAATAGCAGTCTTTGCTCGATATTGGCAGTCACCATGACTCTCATTGCTGCCAAACCTTTTCGAGCCTTCGTTATGACATAATCGACATGATCTCTGAAGGACAGGCTACGATCAAGCCTCACGCCAAGATATGTCATTGACTGGGTTCTTCTCAGAATGCTCCCATCCATTCTTACTGCCGGCAGGTCTGTTTTCACAATATGGTTGTTTAGTGAGAACCATGTAACCGTTGCCTTTGCAGGGTTGACAAGGGCATCGGCATCAGCACACCATGAGGAGATTCGATCTAGTTCGCCCTGCATATAGTTGGCAACCGCCTGTCTATCTCGACCCTGTCGATACACGAGGATGTCGTCAACGAATGATAGAGTCCTACCCCTCCCATCCAACTGTTGTTCAGTGATCGGCACCGTATACACGTTGAATAGTACTGGTGACAGTGGTGAACCCTGCGGCAATCCTGGACATATCGTTATCGGCTCAGAAGACCAACTCCCGCATCTTAGCACCACCTTCCTTTGGAGTAGAACTGCAGCTATCCATCGTACAAGGTGAGGGTGCACTTTCAGTCTGAGGAGGGTTTGCATCAAGTGCTCGAAAGATACTCTGTTATATGCGTCCTCTAAGTCTATGGCGGCCGCACATGTCTCTTCTCTGACCTGAAATCCTTCGTAAACATCTTAAGCAAAGACCGCCGCATTCAGCCATGACTCTTTGTTGCGTCTGTATCCTCCAAGTGTGGGCGGGAAGCAGCCGAGCTGTTCCAAGTCCCAAGCAAGTCTGTGTGCTACAATTTTCTCCAGTAGCTTGCCAACAGTATTCTGCATCGTAATGATTCTGTAGCCGCTTATCTTGGAGTGGTCTTTGTTCGGTTTTGGCAGCGGCAGCAAGTAGCTGTGTAGCCATTCTTCTTTGACCTGACCCCTCTGGATACTGGTGTTGAATTCTCTGGCCAGTTCTTCCATGTCATCATCTGATATCACCAGTAGGTCACCATATCGGATGCCGTCTGGGCCTGGAGCGGTGTTAGGTGATTTCTTGAGCATCGCACGCAATATCTCAACTGTGATTGTCCATTCTTCGTCTGTCCCGACCCCCTCGCACAACTGAGAGAGTGTTGTTGTGGTCCTCTGTCTGGCGGGCTCGTCTTTCTGGTCAGTCTGTTCTATGTTGTGTGCAAGAAGGGCCTTACCTTTATCCGCATCCGACTTTATCCATGCGAGGTCTGTGCCTTGAAAGTCTGGAATACCCCCACGTTGTGCAGCACCGTTCATGCTCTTGTGGAGGCGCCAGAATGTCGTAAGAGATTGCTCGGAGCAAACCTTCCTGCAGAACTCGTCCCATTTGTAGCCCTTGGCCTGTTTGGCGCAGGATTTGAATAAAGTCGTCGTCTTAACGACCTCAGTCTTCAGGTTCGCCAACTCAACCTGTGGCATGTTAGCCTTTCTGGCCTTTTGCCAGTCTTTGACAGCCTGCCTCTTTCCCAGCCACACCTTCTCGACCTCTCCATTCCACCATGGTGGCTGCAGCCATCTTTCTGGTCTCCTACGGGAGGAAGTTAGTTTCCTTCTTCTGATCTTGCTTATGGCGTCTTGACCAGTCGTGTCGTACGGGAAGGCATTGGTCTTGTTTCTTTGACTCATGGCCCCGTCTTTCTTGATCAGGATGACACAAGGGTAGTGGTCACTATCGTGGTATCCCAGTGTGCCCCACCGGCACCTTGGTGCGATGGTGGGCGACACCAGAGCCAAGTCAATGATGCTGTCAGAGTCGCCTGGTCTAGTGGCCATTCTAGTGACCTTCCCATCATTCAGACAGATTAGGGCAGCAGATGCCAGGGCGTCCTCCAAATCTTCTCCCTGTCTATTGGTGATGCAATTCCCCCATTGACTGCCTCTGGCATTGAAGTCCCCGCAGTAGATGATATGCCTTTCATCCATATCAAACAAACTCTGCCATTGTCGCACGTCGACCTTCCCATTTCGCGCATAGACGTTAACGATTACAAGCTGCACTGGTGTCATTATTCTTAATGCCTGCACTTGCAGGGCATCGCTGTTCCAGGCGGACATATCGATCTCAGACACTAGTATGTTGTCGCGGACCAGAATGGCCTGTCCGAGGTGCCGCCTGTTAAAGAAACCCTGAAATCCCGCAACATTGGCTGTTCCGTCGGTGAGCTGTGTTTCTTGCAAGACTACAATATCGTTTCCGTAGAGTAGTTTTTCAAGAATGGGTCGGCGTTGACTAAATGATGCACAGTTCCAGTACAGTACTCGAACATTTCCGATACCCAATCTGTCACATTTTAAGCGCCTTCTGCGCGCGCCCGCCCTCTTACCACGTTGTGTCCTAGCTGGTCGTCTGGTCGTCATGTTAGGCTTAACTATCGCCACCGGGCGCCGATGATACGCCGAAAGAAGGCCGGACGCGCGTGCACGAACTCCGTTGCACGGTCCGAACTCCATTTCACCACGAAAAAAACACTTAATCCATACACATTTCGGAAAAAACACGTTCCATTTTACGGTACGAAAAAAAGTGTCCCGCCATCTTGCTTCAAGGGAACTCACTCCGCTGTAAAGTTATATATCATATATATAACGTTATAAAGTATAACGTTATATAAAGCTATATATCATCTGAAGTGGATACATGAATAATACTTAAGCTGAAACAATTACAACACATAGTCACAGGTATTGGTCAATTGTGGAACATCTGTTATCCCCATGGCATTTTCAAATCTACAAAGAACTCTTTCTGTTTGCACAAAGCCGGCTCCAACCGCTTAATTGCTAACGCCTCACTATATTTCAGCAATCGTTTGTTGTTCGTCGAATGCAGCATATTAATCGCTTTTTTAATGCTATGACCGCATTTAACTAGGTGTTGAGAAATCAGCGATGACGACGTTTTATAATCTTTCAATTATACATGGATTCCTGAAGACTGATTAACTCTCTTTTCCATCCACTCTGGCATATGTTCAACTACTCGATTTGCTAATTGTCTTTCTGTTTTACCTACTTACGTTGCTTGGCACTCACACTGGAATTGATAAATGCAGTTTGATTTGGTGGACGAAGACAAAGGTTCTTTTACAGATGAAGTTGCATCAGGGTGATTTTGTATCTGATCATTGGTTCAGCAGCAAAAATTGTTTTGATTTACAGCTGTTTTAAGTCGATCGTGTATTCATTTCATTACGTCGTCCCCTCGAAAGGTCAGCTAAGGAAACTTAGAGTTTGGGAACCGATGTTTCTGTAGGGGTGAGTTTGATTGGCTGGTAGTGCCGCTTGATGAAGTCGGTTGGATATCCATTAATTTTTAGAATCTGGTAAAGGGTGTCCAGTTCTTAATTTAGAGTTTCCTCGGAGAAAATCTTTCTGGCTCGATTAAACAAGGTGCTTACCAAGCCACGCCTATGCCAGACAATAAATAGATCGAGCAACATATTGTTTGTTGCTTCTGTGTATAAATTATTATCTGAAAGTATTTGTTGTATTCGCACTTGTAACAAACGGCAACTCTCTGTATCATACGCAAACAAATGGCAATACACATTACACAGTGTAAATACACACAGCTTGATATACAATAACTGTTTTTAAAGTTCATAAAACTACTCAGCACAAAGGGAGGCTGCACCTCATAGGTCAAATGTCTGTCAGCCAGGATAGGAAAAGTATGGTCACGACCACGGCAAATCATCCACCCAACTCCCACCCACCCTAAATAAATCCATTGTGCTCGTGATGGAGTTATTATCCAACGCAGATAACTTCACACAGTCTTTGATTGGTTTGATCTCTCTCTCCTCCCTCTCTCTCTCTCTCTCTCTCTCTCTCTCTCTCTCTCTCTCCTCTTCCTCTGTCCCCCCTCTCCATCTTTCACACTGTCTCTCATTCTCCCTCTATTCCCCCTGTCTCTCTCATTCTTCCTCTATCCCCCCTCTCTCTCATTCTTCCTCTATCCCCTCCTCTCTCTTTCACACTATCTCTCATCCTCCCGCTATTCTCTCTGTCATTCTTCCTCTATCCCCCCCTCTCTAATTCTTCCTCTATCCCCCTCCTCTATCTTTCACACTATCTCTCATCCTCCCGCTATTCTCTCTGTCATTCTTCCTCTATCCTAACTATCTCTTCCATATTATCTCTCGTTCTCCCTCTCTCTCTCTCCTCTCTCTCTCTCTCTCTCTCTCTCTCTCTCTCTCTCTCTCTCTCTCATTCTTTCTTTATATATATGCAGTCGAAAGCTCTCTTTCACACTATATCTCTCTCATTCTCCCTCTATCCTCTCTCTCTTTCACTCTCTCTCCCTTTCTCTCTCTCACCCCCACCTCTCTCTTTCTCACTCCCCCCCCCCTCTCTCTCTCTCTCGCCACAAACGCCATGCACACCTGTTTTCTATTTACTTTGAAAGCGGTACGCTTGTTGTAATGTTCCATGTACGATCCATTCAGTGACACCGTTAAAAATTATTTAAATAAAACTAGATGTGAATGCTAAAACTTCAAGCATGAAAGAATGTCTATTGAAAGCTTGTATTATGCATGAGAGCAAATGATCATTCCATCATCATCATTTTTGTTTCATTCGCTCGCCTTGAGGTCAAGTCTAGTCCATACACCTGATACTAATTCTAGTGCATTCAACTGATTTTTGTACGTTAATTAGCTTTTCCTATTACCAGTGTCCCTCGCATTAGATGAACCTACTCCGACTTCAGAGGTAATTGTAATTTACGTCCCAAAGTCAAGAACGAGAAGTCAACATTTTAGTCCAACTGAACAGTGTACCCACTACCTTGGCATCAGCGCACCGGAAGTTTAAGAGCGAGAGTTCTTATCCATTCGGCCATGCTGACCTTTGGCATCGTCAAATGATGTATAGGTAATTGCAACATGCTATAAATGCAATATTATCGTGACTATTTGTTGTGTTCGCAAATGTAAAGGAAAACATGCAACGCATCTTGTGAGTACATACTGTTTTGAACGGAACACAAGTTTAAAATAAAACACACACAGAAGACAAACAAGAGGAAGATGACATAAAAGAAGAAGATAATGATAAAAATTAATGAAGAAGAAGAAGACAACGACTATTATTTGCGTATTTATTACATACTGTATACAATTTTGCGACAGACACTCAGCATGCACATATGCAGCCATAGAGACATGGGTTGTCTCTAGATGCAGTTTATTACCATTGTTCTATTACTGGTAATTGGCAGAAAGCGAGCAAGAGTTACAAAACCTATAGGAACAAGAAAACAAGCAGTAGTACAGAATTCGGCTAAGATATTAACATCCAAAAGTCTATACCTGTGATAATCAGCAGTAGGGAGGAAAGGCCATCAATGAACGTCACAGTAAATGCGGAGATGCTGGAAGACGTAACGAGTTTTTTGTTGTTTTTGTTTATCTTGGACGTGTAATAACAGATGATGGCAGAAGTTAAACAAATACTGAAAAGAGAACTGGAATGGCCAAAAAATGTTTTCAATGAAGTGAAATCAGTATTAACATCTAGAGAGATTAACAACACATTAAAAATGAGAATTGTCAAATGATATTTATATTCAACATTACTTTATGGCGCGGAAACCTGGACATGGAACAAGCAATTAGAAAGTCGAGTAGAGGCTCTGGAGATGTGGATTTAGAAAAGAATATGTCGTATTTCATGTAGACAAAAACAATCACATACAGAGGTTCTAGAAAAACTGGGAATGAAACAAGAGTTGATGAAAGAAATAAAAAAGATGCAAATAAAATATTTCGGCCACGTTAAAAGACACATCAATCACTCTTATATATACACTAGCTGACCCGGCCCGGCTTCGCCCAGGCCCTGGCGGGGATCTATCTATCTGTCTATCTATATATCTATCTATCTATCTATCTATCTATCTATCTATCTATCTATCTATCTATCTATCTATCTATCTATCTATCTATCTATCTACCTACCTACCTACCTACCTACCTATCTATCTATCTATCTGTCAGTCCGTCCGTCCGTCTGTCTGTCTGTCTGTCTGTCTGCCTGTCTGTTTGACGCGGCCCGGCTTCGCCCAGCACCTGGAGGGGAGCATCTCATTTAACTCATATAAGTAGTCATATAAGCTCCCGTTCCCGACTATATGTCTGTCTGTATGTCTGTCTGTCTGTCTGTCTGTCTGTCTGTCTGTCAGTGTTCGGCCCATTCCCGTTAAAAATATAGATAGAATAGAAGAATAGATAGATTGATAGTAGAAAATATGATTGGAAGAGATCTATCTAAAGTAAACTTACCAAGATATCACGAACAGCCAATAAATGGTGGGCGGTGGGTTGACTGCAGAGTACTGCAAACGATATGCAACTAACTTTCTCTCACAAAAAATTACTTTTTTTTTTTAACGAACGAAAATCTTTCGCAGGCCCGTCCTACATTCTGCCCTTCTTCTCTATTTCCTCTCATACATTCTTTCATTCAACATCTCTTATGAAGCAATTCTTTGACAACAAAAGAACAATAAGCATTAAAATGCATGAAAAGTAACTCGTTGAGGAAATGTTTAACATGGGCATCATAAATACCCAACGTGGGTGTAACGCGCCATACATATGAGAATGTTAAAAAAAATTAATGTGCTGTTGAAGAAAAATAAAAAGATGAGTTAGAAAATTTTCACTATTTAAATAGATGCATTATTTTTATGAAAACTTTGAAAATGCCTTAAAGATTATATCATTATTTATTATAACTCATATGCCTGTAAATAACTGTAGACAAAGAGTTTATAAATCTTTGAAAACAATGCAACAATCTATATATAAAATATATAGCAATGTTATTAAAAGTTATGCCCCTTGAAATAACTTTTCTTAAGTTAAGTCCTCTCGCTATATATATAAATGATAAGATATTAAAATATTAAATTTTAGTAAGTAAATAGCTGATTGTACACTAACAAACTATGACAGTTGGCTGCACGGGAATGAGAAGAAGACGTGTAGAAAATTTAATCTCAATCGGATGGACCGTTCGCGAACGCATAAAGAACGGACATACATACAGACATACATCGTCTTTTATAGATATAGATACTGGGTGGGGGAGGGGAGTGGGTTAGGTTGAGGGCAAGAGAGTAAGAGGTAGACATCTTTATAAGTGGAACGATACCATCAAGAGATGGACGAACATCAATCTGACAGAATGTACAGTTAGTGCGAGAGACAGTTTTTGGAGATTTATTGCAGCGAAGTTTCGTTGTTTCCACCTAATTGATTGATTGACATTACTGGTAATCATTACTGGCTGTTTGAGATTTACTGTGCAATTTTACGTTCACCAGTTTACCACTGCTTTCCGAACGAGAATCAACATTTAACTAATTTAGCGCCATGGGATGATTAATCGTCTCAAGCGACTTCCCTTATCTGACATGGGCTTATATACAGTTGTTTTTCCTCTGTAACCATCTTTAATTTGATATGTAATACAACACATACGTTACCATATTAACAAGTGGAACAAACCCATTGTTCCGCATAAAAATATAGTTCATAAATAAATACACATGTATTGTTTGTCTCTCATAGAAGTAGAAGAAAGAAGTGGGGATTAGAGGACGCACTACTCAACATAAATATTGACAGCTATAGTTACTGACGCGGATTGGAACCTGTCACCTCGAAATGACGACAGCGCTTCTCTGCAGGAACAAGTGTACTTCGGCGCATATATAGAGCTAATATTATATCCAATATGCTTCATACAGTGAAGAAGGTTCTGTAAAGGACACGCCCCTGGATGATGATGATGATGATGATGATGATGATGATGATGATGATGATGATGATGATGATGATGATGATGATGATGATGATGATGATGATGATGATGATGATGATGATGATGATGATGATGATCTACATTACAAACATTGTTTACCGAACAGCACGCATGTCGTGATTGTAACGGACTCGCAAAGTATAATGTTAGAGGTGAAGGCAGGAAAGCTTCGGGCAGAGTGTCAGAATTTCAATCAACAATCAAAAATAGAGAGCATCTGTTGGACTTTTTCCCCAGGGCATACTGGTGTGGTGGGAAACGAGCAGGCGGACAGATTGGCTGGGTCTGGACAACTAGGTGGGTATTGGTGCATGATAAGGCAGATGTGGTCATGACCCTTTGGAAGCGTGTGTATAGTGCTGAAGAACAGATAGATCATCACTGCTTGGAGAGTATGGAGTGACTAGAGGATCTGACCGACACTCAAAACACCGAGGAAAGGCCAGACGGAAACATTATCAGACTGCTACTGGTATGACTATTACTGAGACTCTGCTGGATGTTGCAGATGTTGACGGAGAACACGTAAGGAAATGTTTTGAGTACTCTGGTGTCGGTTCTTGACTGTCACAGAACGCCGCATTACCATCCCAGAATACTTTCTCGGTCTACACATCTTCATGGGCCAATTAGAGACATAAAGATTTAACCACACTTCTCAACGGCTATCCAGCCTTGAAGTAAGATTGCTCACAAAGACGACAAGTAAACAAAGCGATCACAGTCGGCTTAAGACGTGGGAACAAATGTGATTTGACGTTAATACGTCTCACCAGCAGATGGGCAATGACACCACATAGACACACTGGCGCCTTCTCGCCGAGAAGAACAACCCTTGCTACGTCAACAGTGTGAACCGGACCAGCGGTTGAATGAAGAAATTCACCCGTAGGAGGTGTGGAATGGTAAACTGATAATACAACTCGCAGACGGTCGGCCGCGCAGATTAAGGGCTGGCAATTAAAACAGGACTGTGTGAATTGAAATAAAAGCATAATGAGATAGAAAGACGCGCCCCTGGAGATAAGGGTAGTTAAGACACACAACATTATAAGTAGCTCGGCTTTGAAAGTTTAAAATCGGATGGGTCAAATATTTGAAACAGGTATGACGATCTCAGGGTATACGTTCTATACACCGATGTGTCTGAATCGTGCGCTGTTAGACGTTTCTAGGAATAGTAGTTTCTAGCCGGTAAATTCAGAGCCTTCCTCGGTCGGCGTGGTAGGTTATCTCAATGAGTATCTCGTATTCCTCATTTACTGTCAATGGTATATTGATATCAATTTATCATTCTCAGTTGGGCAATGTAGGAACCTTATGTTAGGCAGATTTCGGCTATGTTCTGGATATACTGTTGACTTTCATGTGTCTTGTCAGATGCTTGTCACTTCCTATGTAAACTAGCCTGGTCTCCATTTGTTGTGTGCACTTGTTGAACAGAATATAGTCAACTGGCTATATTTCTTTTTAATTCTTACCATGGCAGTGTCTACGTAGTGACTAAACCAAGCAGACCAGTAATGCGGCTGTCCTATATGGTTATTTCAATGAAACTTGTTTATGTATCATTTTGTATGTATACAATATTATTACTAACTCATTGCTATGCCATTAGTAGGAATATCATTATGTCTATTTGGAATTGGTATACTTTATGTGTATTTGATGTTTGAGATGCCATTTGTCATATGATACTCACTAGGATGAATTGAATGTTAAGATATTGTGTTCTGATGTGCCGCGCACATTGGCATATTGCCTATTGCTTGTGTTTGAAGCAAAGGTGTAGTGGTGCAGACATTATCCACAATCGGGATTTGGTGTATGGTGCGCTTAACCCTTCCAGTGAGTAGTAAAAAAGCGTTTACCGTAAATTACTTAGGCCTGGCACAGAGAATTATCACAGCACTTAAGACCGGAGATCAGATACTATTAGGATACCACTACCGACCTATTGATCTGCTAAACCAACGTTTGAACGGGGTGGCTGTGAGGAATTGGTTCTCTGAATTAGTGACATAGACTTAGTTAGTTAGTTATTTAGTTATTTAGTTAGTTAGTTAGTTAGTTAGTTAGTTAGTTAGTTACTTAGTTAGTTAGTTAGTCCTTCCTCTTGAGCCCAAGGCGACGCATAGGGCAAAAGTCATGGCTCCCCATGTTTGGCGGTTCGCTGCTACCTGTTGTAGATCTTTGATGTTTACTTGGCCATTGAATGAGCCTTCTCTGATGATGGTTCTACGCAGGGTCTCTCTTGGTCTTCCCCGTTTTCTTTTCCCTACTGGTGACCATATGAGGGCTTGGTAGGGGAGTCTTTCCTTGTCAATTCTGAATACATGGCCGATGTAATTCCAGCGGCGTTTTCTTATAAATTTGGATACAATATCTTGCTTAGTCTCTTGTCTTATTTGCGTATTGGTTCTGAAATATGTCCAGTGGAGGTTTAGAATTCTTCTAAGACATTTGTTCTCAAAATTGTCTAATTTCTTATCTAAAGATACCGTTGATATCCAACTCTCACATCCATACGTTAGCACTGGAATCACACAAGAGTTGAAGATTTTTAGTTTTGGGTGTTTGTTGAGTACCTTTGACTTCCAGATGTTTGACAATTTATTGAAGGCACTAGATGCCAGTGCGATTCTAGATGATATTTCTGGTGTTGAGTCCCCTGTAGATGTCATTTTGCTTCCTAGGTATGTGAAGCTGCTGACTTTTTCAAGAACATGGCTGTTTAATTTCGTGTCGTCTGAACTGTTGGTAAGATCAATAGTTTTTGTTTTTGCGGTGTTAATTTGGAGACCAATTTGTCCTGAAACATTTTGGAGATGGTTTATTTTCTCTTGGGCATCCGGGTGCGTTGAACTCAAAGCACTATGTCGTCGGCAAAGTCCAGGTCTTCTAGAAATTTGCCAACCCAATGGACATAGACTTAGGACTATTCATTCCTCACAACGGGACGGTACGAGGGATGGCAGTAACTTTAATTAAAGGCTTGTGAGACGACTGAAAAGTCCTTCCCAGGCTAGACAGTAGGTGAGTGAACGCAGTAAAGCTAGAAGAGAGACACGACCAGACTGGTCATTGTATAGGGGGTGATAAATTGTATCTATTACCTAGGATTGTACTGATGTAGAATTAGATAATACACATTCTTGATTATCTCTTCCAAGATCGCAACAAGAGCGCCTAGGTATAGATCTCAACAACGAGGGACGACCAGGTAGCGTCAGGACTGGCAAGCGACCAGAAAACTGGCGGGCTGATCCTAATGGAGCGTAGCTGTTTACTGGACCTAAGCAGAACCACTTTTCACTTTTCCACTCCTTGGGGGATATCAAGACCAGCTAATTTCATCTTTGTTTAAGAGCCACTTTCAGCTGGAATCTTGGATATTCATGGGCAAAATCTGTAGTTCAGCCATACAGATTTTGTCCCTAGTCAATTTTTGATAACTTGTGGTCTCGGTCAGAGATCAACAATTGTCACTTCTGACAAACCGGGGTTGCTCGCCAGTGAATAGTACATTTAACTTGGCGGCGGCACCCCTCACTTCTGACATTGACTCAGCTTTGTATTTTCTGTGATCATACTGCAAATGAAATGTCAGATCTTAGTCAGATATGACTGAGCTACCGTATGACAGTAGATGGTACTACCTGCTTTCTGTTAGCGCCGAATATTGGGCAGCACTCACGAAACCAGACACCCCATATTGTGCCAACGGCTTCGGGAGGAGGAGTGCAATTAAGAGGGTACAAGCCTTACCCTAGTGCGAGAAAATGCAACCTAAAGATTAAATGTCATGGCAGGGCAGACCAGGCCCTAAGCCTTGGTCGGCAACTGGTCTAGGATGGAAGTTCCGACAGGCGGACAAGTTAGAGCATTGCATTGCTGATCCGGCAGCTTCAGCAGCTTGTCTTATTCCAGATGTATTGGTGTTACCTTTACTCTGGAGTAAACTAGACAGACCGAGAGAGGGATTATGCTGCATGGGCAACACATGGTCTCTAAATTCAGCGCAGGCTTTGTGTTATGGAGAGGTATAACTCCATTTTTCAAACTATCGTCTGTCAAGACGGCAAGGTGTCAGTCAGTCAGTCAGTCAGTCAGTCAGTCAGCGCAAATAAAGTTCCTCCCATCGTAATATTAACTTGAGCTTTGGTCCGTGTGTCGAGCCAGCACATATGTCGAACTTACCCTGTGAAGGAAGCAGGCGAGTGCAGCGTGTAGTGTGTTTGAGTTACAACCCCAGGTTGCCCCGCTGGCATACACAGCGTCTGATATATTTGTATAGGCAGGCTACACTCATGTTTGTATGACCAGGATGCATGAATGTTTGCTTGGCTTTAAAAGAATAAAACAACATCCACACACCATAGTTAAGGCATATGAACGGGAAGAGTTTGAAAAGGCCACAGTCTGTATTCGCTTACACAAAAATAGTTATAATGCTGTGCACTGGCTACGGTTTTATTTTTGTCCAGTACAACACATAAATAATATTGAGCGGTTTCTTACGGTAAAGTGCTAGCTGATGCATACTGTCGTAAATCTTGTCATGTTTAGAAAATTGAAATATTTTGGCCATATTAAACGTCATAAGGAAGTCTCCGTGGCAAAGTGGTTACACCTACTGTTCCGAAGGTCATGGGTTCGATTCCGGGCCAAGTCATTCGGTTCACGAGGGCGGGTTTTCTCGGAAACTCCTGGACATCTTCGCTGGAGCCATGGAGTTCTTGCTTTGAGCGCTCTTTTGGCAGGCCTCCTTGCGGAAAGAGACAGAGCCATATGGGATAAAACCCGGTGCAATGAAGTCGATCCTTTCGTCTTTTAATTGATTCAGTGCCAAACAAATAATTTGGTTTGGACCAAAAATGGTACACAATCAAATGAATCAGTATTTTAATGTAAATGTCCATTCACTGAGCATTCAAATAGTTGATGATACCACGAAACAAAACAAATAACACAGTAACCCTAGAATGTCGATACATCGTCCTTGTGTCCAAATAGGTGGTCACTTTTGACGACATATTATCTTTTGGAACTAAATCAGTTAAACCTTTTCTTGTTTAAACATCTGACAGTTCTTTGGAAAGATCAGAGATAGGCCGGATTGTTCCTAGGGAACAGACCAGGGTTGATCAGCCCGAAGACGGTGACAGGGCAGTGAAAAGTGCTTTGGGTATGAAAATACATGAGACAGAGGAACTGGCCAAGGGTCGGGAATCTGTTAGACTGGTCTGATGAGCGACATTCTGCCAAGAATCCGCTTCATGTTGATGACTGCTGTTACTAACCCCATTGCTTTACTATGCGGCACCATTTTATGGAACTATAGGAAACAGTTAGTTGCATGTCATTTACAGGACGGTGCAATCAACTCGAGTATTTATTGGCTGCATGTAATTTACTCGGTAATTTTCGTTTAGTTGTTTGTTACTGCTTTTTGGTTGCTCAAACCATCGAAATCAACGCAAAGCTAAGTCAACGACAAAGTCGCAGCCATCATGTAGCATGTCGTTTAAAGAATGCTGCCCTCATCGTGGCCCGCCGTACACTTTCTTGATCTTTGCTAGCTCTTCTACCTTACGCCCAACGTCTCTGCAGCTTAATGTGTCTATCTTCGTACTGATCGTTAAAATACTAGTCCTACTGATCGTTAAAATACCAGTCCTACTGATCTTTAAAATACCAGTTCTATTGATCGTTAAAATAGCAGTCCTACTGATCTTTAAAATATCAGTCCTATTGATCGTTAAAATACCAGTCCTACTGATCTTTAAAATACCAGTTCTACTGATGGTTAAAATATCAGGCCTGCTAATCGTTAAAATACCATCCCTACTGATTATTAAAATACCAGTCCTACTGATCGTTAACGTACGATTCCTACTGGTAGTTAAATTATCAGACCTACTGATGGTTAAAATACCAGTCTTACTGATCGTTAACGTACGATTCCTACTGATGGTTAAAATACCAGTCCTACTGATCTTTAAAATACCAGTCCTACTGATCGTTAAAATATCAGTCCTGCTGATCGTTAAAATGCCAGTCCTGTTGATCGTTAAAATACCAGCCCTACTGATTACTAAAAAACCAGCCCTACTGTTTGTTAAAACGCCAGTCCTACTGATCGTTAAAACATCAGTCCTACTGATCGCTAAAACACCAGTCGTATTGATTGTTAAAACACCATTCCTACTGATCGTTAAAATACTAATACTACTTATCGTTAAAATAATCATTCTACAGCTGAGGACTGAATCCTTTATCACTGCCAATGGTAAGCAAGTGAACCACATCGTAACGATGTTAAACTCTCTCGTTCAACTGTTTGTTTCTTAGTCCATGACTCCCTACCATACAGCCATGTTGAGCAAACATATCATGTCAACCAATCAGGTGCCGTCTCCACAATGAAGACTGGCTGCAATGGATCTCCAACCAATCAGGTGCCGTCTCCACAATTAAGATTGGCTGCAATGGATCTCCAACCAATCAGGTGCCGTCTCCACAATGAAGATTGGCTGCAATGGATCTCCAACCAATCAGGTGCCGTCTCCACAATGAAGATTGGCTGGAATGGATCTCCAACCAATCAGGTGCCGTCTCCACAATGAAGATTGGCTGCAATGGATCTCCAACCAATCAGGTGCCGTCTCCAGAATGAAGATTGGTGCAATGGATCTCCAACCAATCAGGCGCCGCCTCCGCAATGAAGATTGGCTGCAATGGATCTCCAACCAATCAGGTGCCGTCTCCACAATGAAGATTGGCTGCAATGGATCTCCAACAGTCTTTTTTCCCGCTCGCTTTGAACTTGAACGTAGCCCACACTGGACTGGTTTTTGCGTATGGCTTAGCTTTCCCTATTAACAGTGTCCCTCGCCATCAGGCGAACCCACTCCGACTTTTGGGGTACTTGTAATTTAACGTCCTCGAGTCAAGGACGAAAATTCAACATTGCAGTCTGTTTCTCGCCTTGATTGTACATTCTGCCAGACTGCTGTTCATTCATCTCTTGATGTTATCTAACACAATGTTACGTGTAACATAAAATGACTGTCAGTTTCAAGTAGATAAGATCATTCCTGTATTTACTAAAATGAATCGTAAATTGTGAAATACAACCTTTGGACACTTCGATTCTCTTTCCGATTTCTATTCCAACCTAAGCAGACGCCAAGAAAGGCGCTGGAATTCACGTCTGGATTTAGATTCCTCGGAGGAAAAAATAGCGGTAAAAACTGAACAAGCCAGTCTTCTTTCTGGATTGGAGCAATTCGTTCGCATCACCCGAGTGTGCTACATGTCAATAAAGTGTTTCTCTCGCAAATTCGATATTAAGAAATGATAGAGAGAAAACTTAATTGATTTTACAGCCGTCAGTCTTCCACGAATCACCGACAGCTACTTAATGAAGTTGAGATCTATTTTTGAGTGTTCCAGGACCGGGCTGGACTCGGGCGATAAATAAAAGTGCTGCCACATTCGAAAAGGCGTTCATTATCATCTCTTCTCAAATATGATTGACTATGAAACGCCGGCTCCGTAGCGACGAGGTTACGGACGCTGTTTTTTTCTTTACGAAATGGTGTGGGTGCCGGTCGTTCAGAAAGCAATGGCAGTTTACTGAATGTAAACTTGACAAATGATCGCAAACAGCAAAAGTTATTTTTTTTAATGATGGGGTCGACTGCGACGTCCTATGAAGGATACGCAACTAACTTTTACTTTATGACACACCGAATGAATCACCAAAAGCAAAAAAAAAAAAAAAAAGAAGAAGTAAACGTTAAGATTTACTAGACCAGGATCAATCAATCAATCAGGTGCCGTCTCCACAATGAACGTTGGCTGCAATAACAGGATCACAAGTAATAAAATGCCGTCGCCATCACACAAACAACAAACAATTAACAACAACTATATGAGAAACACTGCAAACACACACGCACATACACACACATATGTATGTATATATATATATATATATATATATATATATATATATATATATATATATATATATATATATATATATATATATATCATCTCATCTCATCAAGTTCCTCTTGTACCTTGCGGTGTCGAGGTGAAGTATAAACTTCGTGAGAGTGCCCGATTATGGGCTTCATATATCGATATTCCCATGGACTCTGCTATTCCCTCCGTCCAACGTTTACGTGGTCGGCCTCTTCCTCTGATTCCATCTGGTCTGTACATCATTGCTTGTTGTGGTATGCTGTTGACTGGTAACCTACTTGCATGGCCAAACCATTTGACTTGCTGCTTTCTAGATAAAATCTAGTGCTGCTTTAACCCCCACTTTAGTCCTGATTTCTTCATTTCTGATCTTATCTCTTCTTGATACGTTGAGTATTCTTCTCAGGAACCTCATTTCTGTTGTTGTGATTTTTCTTTTCTCTTTTTCTGTCATTGTCCAGGTTTGGCATTGGTAGCATAGAGTTGGTAGGAAGATTGTGTTGTAAAGTGCTTTCTTAGTAGTTATTGATACATGTTTGTTCTTTAGTATTGGTGCCATTTGTCCAATGAGTTGATTTGCCTTATTGCACCTATTTTCGATCTCGTCTTCTGATCTGCCATTTGATGATATTATACTTCCTAGGTACTTGAAACTCTTTACTTGTTTCAAGGGATGTTCGTTTAGGTGAATTGTTGTTGTTTGTTCTTC
>JACEFZ010001239.1:37500-113322 GCA_014155875.1 Cepaea nemoralis
TCTTGCATTCACTTCGTCATCAATTGCGGTAGCTTTTGACACAGTTCTGCCAAGATAGGTGAATTTATCCACAACACTTAGTCTATGATCATTCACTTTGATATTCGATACAGTGTTATTAACCCCTGGATCTGACTTATTCATAACTAGTCTTCTCCAAATTGATATTGAGCTCAAAGTTGGCACAGTCATGTGAGAAAGCTGAGACATTATGTTGCGTGTCCGCCTCCGAGTTGGCATATAGAGCGCAATCATCAGCAAACAGGAGCTCTCTGACGGTGTTGCTGTTAGTTTTGGTTTTAGCTTTCAACCTTCCGAGACTGAACAACTGTCCATCCATGCGGTAGTTGATGTCTATTCCAATGTCGTTGTTTTCGAAGGCATTCGTCAGCATAGCTGAAAACATGAGGCTGAACAGTGTTGGGGTAAGGCGCCTCCTTCCCTCCGCTAGCCTACGGGACACCCTTGGGCAAGGTGGAGTACCCGTTTAGCCCCCGATCAGGGTTACGTGAAGCCATGGGTGCAGGTGGTGGATGAAGATGGAGAGCAGCCAACAGATAGTTGTAGGTTATGGTCTCCACCTTCACGACGGTAGGCAGAGGATCTCTATTTTGATGAGACAATGGCTACGGTCACTGACCAGTATGGTCACTGCTAGGAAGGAAAGCAATGGAAAACTACCTTCTTTACAGATGCCAAGAAAATCATGTTGTGTGAAATCATCGATAATCAGAGAAACGGCGTAAATGGGTGCTCCATAGGAGCAACCTCGCCCGGTAGGGATAGTCATGCGCACCAGGTGACTCCAGACCGTCAACAGGCTACTAGGTGCAACAGATTAATATCATTGAAAGTAGGTTCAGAAATATTGAAGATATGGAAGGAATCAACATTGGGGGACGATGCATCAATAACATTAGATATGCAGATGATACAGTCTTGATTGCAGACAATGAACAGGACCTGCAAAATTTAGTAGATGCGATTGTTACACACAGTGAACAACTAGGGTTAGAATTAAATTGTAAAAAGACAGATTATGGTCGTCACTAGGATGGACGAAATACCACAATGTAATATACAAGTAAATGGGAATATTCTTCAACAAGTGAGCAGGTACAATTATCTCGGAACAGTAATAACATCTGATGGGAGATGCCTTGAAGAGATTAGAACAAGAATCGCCATGGAAAAAGTAGCCTTTAGCAAGATGAAAAACATACTGACCAATAAAAAGATGTCAATTGAAACGAGAAAAAGAGTGTTGAGATGCTACATAGAACCTGTACTTTTATATGGATGTGAAGCGTGGACAATGAGCAGTCAGGCTGAAAAACATCTGATGGCTGTAGAGATGTGGTTTCTGAGGAAAATGCAAAGAATACCATGGACAGCCAGAAAGACCAATGAAAAAGTCCTTCAAGAAACAAATGAAGATCGTAAATTGATTAGAGAAATTAGACGTAGACAGTCAAAATTTTTTGGGCATGTTATGAGAATAAATGGATTGGAGAATTTGGTGACAGCTGGTAAGATCGAGGGGAACAGACCAAGGGGAAGACCTAGAAGCAAGTACCTGGATGGCTTGGCCTTGTGGCATGGTCGAGACAGAAACACGGAGCTGATCCACGACTCTGGTGATCGAGTGAGATGGCAGAACATGACCGGCCACGCTTACCGGCATGGCACATGATGGATGGATGGAACAGTGTTGGTGCCATGACACAGCCTTGCTTCACTCCTTTGGTGACAGGAAAGGACTCAGACAGTTCACTATTTTCCTGTACACTTGCCTGCATAACATCATGAAATAACCGCACTATTTGGACAAACTTTCGTGGAAAGCCATAATCTTCCACAGTCCTTCCCTGCTGACTGTATCAAAAGCCTGGGTAAGGTCAAAGAAAGTGGAGAACATTTTGGAGTTCTGTTCTTGACATTTCTCTTGCAGCAGCGAAAATCGCGTCAACCGTTTCTCGATCTTTTCAGAAGCCACATTGGCTCTCAGGAAAAAGACCTTGATCGGAATGGGCTGTGAGGCGATTGAGAAGAATTCTTTCGAGGATCTTCCCTGCAATTGAAAGCAAGGAGATGCCTCGGTGGTTGTCACAGGATTAGCGGTTTCCTTTACGTTTGTATTGACGCGTCCTTGAAATCTTGTGGCATGGTCTCAGTCACCCACATGTTTGTAAAGACTTGGTGAAGCCGCTCTATTAGAACCGGTTAACCTGCCTTGTATATCTCTGCTGGATGGAGTCAGAACCAGGCGCCTTACCGCTGGAAAGTTGCTGGATGGCTTTGTTTACTTCCATTATTGTTGGTAGGTCAGCAAGAGTATCATTAGTGGGGACTTGGGGAAGGCAGTTGACGGTTTCATCATCGATGGAGGAGGTTTTATTTAAGATGTTGCTGAAATGCTCTGCCCAGCGAAGGATTTCTTTCTTATCAGTGACAAATTTTCCCTCATCTGCACTAAGGAGGGGAGCTGTGCCTGGTGATGTGGGACCATAGACCGCTTTCAATGAGTCGTAAAAGTTGTTCATATCATATCTGTCAGCAAATCCTTAAATCTCATCAGCTTTGTGCCTTGTGGAGAAGGTGCTTCTCGGCAAGAATTTGTTGCTGTCTTCGGAATTTTCATCAAAAACAGTCTTTATGCTTCCTAGGGGCTGGACCCAGGATTTCCATAGCAGTGTTGTAAATGCTCTCCACTCTGTTTCCGCACCTTGTTTAGCTGCAGCACTGGGCTTGAGGTGGTCCTCCAGCATACTTTCAAACGACAGCTGCATTTTTGTTACTGTTTAGGTGGGTGACATTTATTTATTTATTTAATTTTTGCACATTTATCCCTTGAGGACGCCGTGGTGGTTTGGTGTGCATGTTTATTTTTGAGACAATCAGACGATGGTCTGTCCAACAATCGGCACCACACATGGATTTTGTCACCCGAACGTCTTGTCTGTCACTCCTCCTGACGATAACATAGTCAATGAGGTGCTAGTGTTTCGAGCTAGGGTGCATCCACGATGTCCTATTTCTCATGGGAAGACGGAAAATTGTGTTGGTAATCAAGAGATCGTGTTCGGCACAGGTTTGAAGGAGGAGGAGTCCATTGCTGTTACAATTTCCGACTCCGTGCTTTCCAATGATGCCACTCAAAGGGGCGGTGCCCATGCCTACTCTGGCATTGAAGTCCCCAAGGAGTATAAGTTTGTCTCCTTTGGGAAGAGCTGTTAATACGTTGTGCAGGTTCTCATACAACTTGTTCTTGGCGACATCATCATCGGTCATGGTTGGTGCGTAGACACTTACGGTGGTTGCATGCTTCCTTCCGTTCAGCAGGGGTAACTTAATGGCCATAAGTCTGTCGTTTATTTATTTATTTATTTATTTTTTGCATATTCTATTTACAGGATATCGCAGACAACACCACATTGCCCAGTCTCGCGCAGCTATGTTTCGCACGTGGGTAGGCCTATACGGGATTACGAACAGTGTCCTTAACTCCTTCGCCAGGGAGTCCGGCCTGTCGTTTATAGCCTTCAGAAATCCAGCTAGTTTGCCAACCAGGGCAGACTTAATGGCAAATCCCACTACGTCTTTCCTCACTCTTCCTTCCACTCCAGAAGAATGTGTTCTCGGCACCTACTTCACAGATTTGGCCTTCATCTGCAAGTCGTGTCCCGCTCAAGGCTGCAATGTCGATGTTGTACCTGCCCAACTCTTTCCCAATCAGTGCTGTTCGTCTCCCTGGGTCCGACGTGCCGTCTCTATCAAGTAGGTGCGTACATTCCAAGTTCCGATGGTTGAGGGAATATGGTTTGCTTTTTTGCTTTACTTGTTTTTACTTTAGCTGCATGTCGACCGCAGTATAGGGTACCCACCAACCGCGGCTAGCTGGTTAGGTAATGATGAAGCAAACAATGTTTAAGGCACCTTTTCTAGCCCATTCCTCATGCTGTGGAGGTGAGCAGTGCTTTCCTATAGAGGCCTGCTCAGTCGCTCAGGGGGCTGCCGAATCCCACTGCTGCTCCGGCCATTAGAAGACGACCAAATGGCCTAAGCCGCCTGTGTGCAGGTCTGCGACTACGACTGCCAGCGTACCCACGCCCTGCCGCTTCGCCGCTCGCCCATCGCCACAGGGCTTGAAGGTGATATATGAAGTTGGATGAAGAATGACTTGCGCAATGAATTAAAGTGTGGAAGAGTTGCACAATTCGTCGACAACACTTTCTCGCCTGAGTCAAATGAATCCAGTGGCAAGACAAGTCAAGATGACTGGAGACGAATACAGGTGCAGTGGATGACCAGGCGCTCTACGTGCCTTGCCATGCTCATCACGTTCCACAACGATTTGCAGGTAAACGCCGTCTTGCCCGTTGAATCATCAATGATTTCTTCCTCGCAGTCTGCCGAATCCTGTCTTCACATGATGGATAGGCATACCCTAGTTCACCGATTGGTTTGACACCAAATCGGTTACCCACGTCTAGTTTATCCAGCTTGTCACACCCGTTGTCCGGGGGGGGGGGGGGGGGGCGGCTGCTGTCACATGCTGACAGCTACAAGGAGCCACAGGCTTGGACCAGTGGGGAATGGTCCCTGAAAGGGGTATGACAGGTCATCCTTACCGAAGGTACTACCAATACCTGACATCCCACACTCCCCTCTACATACCTACCTACCTTCCTGCCTACATGCATACCTACCTATTTATTTACCTACCAAATTATCTGCTTACCTACCTACGTACTTACCTACCAATCTTCGTACCTATCTGCATACATAATACTTATCCACCATCTATCAACTCAACTATATCCATATAACTAACTAACTAACTAACTAGCAATCTAGCTAGCTAACTAACTAACTAATTAACTAACTAACTAACTAACTAACTAACATTATGTGTTCGTGCAATCTAAAAAGTGCGCCAGCATACTTGGTTTCGTAGCTTTTTCCTGTGTTATTTTTCAGCCAGCCAGACGCTTGCGAAGGGTTGTACTAAAATAAACATGGCTAAAAAAAACACATTATTCCCCTCCTGGCTACCGTTCCCTCACAAACCTAATCAAATTCTCTCTATCAAGACATGAAATAACACACTCATTCTCTCCCTTCCACTTCTGTCTTTCTTTTCTATATTTTTTTGGTTTTTACCTGCGTGAGAATACATTTACACCTGTGGTTGGTTAGTGTGTTTTTAGCAAAGAAGGGCAAAAGACGAAAAAATAGACCCCGATATGAATGTCTAAGAATACATACCTGGCACCCGGCAACAGATGCAGAAGAGAAGGTCGGGTAGATAGAAGGTCGGGTAAATGGTCGGGTAGATATTCTTCCAGATTTGTTTACAACATTGTTTCCTAGGCCACACCATTAACATCCCGAGCTACACACTACTTTCTTGGTATATATTATCACAATTAGCTGATGGATGTCATTATTAGCTGGAGTGTGTCATCATTGCTGTTTTCTCTGCTCGGTGATTTCATTTTTCGTTTTTGTAATCTAGGTATTCTTTCTTTCCTTTCCTACTTCCACCCCTACCCCCCTTCCTTCAGTCTCTTCTTCCTTTGCCCCCCCCCCCACCCTCACCCCAGCCCAGACTTCTATCTCCTCCACTCCTCTTCCTTTTTCTCACCTCAGCTCATTCCCCGACATCTTCTCCTTCATCTTCCTCCTCCTTTTCTTCTTCCTCCTCTTTCTGCTTCCTCTTCTGCTGCAGCTGCTCCTCTTTCGTTTCTTTTCCTTCTGCTATGGATGCTGCTGTTGTTCCTCCTCCTCTTCTTTTCCTTCTTTGTCATCGTTCGTCATCAGACGGACAATGACTGCGACGTGCCAGTTTACAGCTGGTCTGTAATAGTCGCATCGTCAGGTCGACACATCCGACTTCAGCTCGCCATGTTTAGAGACCAGGCCTGCCTTGCTTAAACTTGAGACCAGCTATCAACCACGAATTTTGAAGATAGATGTTCAGAATGCAATCAGGCAAAACACCAAGGCCAGATAACATCAAAACTGAAATTATAAATAGCTTAGAAAGCAATCAATAGATCAAGTCACCAGACTCATCTAATCTCATCATGTTCCTCTTGTACCTTGCGGTGTCGAGGTGAAGTATAAACAGTGGGAGAGTGCCCGCTTATGGGCTTCATGTATCGATATTCCCATGGACTCTGTTATTCCCTGCGTCCATAGTTTACGTGGTCGGCCTCTTCCTCTGCTTCCCTCTGGTCTGTACATCATTGCTTGTTGTGGTATACTGTTAGTTGGTAACCTACTTGCATGGCCAAACCATTTGACTTGCTGCCTTCTAATAAAATCTAGTGCAGCTATAACCCCCACTTTAGTCCTGATTTCTTCATTTCTGATCTTATCTCTTCTTGATACATTGAGTATTCTTCTCAGGAATCTCATTTCTGTTGTTGTGATTTTTCTTTTCTCTTTTTCTGTCATTGTCCAGGTTTGGCATCGGTAACATAGAGTTGGTAGGAAAATTGTGTTGTAAAGTGCTTTTTCAGTTGTTATTGATACATGTTTGTTCTTTAGTATTGGTGCCATTTGTCCAATGAGTTGGTTTGCCTTATTGCATCTATTTTCGATCTCGTCTTCTGATTTGCCATTTGATGATATTATACTTCCTAGGTACTTGAAACTCTTTACTTGTTTCAAGGGATGTTCGTTTAGGTGAATTGTTGTTGTTTTTCTTCTTTAGTTATAGTCATTACCTCTGTTTTACTTGTGCTAATTTTCATGTTATGTTCCCTACACATTTCGTTTAGACTATTCATGTGGTCTTGTAATTCAGCTTCTGATTTTGCTATTAGTGCTTGGTCGTCCGCAAACAGGAATTTTCTAATTGTTAGATTTGCAGATGGTTCTTCTTCTGTGTTCTCGTCATGCGGTGTTCTTGCGGTCTCTGTTTGGCTGGTTTCTTTACATATGTTGTCTATATATGTTATGAACAAGAGAGGGGACAGGACACAACCTTGTCGTACTCCGGATCTTATGGTGAAGGGTTCTGAGTGTCCTCCAGTTGCTCTCACTATGCATTCACTGTTGTTGTATAAGCTTCTACATTGGTTTGTTAGATGTGTACTAACTCCATATTGTTTAAGGATTTCCCACAGCTTGTTTCTATCTACTCTATCGAATGCCTTTTCTTGGTCGGCAAAGGCTATGTAGAGTGTTTCATTGAATTCGATTGATTTCTCTATAAGTTGTCTAAGAGCAAAATTGGCATCTGTGCATCCTTTGGTTTTCCTAAATCCAAGTTGTGTTTCGCTTAGCTGGGGTCATGGTAGTTCGTAATCTTTTCTCAAGAATTTTGCAAAATAGTTTCCCAGTATGACTCAAAAGGGAAACGCCTCTGTATTGTGTGCAGTCTCTTTTGCTGCTTTTGTTTTTCCAAATTCGGATAATTATGGCGTTTCCCCAGTCTTGTGGTGTCTGTTGTTCTATCCAAACCCAAACATGGTTGAATAGTCTATGTAGTCATGCTGTTCCTACTTCTCTTGCTGCTTTAATTAGTTCATTTGTTATTTCGTCTTGTTCCAGTGATTTGTTCGATGGAGCTAATCTGGCGGCTTCTATAATTTCTTCTTTCAGTATATCTGGTTCTTGTTATTCGGTGGCGTCTATGTCGGTTTCTTGAATTCCTGTGACATCTGATGGGATGTTGAGAAGTTGTTCGAAGTACTGTTTCCATCTTATTAGGATTTGTTTTTGTTCACTTATTGGTTCTCCATTTTCTCTGTTAATTATTTCAGTTGGGTCAAAGGGTTCTCCTCTGGTTCTCATTACACTTACCTCTTTGTATAAGTTTCTTGTTGCCTCCTTGTAGTTTTTATTTAGGGTTTCTCCATTCTCCTCCCAGTCTTTTTGTTTTTCTCTCTTTAATATTCAATGCACATGTCTTCTCGCCAGACTGCTGAATACAAAATATTACACTGGAAGAATACTTCCTGACTTATGTAAATATGTGTTTATTGTGTTCACTAAACCTGACACCCCACATTGTGCCAGCGGCTTCGGGCGGAGGAGCCCATTATAAGGTCTAATCCTGGTGAGACGAAATGCAACCTAAAGACTAAAGACTAAGTGTCATGGCAGACCAGGCCCTAAGCCGTGATTGAAGCTTCGACAGACGAACAGAGCATTGCTTTGCTGATCCGACAGTTTCTGCAGCTTATCTTGTTCAAGATGTAATGGTGTTACCTTTCCTCTGGAGTAAACTAGGCAGGCCAAGAGAGGGTTAATGTTGCATGGGAAACGCATGGTCTCCACAATTCAGCCTAGGCTTTGTAAAATGAAGAGATCACATTCGCTATCGCCATGGTTTGTAAGTATTGTGCTTTTTTTTTCGAAACACAGTGCAACAAACCTATCGTCTGTCAAGACACCAAAGTGCCAGTTAGTCATTGCAATCCTGAAGAAATTTGGATTCTTAGAATGTGAGCACGCACATATTTTACTAAGAATCATCTTGGAAAGGTCTAGAGTTAAAATACAACCGGAAAAAAATTAGGAGAACAATGTGGATTTATCGAAAGCATATGCATAACACATGTTGTGCATTTGCTGAGAAGATTATTAGAGCGTTTGATAAAATAAGTGCTTACATATTTATTTCATTGACTACACAAAGACTTTTGATAGAGTACAACACGTCGAAATGATCAAAATGTCTGCAATAATCCAAAATGTCGAGAAAAACTTATATTTGTGAAGATCTTATATTGAAAATGTTATGCTGAAATTAAAAAAAATTTTTAATGAGGTCAATACCAGCCAATCAAGAGAGGCGTAAGACAAGGATATGTAAATTTTCTAGACGTATTTCTTACACAATGAAACAATTATGAAAAATTTTAAAGCCACCAGAGGAATCACTATTGGGGGATATAAATGTCAACAATAAAAGATATGCAGTTATTGAACAGAATCTGCAACATTTAGTAGAGGCATTTATTTACACAGTGAACAACTTGAGTTTGAATTACATCGTGAGAAAACAAGAGCATGGTCGTCTCCAAGAAGAAAGAAATGCCACAATGTAACAGTCAAAGTTATTCAATTCTTAACAGATTCAGTGGCAAGCAAAAAGTAGATTTGGACCAAACAAAAATTGATAGCGGGAAATGGGAAGTAGGTGTGTGTCACAGTTATGACTTAAACGCTGTTAATATGGCAGCATACATGTAGTAATATATATATATATATATATTGGGAGTAAGAATTGGCACGGCCAGACACGAGAGGTACATAGGGAAAACGAGGTGTCTCGTCAACCAAGAAAGAACTGGCACTATTAGCCACCGGCGGACGCTGATGCATATGCTGGGGGGGGGGGGGGGGGGGGAGGATCTGAGCACCTATGGACATGTCCGGAGTGCAATGAAGATATCCCAACTGATAACTGATAACTTATATATATATATATATATATTAAAGGGGAATGCAAAGGGAAAACTATTGAATACACGCGCATGGCATTTACGGGAAGTGGCTTTAAACGATAAATGATCCCACCGCACTTCAGCATATGAATCGGCACAACTTTCGTGAAACATCAAAACGTTTTTTTCCGAAGTGAATTTGAATAACGAAGACACAAATAATAGATTGCACGATTTATTGCCTGATATTTAAAAAATTACCGTGGTAGACAATTGACATTACTGTGCGAACATGTGTATATTTCAGCTTGAAGGATTTGTCTGTTTTTTTTTTACTTTATGTTGTGTGAATTCTGCAGTATGTACCTGACGAGATGCAGCGAAATATGTCAGGCTTAAATAGTGCAATCTATTGTTTTTGTCTTCGTTATTCAAATTTCTTGGTACAGTTATAACATCTGCCTAGTAGAGATTAGAACAAGAATCGGTACAACTAACTTGGAAGAGCCATAACATCTGCCCGAAGATGTTTTTTGGAGATTAGAACAGGGACAAAAGTAGCTCTTTGCAATATTAAAAACATACCAATAGTAAGCACATAAGTTTGCCAAATGCAAAGCTGTTTGAGACCTAAGAGCAATAACTGAGGTGAGGGGTAGGAACTGATAAACAAAATCTGACGTAGAGAAAGGTGATTGGTATTTGGCTGAGAAGGTAAAGGTTAGACAGCTGACATATGTTGCACACAACAGCCTCTGTTGTGTCAAAGAAGCACAGGTAACGTGTGTCTGATTGTCAGGTGAACGGTTGCAGATGTAGCATCTCTAGATCGGCGAGGGAAATAAGAATGTTCGTGCAGACGTGAGCGTGGGAGCGTGGCACTCTGTGTGTGTGTGTGTGTGTGTGAGTAAAGATGTCAGTGGCGAGGATGGTGTGTGAGTGCTAATGTGATTGTGTGTGCGCGCGCGCGCGCGTGTGCGAATTTGGTAGCGTGTAAAAATATCATTAGCGAGGAATTGTGTCTGTGTGTGTGAGAGAGAGTGAGAGTGTGTGTGTGTGTGAGAGAGAGAGAGAGAGATAGAGAGAGAGAGAGAGAGAGAGAGAGAGAGAGAGAGAGAGAGAGAGAGAGAGATATGGCAATATGTGAATAAACAGCAGTTAAGATAGTATGTGGGTGTGCTGATGTGATGTGTACTAGCAGTGATAAGTTTGCAAATGTGTATGTGGTGTGAATGCGGATAGTAGTGAGGATAGAATGTGAGTGTGTCTATGACTGAATATGGTGGTGTGAATACAGATAGTAGCGAGGATATGTGAATGTGTTTATATGAGTGAATATGGTGGTGTGAAAACAGATAGCAGTGAGGATATGTGAATGTGTTTATGACTGAAAATAGTGGTGTGGATACGGATAGCAGCGAGGATAGTATGTGAATGTGGCGGTGTGTGAATAAAGACAGCAGCAAGAATAGTATGTGTGTGTGTTCATGTGATTGTGTGAAGATGGTGTGGTGTGAATAAACATAGCGAGGATACATGTGAATGAGTTTATATGACTGTCAATCATATGGCAGTGTGATTGTATGTGAATATATTAGTGATTGATGTGAATATGTCAGTGTGTGATTGTATGTGAATATGTCAGTGTGTGATTGTATGTGAATATGTCAGTGTGTGATTGTATATGTCAGTGTGTGATTGCATGTGAAAATGTCAGTGTGTGATTGTATGTGAGTATGTCAGTGTGATTGTATGTGAATATGTCAGCATGTGACTGAATATGTCAGTGTGTGATTGTATGTGAATATGTCAGTGTGTGATTGTATGTGAATATGTCAGCGTGTGATTGCATGTGAATATGTCAGCGTGTGATTGCATGTGAATATGTCAGCGTGTGATTGCATGTGAATATGTCAGCATGTGATTGCATGTGAATATGTCAGTGTGTGATTGTATGTGAATATGTCAGTGTGTGACTGAATATGTCAGTGTGTGATTGTATGTGAATATGTCAGTGTGTGATTGCATGTGAATATGTCAGTGTGTGATTGCAT
This sequence comes from Cepaea nemoralis, assembly GCA_014155875.1. NCBI lineage: Eukaryota > Metazoa > Mollusca > Gastropoda > Stylommatophora > Helicidae > Cepaea > Cepaea nemoralis. The sequence continues at coordinate 48,959 of JACEFZ010001239.1, forward strand.
GTGAATATGTCAGTGTGTGATTGCATGTGAATATGTCAGTGTGTGATTGCATGTGAATATGTCAGTGTGTGATTGCATGTGAATATGTCAGTGTGTGATTGCATGTGAATATGTCAGTGTGTGATTGCATGTGAATATGTCAGTGTGTGATTGCATGTGAATATGTCAGTGTGTGATTGCATGTGAATATGTCAGTGTGATTGCATGTGAATATGTCAGTGTGTGATTGCATGTGAATATGTCAGTGTGTGATTGCATGTGAATATGTCAGTGTGTGATTGCATGTGAATATGTCAGTGTGTGATTGCATGTGAATATGTCAGTGTGTGATTGCATGTGAATATGTCAGTGTGTGATTGCATGTGAATATGTCAGTGTGTGATTGCATGTGAATATGTCAGTGTGTGATTGCATGTGAATATGTCAGTGTGTGATTGCATGTGAATATGTCAGTGTGTGATTGCATGTGAATATGTCAGTGTGTGATTGTATGTGAATATGTCAGTGTGTGATTGCATGTGAATATGTCTGCGTGTGACTGAATATGTCTGCGTGTGACTGAATATGTCAGTGTGTGATTGTATGTGAATATGTCAGTGTGTGATTGTATGTGAATATGTCAGTGTGTGATATGTGAATATGTCTGCGTGTGACTGAATATGTCAGTGTGTGATTGTATGTGAATATGTCAGTGTGTGATTGCATGTGAATATGTCAGTGTGTGATTGTATGTGAGTATGTCAGTGTGTGATTGCATGTGAATATGTCAGTGTGTGATTGCATGTGCATGTGAATATGTCAGTGTGTGATTGCATGTGAGTATGTCAGTGTGATTGCATGTGAATATGTCAGTGTGTTATTGTATGTGAATATGTCTGTGTGATTGTATGTGAATATGTCAGTGTGAGATTGTATGTGAATACGTCAGTGTGTGATTGCATGTGAATATGTCAGTGTGTGATTGTATGTGAATATGTCAGTGTGTGATTGCATGTAATATGTCAGTGTGTGATTGCATGTATGCCAGTGTGTGATTGCATGTGAATATGTCAGTGTGTGATTGCATGTGAATATGTCAGTGTGTGATTGCATGTGAGTATGTCAGTGTGCGATTGCATGTGAGTATGTCAGTGTGTGATTGCATGTGAGTATGTCAGTGTGTGATTGTGAATATGTCAGCATGTGACTGAATGTCAGTGTGTGATTGTATGTGAATGTGTGTGTAATTTCATGTGAATCTTTGCGGTGTACGACTGGATGTTTGTGTGATTGTATGTAAATATATTAATGTGATTGTGTGTGACTATGTCGGTGTTTGAATAAAGAAAGCTAGATTCAGTGAAATATCAGTGTACAATTGTATGTATTTCCTGTGATTGTGTGTAAACATGGTGTGTGAATAAAGTTTGCATCGCGGATAGTGTGTAAATATGTGAATGTGTGTGTGTGTGTGAATAAGATTTTTAAAAAGTTGCATAACCTTTACGGACGTTGCAGTCAACCCCATCATTTTTTGGCTGTTTTATTCCTGGGCAAGTTTACGTTAAGTGTTTGCCATTGCTTTCTAAATGACCGGCACCCATACCATTTCATAAAAATACAAACAGCCGTTTTAAACTGCGTCCGTAACCCCTTCACCATGTAGCAAGGATAAAATGTGTTCATGTGATTTGAGCAAATATGGCAGTTTGTGAATAAATACAGCAGCTAGGGTAGTGTGTGACTGTAAATGTGATTGCAAGCGAACGAAGACAGCAGCTAGGATTGTATAAATAGATTGTGTGAATATGGCAGTGTGTGAATAAAGATATCAGCAGCTAGGACAGTATGTGGGTGTGTTTATGTGATTCCACAAACAGGACGGGGAGTATAAAACAACTTTCCACAGTGGGTATATGGCAATACTCCATATATTTTTATAGAACAATCTGAACATGAGCGTAATATGGTGAATTTACATCAGCTGACTTTATATCCTTGAACATTTTTGGGTACATTTTAGTTGGGTTCATCCTGACAGCCAAAATCAATTTCATTTTTAAAATCCTGTCCTTGATGGTGGATTTGAACACATGACCCATGCTGGCAGGCATGCTCACTATCTACTGCACTACGACAGATATTGGGGGGACATTCCTCTTTCACCCATTACCACCTCCCATTGAGTAAAAGCCCTAACTCCAAGCAGTCCCTATCATATCTATCCCATGTAGCTTATATGCCCTCTTCCAACGGAATGTTTTTAGATGTGGCAGTTGGACTTCGGAATCAACAATATATCCTAGCCTACCACAGGGATCACCATTATCTCCGGTACTGTTCAACGCCTACACTGAGAATCACCAGCGAGCAGAGCACTGGACCGGGGAGGACATTTTCATGTGCCGACGATGTTGTAGTGTATCGTCAGGGTAAGGATAGAGATCAGGTTGTTGTGGAACTGCAAACTGAACTCAATCGCATAAGTACTTGGTGTGCTGAAGCTGGGGCAATGGTCAACCCAACAAAGGTAGCAGTGACTTGGTTCTCGTTGAATAATCATATTGTCAACACTCCAACACCAACTGTCAATCTGTGTTCAGACTGGAAAGAATGCAGGCAATGAATTACCTGGGGATACGGTTTGATCGAAGCCTTGCTTATGAGCACATAGACCAGGTGATGGCCAAGTGGACTTTGGCTGCGATGCGGATGATGACGGCAGCAAACTGAGCTGCGCCATCTATGCCTCCTATATGAGGGGCTGGTCATGTCTGTTTTTGAGTATGCAATGGCGATCCCGACTCAGCCGTAAGCAGATAGAAAGAATGGAAAGGATACAGAACGAAGCAATGTGCATTATTCTTGAATATACAAGAGATACAGCATGCAGAGCGATGCGCTAACTTCTTGATTTTCCAACCATTGAAGAGAGAATACAAATTTGCAGAGCTAAGAGTTAACGCAAACACACAACATCCACTGCATAGTGAAATTAGGAAGGTGAAGGGCAGCAGGTTAAAGAGAGGAAGGTCGTGGATGGGTCAAGCCGAAGACCTTCAAACAGGTGTGTTCACTGGAGGACTTAGAACCTGGCGAGGAGTGAGTGGGTACAAGTGCCAACATATTTCTGTACGTCCTTTTCAGTTTGCATCCAACTAGACAGAAAATGCAGACAAGAAAACCCGGCTGCTGTGAAGGCAGAAGTACAAGCGATTTTCGAGAATTCATTAGACGGTGATGTCATTTACAGAGATGGGTCGGTCGTCCAACATGTAAGAAGCACATATGCCTTTACGGCGCGGGCTGGAGGGAGAACTGTGAAGGAAGACTGGTGGTTTCGTTGAGGCCACAAGTAACCAGACTATGGAAGTCATGGAAGTAAAGCAATAACATGGCTTGAGACACAGACATTCACTAGGGCTTGTTTCCTTAGCGACTCAATGAACATGATCAAGAGGATAGAGATGGGGTGGATCCGCAGAGAGTGGTTGCTGTCTCTGGAGCGGTCTCGGCTGACAAAGATTAGTTTAATCTTCATGCCAGAGCATGCGGGAGTACAAGGAAATGAATGAGCGGGCCGACAAGCTCGCAGGTAAGGCTAATGTGGAGGGCTAACGCGCTATGGACCAGGCTGACATTCTGAATGCTCTACGAGAAGTAAGACTTTTGCAAGAACCAAGTGATGACTGCGAATCTACAACTATGGTCAGACTGCGAGAATAGTAAATTAAAAGGTGTGGCCAAACAAGAACACTACACAGGAAGCCAACGAAGACCGATAAACCACGCGGAACTGGTGTCATTAGCTGCTACACGTTGCAGGATTTACTGAGGAGGGGATCTGAGCGCTTATGGACTGAACGGTTCGATCTGCAATGATGATATGTCTAACTTATCGACTAACATATGTCCTCCCCATATTATTCATTCCATCTCCATTATTCTCCAGATATTTTTTGGTATTCCTCTATTTCTTTTCACTTGCAGATTCCAGATAAAGGATTTCTAGTTATACTATTCTCTCAGGATTCCTCTTTGTATGTCCTATCCAGCACCTTGTGTTCACTGGTATTCATCTATTTCTCTCCATGAGTTTGATTCTTTCATTTCAGTCCTAAATTGCGCAGGCACAATTTATGAATGAATGCAGTTTGTCGTTTTAGTCTTCATAGTTCTTATCCATATAGTAATAACGATTTAACAGAAATAAATAGGTAAGTTTGGTTTAAGCTTTAATTTCTTTTGACGTCAAATTCTTAGTGCTATGAAAGCTCACCTTATTCGAGGTTCTTTGAGAGAGAGAGAGAGAGAGAGAGAGAGAGAGAGAGAGAGAGAGAGAGAGAGGGGGGGGGGGGGGTGTGTGTGTGTGTGTGTGGAATACCATCCTTTAATTTGTAAACACAGTTCACATGATTTTCATTAGTCGGTTGCAGTTCCAACTTCTCGGCAACGGGTCGTCCCCATTTTGCTCTGTTCCTGTGCCAGTGAATTAACAAAATGCTCCTTACTGCCCCATGTGAATAGTGGAACAAACAGGTGTCTCGACAAATCAACAGTCTGCACAGGTATACTATGCATAATGCCGCGCCAGAATGCCAACACAAAAGTCCACGAAAAATACAGTTCATCATCGATGGAAGCGGCAGTCACTAGAAAACCAGCAGCTACACATTACTGCATAAGGCAAACCACAGTCAGTTCTGAGACAAGACGACCACCATTACTCCAGATATGCAGTTCATGCTACAACTACCGTGGACAGATGTAAAAGCATTTCACACAAAATTCACAGCTCAGTGGCTGCCACACACTTAACTTAGTAGCAGGGCGATGGAACCATGCACTACCAGTTCAACATGAGGAAAATACTAATGCAAACCATAGCCACAAGCATAAACACTCCAGAGGCCTTAACCATTTAAATGCCCATCCTCCATTTTGAGGACCGGAAGCTCGCACATGTTTCATTACAGCATATGTACCATTGCTGGTTGGTTGGTATATGATGGGTGGGTGTGCACTATTGGTCGTTTCTTGGGTAAAATTGAGTCGAGGAATAAAGGCCTTTTGCCTAAGCAGTTACTGTGTTGTGTAAAGGCTAGGATGTAAACGTTACACCCCAAACCATACCGAGGATCTAACATGCCTGGAATGTGTGAGAAGGACAAAAATCTGATGACCAATATATTGCTTTAACATTAAGAACCGTCTTCAACAGTGGAATTAAAAAAAACCCACATGATCATTTTAATTTTAATTTGTTTTTCAAAACAGATCAAATACCAAAACAATTTAACAGTAACTGTCAACACTAAACATATTTACAATATTGAATGCAATATAACGAAGGGGAGGGGCCTTGCAAATGATATACAGCAAAGGTTTGGGCTTAATAGCCAGAGATGAAAAACATTTCAAATACATGAATGCATTAAATAAATTGGGCAAATGCCTCAAGAATCACAAAATACTGACAGTAAAATATCACAATGCATACAGGGGACAATGAAAGTATCACTAACAGTGTAACATAACTGAAAAACATACCAACCCATGTAAACCATCAATAACAAGGTTAAATTGGGTTTGGCATCACTAACGGGATAAGCAGTGAAAGATAACCAATAACGTATACACTGGGCAAAATAATTGTAATATTTGCTAATCAAGTGTACATGGCTCTTTGTAAGCATCAATGATAAGCTATAAATAGTATCAACTGGGCATTGTTACAATCAGTGACAATGTATAAATTGGGCTATTGTAAGCAACACGGCATAAATTAGGCATACTTAGAATCCTTGACAATGTATAAATTAGGCATAAGTATCACCTAATTAAACAAAAAAATTGAACAAGTAAATTGGGCAACAGTGTCCACAACATAACTGGACATCAGCATCAACTCAACAGTATCAAACAAGTGCAAAATATGCACTAAAATTGGTTTCTTTTAAAAAAAAAAAAAAAAAGCAAGCATATCACATTTAACTGTTCACCATTACTTGTTTGCGAGAAAAACTGGTATGTTAGCAACTGAACTAAAGGTCTTTTACATGTCTTCACCAGACTGACTGATCAAATGGCTTCTGATGGACTTATGTAACTTTGAACATAAGATGGAAATATGCAAACTTTTACCCATTTATATGGGTTTCACTGTGCAGTCTCCCATCTGCTTATCTCTGACATTAATGGCTTCACAAATGTCCAGCCTCATAAAGATATATTCAAAGATTGCAGAAATGTTAAGGTTCAGAAATGTCCACAAGTCTAAAATATTTTCCAGTCTTAGAACTGCCCATTCAGTTTCATTCCAACAGTCTCACAAACATCCAACAGTCTCACAAACATCCAACAGTCTCACAAACATCCAACAGTCTCTGAAACATCCAACAGTCTCAGAAATATCTAACAGTCTCAGAAACAGTTATTAAAATATTAAAGTTCAAGAAATATCACAAATAATCCAGTTTCAGAAATGTCTCTCAGAAATACTAAAGTTTCAGAAATGTGTCTTAGAAATATTTAAGTTTCAGAAATAGTCACAAATATTTAACAGCCTCAACGTAAGTCTAAAGAATATTCAGTTTTTTTTTTTAAATGAACGTTTTCAGAAAACACCCGACACCCACCTAGGGTTCTATGCAACAACCACATTTTCTTTACTCCATGAGGTAAAGGATAATATTTAGGAAGTTCCTAAAGACGTGAAGATAATGAATTTGTTTAATTTTACCGCTGTCATATATAGAGATTCCTCAATAGAATAATATTGCTCCATCAATGAAAAAAGACTTCCACATTCACAACAAATCAAAATATTTGCTCCACATTCGTAACAAATCAAAAGACTTGCTCCACACTTGTAACAATCACATTGCTCCACACTTGGTAACAATCACAAGACTGGCTCCAGATTTGTAACAATAAAAAAATATGCTCCACATTTAGAACAAATCAATACTTGCTCCACATTTGTAACAATCAGAAAGACTATTGCTCCACATTTGTAACAAAAGACTATTGCTCCATCTATGTAACAGATTTGCTCCACAATTGTCAATCAAGTATTGCTCCACATTTGTAACAATCTTGTTCCATATTAGTAACAATCTTAAATGGTGAATTATGAACTAAGCTTAAGTAAAGAACTGTCATTGTGAAGAAACACTTGGTAGAACTTTTACACCTAAGGGTACAAAAATGCAACAACAAAATTTCACAACAACTGAACAACAACTTTATGAGCACTCCTTAGATGCGATGTCTAAATCTGACACCCCTAAGGCTGCCATATTTCTGTTGTCTTGCCAAAATCTTATCCAGTTGGCTTCTGAGGTATTTTGTAGATTTAAGTAATAAAAAAACTGAAAATTTGCTATGATCAGATCACCATAATGGATATCTAATGAACATTCCGTTCCAGTGCACAGACTCGGCTTCATCCAGGCGCCTGTACAAGAAGTCGACTGTTTTCTGCAGGGTCAAGACTTCCTGTGAACAGAATAAAAGTTTTTCATCAGTGCTCGGACAAGGATGAGTAACATGAAAAACGAGCAGAAAGATTTAATGAAATGTTTGCATACATACAATGATCTAGTCTATGCATACATACAATGATCAAGTCTATAGAGATCATGTTTATGTTTACTGCCTTCTTTACATGGGAAATACATGGTCAGAGTATCATGGGATAGCTAAAGATAGGAGGGCTCGGGATGAGTTGGTCACGGACCTATGATAGGAGGGTTTGCAGTGACCTGGTTGAGGGACTGATAGAAGGGCTTGGAGTGTGTCAATTGAGGGCCTATGATAGGGCATGGAATGTGTCGACAGGACCTATGCTCCAGTGAGTGGTAGAGGGCAAGAGGAGGAGACTGCTTTCTCTGGACATTCACAATGTCTGAAGATGCACAAAGAAGATTGATGTCCAATAAGTAAATGAAGAAATGGAAGCAGAGGAGATGATTTTGAGAAAAAACAGCATGAACAATTTTTATACCAACACTGACGTTGGTGCTATCAATGCCAATCATGGGCAAACTAAAATAAAGAAAACACTACTTGTGAAATAAGATGTCTAGAAAAGCAGTGAACAAGTCAAGAAGAGGACCATATTAGAAATTAGCACATCTATAAAACAGTTGGAGCAACACCAGTTGTTAAATTCGTTGATAGACAAACTTATCTGGTTCGGCCACCTAGTTAGTGAGAATGAACCCAATGTTACCTAGCAGCAAAAGGATACAACATGAAAATGGAAACAAGAGGTAGGAGAAGACTACGAAAAAGATGGATTGACGGAGTCAATTTAGGAAACTACATCTCAGCATACCAAGCAAGCCCTGGTTCGGAACCAATCATCAAACAAACTTGCAACGCCTAATGGCAAAGGCAGTGAGGGGACACAGATAAGATGTGTACAAAAATGCTGAGATTTAGCTGCAGATCAATTAAAACCACAAGGAAAAACAAACCACATGGAAAACAAAAAACCACATGGAAAACAAAAAACCACATGGAAAACAAAAAACCACATGGAAAACAAAAAACCACATGGAAAACAAAAAACCACATGGAAAACAAAAAACCACATGGAAAACAAAAAACCACATGGAAAACAAACCACATGGAAAACCAAAACCACATGGAAAACCAAAACCACATGGAAAACCAAACCACATGGAAAACGATATGGCAGATCACAAAAGGTAGAATAAAGAAAGTAACCTTAATGCTGAAAATGACAGAAAGAAGCAAAAACTGAAATCAAACAAAAGCTTAACCACTGGGCCGTAGCATGACTGGTTGGCTGTGAATCATGTGAAAGAATTTTAACTCTTAATGTAATTGCTTTTCAATTAAGTTTAAAACCTGAGAATGGTTTGTAACCATCAAGGAGTAAGTCCCCCCACCCCAGTTCCCCAGTGCCATATTCATGGGGGATGCTGCAGAGCTCGCCTCCCCCTCTCCAAGCCCAGAACCCACCAGGGTATGTAAGTTACTGGAAGTTCTGCGGAGAAGGCATTGGCATGTAACTAGGTCAGGATTAGCATGGATTCCCTGGGATTAGGTTTACTTTGGTCATGTTTCCCTCTACAGGACTGATCTTAAACTTCCGCTACACTGATGATGGGGTAGGGGATAATTTCCTACATACATCAGTTTGGACTTCAACATTTGACTTGTTCAGAAGTCCATGGCAAGCTACTAAATGTAAAATTGCTTAGAAAACAACCCAGGGTTGGGGGTTGATAGCAAAAGGCCATGCAATTTGTTTGAGACATTTTACCAGCACACCCCAACTCAACACCCAGGCGGAAAGTGCAACAGTATAGCACCAATCGAGGCCCCAACTTACAATAAGGATTGCAGAATAATCACAAATGCATGCTAAAGCAACTGAATGTTTTCATTACGCAGGAGCTGTGGCAACTGTTTTCATTATACAAGGAACCGTGGCAACTGGTTTAATTAAACTGGTTAGAACACAGCTTAGGATGCTGGTCAGTCCCTAGCAGATCATTACTCTCAACATGACCCTTGTCATGATCCTCGTCATGAACATCATCATGAACATAATCATCGTAAATAAGGTTAACTGGTGTTGGAGAATCATGCTTCACCAAGCAATCAACAGAATTGGTGCTAAAATTTCCCCCATGCACAGGGAGTGGCCATTGGATGATGAATTAAAAATTTTTTTTAAATTTATAAAATGTATAACACGGGAAAAATGAAACAAAGTTCACCAAATGGACATTTGGCCCCCAAATAATGCAGGATCTGTGAGACATGTAATTTAAACCCCCTCCCAGCCACTTCAGCATTTTACACTTTTTACACTTTCCACCATCTATCATTTTCTATGATACTCACCCTCACTTGTCATTATTTGTCACTAACATCTCTCCTGTCACAAGCTCTAGATTGTTAACGAAATTAAAATTCCCATTTGGCCTAGAGCATGCAACTTCCAAATGGTATTTTCCTTAACATGCGACACCAGTTCTGTGTTAGATGACTATTCTTTGGCCCCCTACACTATTCCAATGCACGATTCCCCTGCACAGTGTTCCTTTCTGGCTTCACCCATTTCGACTTCCAGTGATCAATATTGCAAATTCACGGTCACAATGTTCATTTAATCACCATGCCTCTCTGAGGACATTCACTGTTATCAGCCTGGCAATTCCGTTCTGTACTACATGTAGACTACTACGGTCATGAGAACTGACTGCCCAGTGGAGGTCTGGGAGAAAAACTGGTCAAAACAACTCTCAGGCTCAGCTCACCTGCTCAATCCTCTCTGCTCGTTTCTCTGTCATGTTTTTCTCAGCCAGTTCAAGCTTATTAATCTGCTCAATAGGAAAAGAAAGATTGTTACTCAGGAAAACAAGCTGATTAATCTGCTCAATAGGAAAATAAAGATTGTTTACTAAGAAAAACAAGTGATTAAACTGCTAAAAAAACAAAGATAATTTACCAAGGAAAAGTGATTAATCTGCTCAATAGGAAAATAAAGATTTTGTTTACTAAGGAAAACAAGTGATTATCTGCTCAATATGAAAAGATCGTTTACTCAGGAAAACAAGCTAATTAAACTGCTCAATAAAAAAAGATATTTATCAAGGAAAACAAGTGATTAATCTGCTCAATAGGAAAAGAAAGATTTTGTTTACTAAGGAAAACAAGTGACTAATCTGTTCAATAAGAAAAAAAAATGTGTTTACAAATTAAAACGAGGTGATTAATCTGCTCAATACCAAAAAAAAAGTGTTTACTAAGGAAAACAAGTGATTAATATGCTCAATAGGAAAAGAATGATTTTGTTTACTAATGAAAACTAGGTGATTAATCTGCTCAATACGAACAGTAAGATTGTTTACTCAGGAAAACAAGTGATTAATGTGCTCAATAGGAAAAGAAAGACTTTACTCAGGAAAACAAGCTGATTAATCTGCTCAATAAGAAATGAATGTTTACTAAGGAAATGGTGAGTCTCCATGGTGAAGTGGTCAAGCCATCTGACTCGGTCTCAGAAGGTTGTGGGTTCGATTCCGGGCCGCGTCTTTTGGTTCACGAGTACATTCTTTTTAAGACTCCTGAGGGTCATTGCTAGAGTTACGGAGTTCATGCTTTGTGCGACACTTTCCATGCCGCAGACAGAGACAGCCATATGGGATATTAACCCGGTGCAATGAAGTCGACCCTGTTGACTTTTAAGCAACTTTTTTTTAAAATAAGGAAAACAAGCGATTAATCTGCTCAACAGGAAAGGAGAGATTGTTTACTAAGGAAAACAAGCTGATTAATCTGCCCAATAGGAAAAGGATGTTTATTCAGGAAAACAATTAATCTGCTCAGTATGAAAAAGAAAGATTGTTTACTAAGAAAAACTAGTGTCATTTTATTTGTTACCAAAAGTTAGTTGCATGTTCTTTAAAGAAACTTTGCAATCAACCCCAGCATTTATTGGCTGTGTAATGTACTAGGCAATTTTATACTCAAAAGTTTGCCTTTGCTTTCTGAATAGCCAATGCCTCGTGCCATCAAAATCAGCACAAAGTGTTCAGCTTCCAATCGCCCGCAGCTGATATTCAGCTCTCGGCTCAGGGAATTGTTAAACTGCATTTCACTAACCCATAAACCACAGACTATCACCATAATAATTTCTTTTAAAGCAATTCCAATGTAATATATTAAAGCACTTCGTAAAACAAGAAAGATCATGTGCCCTGCCAACTGGCAAAGTAGGATTCCACAAATCCCAGCCTTTGATATTCAGGATCAATTCTATTGATATTCCTGTCACTATTCCAGACCATCCTGCATATTTCAACCAGCTCTTGCCTCTTTATCACTGATCTTTCCAGCCCAGACATTTTCCATTGCCTCTCATTAAATAAAGAGCACTCCACAAACAAAGAGCACCCCACGAACAAAGAGCACCCCACGAACAAAGAGCACCCCACGAACAAAGCACCCCACAAACAAAGAGCACCCCACAAACAAAGAGCACCCCACAAACAAAGAGCACCCCACAAACAAAGAGCACCCCACAAACAGAGCACCCCACAAACAGAGCACCCCACGAACAAAGAGCACCCCACGAACAAAGAGCACCCCACGAACAAAGAGCACCCCACAAACAGAGCACCCCACGAACAAAGAGCACCCCACAAACAAAGAGCACCCCACAAACAAAGAGCACCCCACAAACAAAGAGCACCCCACAAACAAAGAGCACCCCACAAACAAAGAGCACTGTTTGCTGAAAGTCAAAGAAAAGTAAAGGACCCTCTTATAAGCCTTAAGTGGCACTGGGAATATGGTGTTAAACCCATATTTGTGTAAATCAATCTGCACTCTGTGGGTAATGGTCAGCACCACGTTAAATTTAAAAAAAAAATTATCACAAAATGTTTCTGTTTGTCCATCAAGAGATGACCATTCACTTCATCCAGTGGGATTGAAAGTATGGAGCCCTGAGTTCTAAGATGGCTGGTAAGGCCTACTTTGGCTCAAAATGTTCTTGACAATGTGGGCAAAGAATGCTCGATGTTCCACGAGGAGGATATCCTGGTTTTTCTGTCCAGCCTCACAAAAATCACACGTGCTGCAACCTCACATCCTGGAGTTCTGCCACTCTGGCTCCATCTTTAAACAAACAGAAAATCTGCTAATTTGGTATCAAGGAGCACATTTCATGATTCTGAATGCAGCAATCGGGGAACAAACCCACACCTTTCAGAGTATGAGGTAGACAGCTTAAACGCCATAGAACTCTCAATGATTGGATTTTGCAGCGAAAGTGCCGTGGAATAACGAGGTAGTCAGCCACATGATAACCCTCCTTAGTTGCCCCGTGTGACACACCCATGGTTGGTTCAGAGTTACTATTACTTCCTTTATGGGTTCCAGCAATATGGGCAGTTTAGTTGCATATCCTTTAAAGAGGGCGCAGTCAACCCTAGCATTTTTTGGTTATGGTTTGATAAATTTACAGTAGTTGTGCCATTGCTTTCTGAATGACCGGCACTCACATCATTGTATGAAAACCAGCTCAAGGCAGTCTGCTTCTAAATCACCTTCAGCTGTTTTATTTATGCGGTCGCTCGCTTTGAACTCAAGCTAGTCCATATGGCTGAACTGAATTTTGCATGTGGATTAGCTTTTACCTATTAAGAGCCTCGCCATCATGCGAACCTATTCGTGACTTCAGTTACTTGTAATTAACACCCCCAAATCAAAGACAACAGGTCAACATTTTAGTCCAACTGTTCAGTGTCTGGGTTGAACCCCTTACCTCGGCATCAGCACACTGGATGTTTAAGAACATGTATTCTTATCCATTCAGCCAAGCTGACCTACACCTACAGCTGTGTTTAAAAGTAGTATGCTGGACTATTAAGTGTCTGCTAATCCCTTAGTCACATCGCCGACAAAGTACAGTTTATAATACATAAATCCATACAGCATTTTTAGTAAGATTGATACAAACCTGTCAGCTACATAAGGCCCGTTACGAATTCCAGGTTACAAGTTCTAGCAGGAAGCAAACTTACCCTGTCCTGTACGTCTGTAAGTCTTTTGATCATAGCATCCTGATAATGCGTCAATGCCATGGAGTTTGGCTCCGGTTCCACTGAAAATTAAAATGGAAAAATGTGGAAACCACCAAAAAGTCCCAACCACACAGAACTGGATCTAGACAGTAGCTATTTAAAAGAGAAAATTGTGATGAGAAACCTTATGATAAACGTGTTCTGTTGGTAAAAAGGTAAATTACGATGTCTGTAGTATAAACAATGAACAAATGTATGGTAGAAGCAATGAACAAATGTATGGTAGAAGCAATGAACAAATGTGTGGTAGAAGCAATGAACAAGTGTGTGGTAGAAGCAATGAACAAGTGTGTTGTAGAAGCAATGAACAAATGTGTGGTAGAAGCAATGAACAAATGTGTGGTAGAAACAATGAACAAGTGTGGTAGAAACAATGAACAAGTGTGGTAGAAACAATGAACAAATATGTGGCACAAACAATGAGCAAATGTGTGGCACAAACAATGAACAAATGTGTGGTAGAAGCAATGAACAAATGTGTGGTAGAAACAATGAACAAGTGTGGTAGAAACAATGAACAAGTGTGGTAGAAACAATGAACAAATATGTGGCACAAACAATGAGCAAATGTGTGGCACAAACAATGAACAAATGTGTGGTAGAAACAATGAACAAATATGTGGCACAAACAATGAGCAAATGTGTGGCACAAACAATGAACAAATGTGTGGTAGAAGCAATGAACAAATATGTGGCACAAACAATGAACAAATGTGTGGTAGAAACAATGAACAAATGTGTGGTACAAACAATGAACAAATGTGTGGTAGAAACAATGAACAAATATGTGGTAGAAACAATGAACAAATGTGTGGCACAAACAATGAACAAATGTGTGGTAGAAACAATGAACAAATGTGTGGTAGAAACAATGAACAAATGTGTGGTAGAAACAATGAACAAATGTGTGGTAGAAACAATGAACAAATGTGTGGTACAAACAATGAACAAATGTGTGGTAGAAACAATGAACAAATATGTGGCACAAACAATGAACAAATGTGTGGTAGAAACAATGAACAAATGTGTGGTAGAAACAATGAACAAATGTGTGGCACAAACAATGAACAAGTGTGGTAGAAACAATGAACAAATATGTGGCACAAACAATGAACAAATGTGTGGTAGAAACAATGAACAAATATGTGGCACAAACAATGAGCAAATGTGTGGCACAAACAATGAACAAATGTGTGGTAGAAGCAATGAACAAATGTGTGGTAGAAACAATGAACAAGTGTGGTAGAAACAATGAACAAATATGTGGCACAAACAATGAGCAAATGTGTGGCACAAACAATGAACAAATGTGTGGTAGAAGCAATGAACAAATGTGTGGCACAAACAATGAACAAGTGTGGTAGAAACAATGAACAAATATGTGGCACAAACAATGAACAAGTGTGGTAGAAACAATGAACAAATATGTGGCACAAACAATGAGCAAATGTGTGGCACAAACAATGAACAAATGTGTGGCACAAACAATGAACAAATGTGTGGCACAAACAATGAACAAATGTGTGCCACAAACAATGAACAAATGTGGTAGAAACAATGAACAAGTGTGGTAGAAGCAATGAACAAGTGTGGTAGAAACAATGAACAAATGTGTGGTAGAAACAATGAACAAGTGTGGTAGAAGCAATGAACAAGTGTGTGGTAGAAACAATGAGCAAATGTGTGGTAGAAACAATGAACAAGTGTGGTAGAAACAATGAACAAATGTGTGGTAGAAACAATGAGCAAATGTGTGGTAGAAACAATGAACAAGTGTGGTAGAAACAATGAACAAATGTGTGGTAGAAACAATGAACAAATGTGTGGTAGAAACAATGAACAAGTGTGGTAGAAGCAATGAACAAATGTGTGGTAGAAACAATGAGCAAATGTGTGGTAGAAACAATGAACAAGTGTGGTAGAAACAATGAACAAGTGTGGTAGAAACAATGAACAAGTGGTAGAAGCAATGAACAAGTGTGGTAGAAACAATGAACAAGTGTGGTAGAAACAATGAACAAGTGTGGTAGAAACAATGAACAAGTGTGGTAGAAACAATGAACAAGTGTGGTAGAAACAATGAACAAGTGTGGTAGAAACAATGAACAAGTGTGGTAGAAACAATGAACAAGTGTGGTAGAAACAATGAACAAGTGTGGTAGAAACAATGAACAAGTGTGGTAGAAGCAATGAACAAGTGTGGTAGAAACAATGAACAAGTGTGGTAGAAACAATGAACAAGTGTGGTAGAAGCAATGAACAAGTGTGGTAGAAACAATGAACAAGTGTGGTAGAAACAATGAACAAGTGTGGTAGAAGCAATGAACAAGTGTGGTAGAAACAATGAACAAGTGTGGTAGAAACAATGAACAAGTGGTAGAAGCAATGAACAAGTGTGGTAGAAACAATGAACAAGTGGTAGAAACAATGAACAAGTGTGGTAGAAACAATGAACAAGTGTGGTAGAAACAATGAACAAGTGTGGTAGAAGCAATGAACAAGTGTGGTAGAAACAATGAACAAATGTGTGGTAGAAACAATGAACAAGTGGTAGAAGCAATGAACAAGTGTGGTAGAAACAATGAACAAATGTGTGGGACAAACAATGAACAAATGTGTGGTAGAAACAATGAACAATGTGTGGTAGAAGCAATGAACAAGTGTGTGGTAGAAGCAATGACAAGTGTGTTGTAGAAGCAATGAACAAATGTGTGGTAGAAACAATGAACAAATGTGTGGTAGAAACAATGAACAAGTGTGGTAGAAACAATGAACAAGTGTGGTAGAAGCAATGAACAAGTGTGGTAGAAGCAATGAACAAGTGTGGTAGAAACAATGAACAAATGTGTGGGACAAACAATGAACAAATGTGTGGTAGAAACAATGAACAAATGTGTGGTAGAAGCAATGAACAAGTGTGTGGTAGAAGCAATGAACAAGTGTGTTGTAGAAGCAATGAACAAATGTGTGGTAGAAGCAATGAACAAATGTGTGGGACAAACAATGAACAAATGTGTGGTAGAAACAATGAACAAATGTGTGGTAGAAGCAATGAACAAGTGTGTTGTAGAAGCAATGAACAAGTGTGGTAGAAACAATGAACAAATGTGTGGGACAAACAATGAACAAATGTGTGGTAGAAACAATGAACAAATGTGTGGTAGAAGCAATGAACAAGTGTGTGGTAGAAGCAATGAACAAGTGTGTTGTAGAAGCAATGAACAAATGTGTGGTAGAAGCAATGAACAAATGTGTGGGACAAACAATGAACAAATGTGTGGTAGAAACAATGAACAAATGTGTGGTAGAAGCAATGAACAAGTGTGTTGTAGAAGCAATGAACAAGTGTGGTAGAAACAATGAACAAATGTGTGGGACAAACAATGAACAAATGTGTGGTAGAAACAATGAACAAATGTGTGGTAGAAGCAATGAACAAGTGTGTGGTAGAAGCAATGAACAAATGTGTGGTAGAAACAATGAACAAATGTGTGGTAGAAACAATGAACAAATGTGTGGTAGAAACAATGAACAAGTGTGGTAGAAACAATGAACAAGTGTGGTAGAAGCAATGAACAAGTGTGGTAGAAACAATGAACAAATGTGTGGGACAAACAATGAACAAATGTGTGGTAGAAACAATGAACAAATGTGTGGTAGAAGCAATGAACAAGTGTGTGGTAGAAGCAATGAACAAGTGTGTTGTAGAAGCAATGAACAAATGTGTGGTAGAAGCAATGAACAAATGTGTGGTAGAAACAATGAACAAGTGTGGTAGAAACAATGAACAAATATGTGGCACAAACAATGAGCAAATGTGTGGCACAAACAATGAACAAATGTGTGGCACAAACAATGAACAAATGTGTGGCACAAACAATGAACAAATGTGTGCCACAAACAATGAACAAATGTGGTAGAAACAATGAACAAGTGTGGTAGAAGCAATGAACAAGTGTGGTAGAAACAATGAACAAGTGTGGTAGAAGCAATGAACAAGTGTGGTAGAAACAATGAACAAGTGTGGTAGAAGCAATGAACAAGTGTGTGGTAGAAACAATGAACAAGTGTGGTAGAAGCAATGAACAAGTGTGGTAGAAGCAATGAACAAGTGTGGTAGAAGCAATGAACAAGTGTGTGGTAGAAACAATGAACAAGTGTGGTAGAAGCAATGAACAAGTGTGGTAGAAGCAATGAACAAGTGTGGTAGAAACAATGAACAAATGTGTGGTAGAAGCAATGAACAAGTGTGGTAGAAACAATGAACAAATGTGTGGTAGAAACAATGAACAAATGTGTGGTAGAAACAATGAACAAGTGTGGTAGAAGCAATGAACAAGTGTGGTAGAAGCAATGAACAAGTGTGGTAGAAACAATGAACAAGTGTGGTAGAAACAATGAACAAGTGTGGTAGAAACGAACAAGTGTGGTAGAAGCAATGAACAAGTGTGGTAGAAGCAATGAACAAGTGTGGTAGAAACAATGAACAAGTGTGGTAGAAACAATGAACAAGTGTGGTAGAAGCAATGAACAAGTGTGGTAGAAGCAATGAACAAGTGTGGTAGAAACAATGAGCAAATGTGTGGTAGAAACAATGAACAAGTGTGGTAGAAGCAATGAACAAGTGTGGTAGAAACAATGAGCAAATGTGTGGTAGAAACAATGAACAAGTGTGGTAGAAGCAATGAACAAGTGTGGTAGAAACAATGAGCAAATGTGTGGTAGAAACAATGAACAAGTGTGGTAGAAGCAATGAACAAGTGTGGTAGAAACAATGAGCAAAGTGTGGTAGAAACAATGAACAAGTGTGGTAGAAGCAATGAACAAGTGTGGTAGAAACAATGAGCAAATGTGTGGTAGAAACAATGAACAAGTGTGGTAGAAGCAATGAACAAGTGTGGTAGAAACAATGAGCAAATGTGTGGTAGAAACAATGAACAAGTGTGGTAGAAGCAATGAACAAGTGTGGTAGAAACAATGAACAAGTGTGGTAGAAGCAATGAACAAGTGTGGTAGAAGCAATGAACAAGTGTGGTAGAAACAATGAACAAGTGGTAGAAGCAATGAACAAGTGTGGTAGAAACAATGAACAAGTGTGGTAGAAACAATGAACAAGTGTGGTAGAAACAATGAACAAGTGTGGTAGAAACAATGAACAAATGTGTGGTAGAAACAATGAACAAGTGTGGTAGAAGCAATGAACAAGTGTGGTAGAAGCAATGAACAAGTGTGGTAGAAGCAATGAACAAGTGTGGTAGAAGCAATGAACAAATGTGTGGTAGAAACAATGAACAAGTGTGGTAGAAGCAATGAACAAGTGTGGTAGAAGCAATGAACAAGTGTGGTAGAAACAATGAACAAATGTGTGGGACAAACAATGAACAAATGTGTGGTAGAAACAATGAACAAATGTGTGGTAGAAGCAATGAACAAGTGTGTGGTAGAAGCAATGAACAAGTGTGTTGTAGAAGCAATGAACAAATGTGTGGTAGAAACAATGAACAAGTGTGGTAGAAGCAATGAACAAGTGTGTTGTAGAAGCAATGAACAAATGTGTGGTAGAAACAATGAACAAGTGTGGTAGAAGCAATGAACAAGTGTGGTAGAAACAATGAACAAATGTGTGGTAGAAACAATGAACAAGTGTGGTAGAAGCAATGAACAAGTGTGGTAGAAGCAATGAACAAGTGTGGTAGAAGCAATGAACAAGTGGTAGAAGCAATGAACAAGTGTGGTAGAAGCAATGAACAAGTGTGGTAGAAGCAATGAACAAGTGTGGTAGAAACAATGAACAAGTGGTAGAAGCAATGAACAAGTGTGGTAGAAGCAATGAACAAGTGTGGTAGAAGCAATGAACAAGTGTGGTAGAAGCAATGAACAAATGTGTGGTAGAAACAATGAACAAGTGTGGTAGAAGCAATGAACAAGTGTGGTAGAAGCAATGAACAAGTGTGGTAGAAACAATGAACAAATGTGTGGGACAAACAATGAACAAATGTGTGGTAGAAACAATGAACAAATGTGTGGTAGAAGCAATGAACAAGTGTGTGGTAGAAGCAATGAACAAGTGTGTTGTAGAAGCAATGAACAAATGTGTGGTAGAAACAATGAACAAATGTGTGGTAGAAACAATGAACAAGTGTGGTAGAAACAATGAACAAGTGTGGTAGAAGCAATGAACAAGTGTGGTAGAAACAATGAACAAGTGTGGTAGAAACAATGAACAAGTGTGGTAGAAACAATGAACAAGTGTGGTAGAAACAATGAACAAGTGTGGTAGAAACAATGAACAAGTGGTAGAAGCAATGAACAAGTGTGGTAGAAACAATGAACAAGTGTGGTAGAAACAATGAACAAGTGTGGTAGAAACAATGAACAAGTGTGGTAGAAACAATGAACAAGTGTGGTAGAAACAATGAACAAGTGTGGTAGAAACAATGAACAAGTGTGGTAGAAACAATGAACAAGTGTGGTAGAAACAATGAACAAGTGTGGTAGAAACAATGAACAAGTGTGGTAGAAGCAATGAACAAGTGTGGTAGAAACAATGAACAAGTGTGGTAGAAACAATGAACAAGTGTGGTAGAAGCAATGAACAAGTGTGGTAGAAACAATGAACAAGTGTGGTAGAAACAATGAACAAGTGTGGTAGAAGCAATGAACAAGTGTGGTAGAAACAATGAACAAGTGTGGTAGAAACAATGAACAAGTGTGTAGAAGCAATGAACAAGTGTGGTAGAAACAATGAACAAGTGGTAGAAACAATGAACAAGTGTGGTAGAAACAATGAACAAGTGTGGTAGAAACAATGAACAAGTGTGGTAGAAGCATGAACAAGTGTGGTAGAAACAATGAACAAATGTGTGGTAGAAACAATGACAAGTGGTAGAAGCAATGAACAAGTGTGGTAGAAACAATGAACAAATGTGTGGGACAAACAATGAACAAATGTGTGGTAGAAACAATGAACAAATGTGTGGTAGAAGCAATGAACAAGTGTGTGGTAGAAGCAATGAACAAGTGTGTTGTAGAAGCAATGAACAAATGTGTGGTAGAAACAATGAACAAATGTGTGGTAGAAACAATGAACAAGTGTGGTAGAAACAATGAACAAGTGTGGTAGAAAGCAATGAACAAGTGTGGTAGAAGCAATGAACAAGTGTGGTAGAAACAATGAAACAAATGTGTGGGACAAACAATGAACAAATGTGTGGTAGAAACAATGAACAAATGTGTGGTAGAAGCAATGAACAAGTGTGTGGTAGAAGCAATGAACAAGTGTGTTGTAGAAGCAATGAACAAATGTGTGGTAGAAGCAATGAACAAATGTGTGGGACAAACAATGAACAAATGTGTGGTAGAAACAAAGACAAATTGTGGTAGAAGCAATGAACAAGTGTGTTGTAGAAGCAATGAACAAGTGTGGTAGAAACAATGAACAAAAGTGTGGGACAAAAAAATGAACAAATGTGTGGTAGAAACAATGAAAAATGTGGGTAAAGCAAAGAACAAGTGTGTGGTAGAAGCAATGAACAAGTGTGTTTTAGAAGCAATGAACAAATGTGTGGTAGAACAATGAACAAATGTGTGGGACAAACGAACAAATGTGTGGGAGAAACAATGAACAAATGTGTGGTAGAAGCAATGAACAAGTGTGGTAGAAGCAATGAACAAGTGTGGTAGAAAAAATGAACAAGTGTGGTAGAACAATGAACAAGTGTGGTAGAAACGAACAAGTGTGGTAGAAGCAATGAACAAGTGTGGTAGAGCAATGAACAAGTGTGGTAGAACAATGAACAAGTGTGGTAGAAACAATGAACAAGTGTGGTAGAAGCAATGAACAAGTGTGGTAGAAGCAATGAACAAGTGTGGTAGAAACAATGAGCAAATGTGTGGTAGAAACAATGAACAAGTGTGGTAGAAGCAATGAACAAGTGTGGTAGAAACAATGAAGCAAATGTGTGGTAGAAACAATGAACAAGTGTGGTAGAAGCAATGAACAAGTGTGGTAGAAACAATGAGCAAATGTGTGGTAGAAACAATGAACAAGTGTGGTAGAAGCAATGAACAAGTGTGGTAGAAACAATGAGCAAATGGTGTGGTAGAAACAATGAACAAGTGTGGTAGAAGCAATGAACAAGTGTGGTAGAAACAATGAGCAAATGTGTGGTAGAAACAATGAACAAGTGTGGTAGAAGCAATGAACAAGTGTGGTAGAAACAATGAGCAAATGTGTGGTAGAAACAATGAACAAGTGTGGTAGAAGCAATGAACAAGTGTGGTAGAAACAATGAACAAGTGTGGTAGAAGCAATGAACAAGTGTGGTAGAAGCAATGAACAAGTGTGGTAGAAGCAATGAACAAGTGTGGTAGAAACAATGAACAAGTGTGGTAGAAACAATGAACAAGTGTGGTAGAAACAATGAACAAGTGTGGTAGAAGCAATGAACAAGTGTGGTAGAAGCAATGAACAAGTGTGGTAGAAACAATGAACAAGTGTGGTAGAAACAATGAACAAGTGTGGTAGAAGCAATGAACAAGTGTGGTAGAAACAATGAGCAAATGTGTGGGACAAACAATGAACAAATGTGTGGTAGAAACAATGAACAAATGTGTGGTAGAAACAATGAACAAGTGTGTGGTAGAAACAATGAACAAGTGTGGTAGAAGCAATGAACAAGTGTGGTAGAAACAATGAGCAAATGTGTGGGACAAACAATGAACAAATGTGTGGTAGAAACAATGAACAAATGTGTGGTAGAAACAATGAACAAGTGTGGTAGAAACAATGAACAAATGTGTGGTAGAAACAATGAACAAATGTGTGGTAGAAACAATGAACAAGTGTGGTAGAAGCAATGAACAAGTGTGGTAGAAACAATGAACAAATGTGTGGTAGAAACAATGAACAAGTGTGGTAGAAACAATGAACAAATGTGTGGTAGAAACAATGAACAAATGTGTGGTAGAAACAATGAACAAATGTGGTAGAAACAATGAACAAATGTGTGGTAGAAACAATGAACAAATGTGTGGTAGAAACAATGAACAAGTGTGGTAGAAGCAATGAACAAGTGTGGTAGAAACAATGAACAAGTGTGGTAGAAGCAATGAACAAGTGTGGTAGAAGCAATGAACAAATGTGTGGTAGAAACAATGAGCAAATGTGTGGTAGAAACAATGAACAAGTGTGGTAGAAACAATGAACAAGTGTGGTAGAAGCAATGAACAAGTGTGGTAGAAGCAATGAACAAGTGTGTGGTAGAAACAATGAACAAGTGTGGTAGAAACAATGAGCAAATGTGTGGTAGAAACAATGAACAAGTGTGGTAGAAGCAATGAACAAGTGTGGTAGAAACAATGAACAAATGTGTGGTAGAAACAATGAACAAATGTGTGGTAGAAACAATGAACAAGTGTGGTAGAAGCAATGAACAAGTGTGGTAGAAACAATGAACAAATGATGTAGAAGCAATGAACAAGTGTGGTAGAAACAATGAGCAAATGTGTGGGACAAACAATGAACAAATGTGTGGGACAAACAATGAACAAATGTGTGCCACAAACAATGAACAAATGTGGCACAAACAATGAACAAATGTTGCATAAACAATGAACAAATGTTGCATAAACAATGAACAAATGTTGCATAAACAATGAACAAATATGTGGCACAAACAATGAAAAAATTACAAACAATGAGCAAATGTAGCTGTGGTACAAACAATGAACAAATGTGTGGTACAAGCAATGAACAAATTGGTACAAACAGAGCAAATGTAGCTGTGGTACAAACAATGAACAAATGTGTGGTACAAGCAATGAACAAATTGGTACAAACAGACCAAATGTAGCTGTGGTACAAACATTGAACAAATGTGTGGTACAAGCAATGAACAAATGTGTGGTACAAGCAATGAACAAATTGGTACAAACAGAACAAATGTAGCTGTGGTACAATGAACAAATGTGTGGTACAAACAATGAACAAATTGGTACAAACAGAGCAAATGTAGCTGTGGTACAAACAATGAGCAAATGTAGCTGGTACAAACAAAAAATATAGCTATGGTACAAACAATGAACTGTAGCTGTGGTACAAACAATGAACAAATGTGTGGTACAAGCAATGAACAAATTGGTACAAACAGAGCAAATATAGCTGTGGTACAAACAATGAACAAATGTGTGGTACAAGCAATGAACAAATTGGTACAAACAGAGCAAATGTAGCTGTGGTACAAACGAACAATGTGTGGTACAAGCAATGAACAAATTGGTACAAACGAAACAAATGTAGCTGTGGTACAAACAATGAACAAATGTGTGGTACAAGCAATGAACAAATTGGTACAAACAGAGCAAATGTAGCTACGGTACAAACAATGAACAAATGTAGCTGTGGTACAAACAATGAACAAATGTAGCTGTGGTACAAGCAATGAACAAATTGGAACAAACAGAGCAAATGTAGCTGTGGTACAAACAATGAACAAATGTGTGGTACAAGCAATGAACAAATTGGTACAAACAGAGCAAATGTAGCTGTGGTACAAACAATGAACAAATGTGTAGTACAAGCAATGAACAAATTGGTACAAACAGAGCAAATGTAGCTGTGGTACAAACAATGAACAAATGTGTTTTACAAGCAATGAACAAATTGGTACAAACAGAACAAATGTAGCTGTGGTACAAACAATGAACAAATTGGTACAAGCAACGAACAAATTGGTACAAACAGACCAAATGTAGCTGTGGTACAAATAATGAACAAATGTAGCTGTGGTACAAACAATGAACAAATGTAGCTGTGGTACAAACAATGAAAAAATGTAGCTGTGGTACAAACAATGAACAAATGTGTGGTACAAACAGTGAACAAATTGGTACAAACAGAGCAAATGTAGCTGTGGTACAAACAATGAGCAAATGTAGCTGTGGTACAAATGAAAAAATATAGCTATGGTACAAACAATGAACTGTAGCTGTGGTACAAACAATGAACAAATGTGTGGTACAAGCAATGAACAAATTGGTACAAACAGCAAATGTAGCTGTGGTACAAACAATGAGCAAATGTAGCTGTGGTACAAACAATGAAAAAATGTAGCTATGGTACAAACAATGAACTGTAGCTGTGGTACAAACAGTGAACAAATGTAGCTATGGTACAAACAATGAACAAATGTGTGGTACAAGCAATGAACATATTGGTACAAACAATGAACAAACGTGTGGTACAAACAAACAAAAACGTGTGGTACAAATGAACTAAATGTGTGGTACAAATTAACAAATGCCGTACAAACAATGAACAAATTGGTACAAACAATGAACAAATTGGTACAAACAATGGTACAAATGAACAAACGTGGTACAAACAATGAAAAAATGTGGTACGACTGAACAAATATGTCTCCAAACAATGAACAAACGTGGTACAAATAATAAACAAACATGGTACAAATGAACAAACATGTGGTACAAATAATGAAAAAACGTGTGGTACAAACAAATGAGTTGTGTTCAAACCTCCTTGGAGGTGGGGATTTTATCACAGGAAATGACAAGCAGCCAGATTCTGAAGATTACCAGAATTTACAAACAAACCAAAAATGTCCTAAATATAGTGACCATGGAGATAATTAGGAGAACATTGAGGAGCAGTCTAGACTGGATTGACTGTTGGTGTGAAAAATGATTCAACAAAACATGTTATGAAGATGTTATGAAGCTGTTTTTACCTGACTGAAAGTGCCGAACAACCTCCAAGGTTAGCGGGCTGAAATTACATTTGTATAGTTAACATAACTGATTACATTTGGTAATTAACATATTTGACATTATGCAGGAGCCAGGATAGTGTAGTGGCAACCACACTTGCCAGTTGGCCCAGTGGTCATGTGTGTGAATCCTCACCGAGAAGGTGGATACCCGGGTCAATCCAGAAATAGGTACCACAAAATGCCGTAGGAAAGAAAGGCAACTGAGGTGATACGGACCGTCAACCACTGACTGCTGCCGTGATCTACAAAAATATGGGACAAGTACCAAATACTCAATATGCTAGGCAAAGAAAAGAGTCAAGTAAAAATACAGAACAGAAGTACTAGATAAAAAGACATTACTAGGTAAAAGTACAGAACTAGATAAAAATAAGTACTAGATGAAAAGACAGCACAAATGTGCAAGTTCTGCTCCAGCAGGGAATACATGCCATCTCATGTCAGCTGCCATATTACCAATCAGGATTTTAAAGCACTGAAGGCAGTTAAGTGTCTCGAAGCAGTTTACTGCTATGGGTCTGATGTGATAGCACCATCAGATTTTGTAGGCCTGAATTCATGGAGGAGTATGTGGCCAATCTTTCCCTCACTATTGCAGGCTTGAGCCCAGGTGTTGAACCCAGGTCCAACAGTTCTAATGACACCAGCGCAGTTTGCTACCAACTTTGATAAGTATCAAATGATATGTTCCGCTGCGTTTTAATAAAGACAATCTGATGAGAGAACCTTTTCCATAGCGAAACAGATCGATATGTTCCGCTGCGTTTTAATAAAGACAATCTGTTGAGAGAACCTTTTCCATAGCCAAACAGCATAAAAGTGAGGGCATTATCACGCCAGCTGACTTTTATTAGAATAATTTAACTGCTCATTTGAAATGGGTCCATACAAGCAAGCATTAGTTTTGCTCTTTGGTCAACATCCAGAAATCAGCACAACTATTCTGCTTTACGACTATTCCTACAACACTTTTTAGTTTGAAGTATTATCTTGTTCCTTCAGTCTTAAGTATCAACTTGTTATAAGCTGTATCATTGTCACAAATCTCTGCTTGTTTGTGCAACTGAAGCTTTGACCAATTTGTGTCCACTAAATGCACTCTAGAAGGTGGCCAATCTGCACTTACTAATGGTAACAGATTATCAATTCTTCATTATACACTTCTATATTCTCTATCTCCCCCATTACAACATTTTGATATGTAAGACAGCATTATTATACTAGAACGTTCCGATAAAGGTAAGGCATGTCATTCATTCACTCATTGATTCAGTAGCATGTCCTTTGCAGAACCTCACTCCCATAACAACCAGAAAACCTCTTGATCATAAGCAAGATGTCCCACTTCCGATACACCCTCTTTATCTGGAGATTATCCACCACATCCTGCACCCATCTTCTCTTTGGCCTTCCTCTTCCTCTCTTCCCAGGCACATACCCCTCCATTATTGTTCCTCCAAACTTTTGTGATGTTTCAAGTGACCAAAATATTTCAATTTTCTTTGTTTATTGTCTTTAATAGCCAACCGTCTTCATTATTCAGCTCTTGAAGTAAGGATGCATTTGTTTTCTTTACCCAAGATATTCTTAGAACTCGTCTATAACATTTATATTCAAAGGCATTATGCGCGGTTCAGCTTGTTTAGTAAGTAAGGCATGTCGCGTGCATAAAATTGTTACATTCTGGCATGAACGTTGAGAACATTTTACTTTCCTTCCAACAAGAGCATTGCTAGTGCAGTGAAGCATTTCAAAATGGTGTCAACTTGAAAGAACATGGTCAAATATTGAGGTCTGTAAAGAGATTAGATTTCTCAAAGGGCATAAAACCAAGTGACAGTTATCTCCAACTGGAGGTCTATGAACCAAATGTCACATAAGCAGGTCACCACTTTGATAATGGCAGTACAAAGATTGGGGGGGGGGGGGGGGGGGGGTTGGCGCTTGCTCACTTTGAACTCAGCATAGTCCATACACACTATTTATAGTAGTCATGGACTGAATGTTGTGCGTGGATTAGCTTTCCCTATTGAGTGTCCCTCACCATCATGTGAACCAACTCCCGACTTCAGAGGTACTTGTGATTTATGTCCCCAAGTCAAGTATGACCAAAGATCTATAACAATGCTATCCACAATGTTGGGATGATTCATAATGGGAAATGCATTAAACTTAAGTCCCATAACCGAAAAGTCAGCTAAACAGATAGAAAAAAAATCACAACCAGCACCATGAACCACCACAATTATAACCAAGGTGATAAAGCCAGTTGAACAAGGTGGAAAGTTGAGTGCCAACAGTTCTGTACAAATATGGGTCTAACTCATGCATGAGTGCCAAGTGGTCAACACAAATGTGGGTCTAACATATGATCAATGTACCTTCAACTGAGTATAAGGGTCCTGTTATGGTATGCTATGCCATTTTCTGATTTATGCCTTTCTGAATGTTTTTGTTTTAAACAAGTGATTCATTGTAGGAATAATTTAAGAAAAATAATGACAAAATAGACAATACAAAATGATAGAAACATACAATATGGCACGATAGTAAAAGGATAAAACAAAGATTATGGATAATAGACAGTTCAAGTACATACATATATTTTAAAAGAAACAAACCAAGTATTTAAGAAAACTAAATGAAAGATTTAAAATTAAGGTACAAAAGCTAAAGGACAAAAATCAGACAAAACAGGTTACAATAGAAAAAGACTATCTTCTTACCCAGATGGGCTAGATTTGCTAGTAATCTTTCCATTCAGAGGAAGTATATGTCCCTTGGGACTGCGAAGCTGAAGGATGGAAGAGAACGGTTAGCAAAGCCACCATCAGGATTATATAAAGTAAATAAATGGCCAAGAGATGATTAGATAACTTGACTGGCCGGCACCTTGCTGTCCTGACATTTACATTGTGCTTCAGAAAAGGCATGTAACTACAACCCTAAGTGGTAGCAAATTGGCTGATCATACCAATTTGTGTGGTCCCGGGATGGAGTTATACCTCTCCTTAGAACAAAGCCTGGGCTGAATTGTAGAGACCATGTGTTGCCCATGCAGCATGATCCCTCCCTCTGCCTGTCTAGGTTACTCCACAATCAGGTCATGCATTCATTTCTGGACTCTGTCATTTGGTTTACAATGTGCAATCTTCTTGCAGAAACCTAGAGGTCATCTCTGAAGCTATGGAGTTCATAGCTCTGTGCAACATTTTCTGTGGGTCACTACCTGACATCTCTTAATGCTATCTTTGACTGCAAATACAGATGTCTCTTGATGCTATCTTTGGCTGCAAATACAGATGTCTCTTGATGCTATCTTTGGCTGCAAATACAGATTCTTTTGATGCTACCTTTGGCTGCAAATACAGATGTCTTTTGATGCTATCTTTGGCTGCAAATACAGATGTCTCTTGATGCTATCTTTGGCTGCAAATACAGATGTCTCTTGATGCTATCTTTGGCTGCAAATACAGATGTCTCTTGATGCTATCTTTGGCTGCAAATACAGATGTCTCTTGATGCTATCTTCTTACTTGTATAGATGCCTACCTCTTGAACACCAACTTTCTTAGCTATTGTAACTTTTTATTATGCTGGATCGATCTGAGAACCACATGTGGTGGTTGGTTGCGAGTCCTTCAGAAGATAAGTTTCAGCATTGCTCAATGCATTGGGTGTTTAGTTTGTCCAAGCCTTGAAAATGGTTTGCATTTATTGGAGAGGGAGTGGGGACATTTCACCAGTTATCAAAGTGCCATCTCCATTAGGGATCTTTTAGAGCTCACCACTCAAAGCTCAGAAGCCAGTGGGATGTCAAGACAAAAATACAACTGCAAATACACATGATTAACCAGGTCATAATTCAGCACAGAAAATGCAGACTGGAAGGAATTAGGCCTAGGTTGGTGGTGTTGCCTCCACAGGTTTTTGGCATTTCAATGACAAAATGAACGCAGGGGGGCTGCGTGGTCTCGAGGTATGGTGTCCGCCTCGAGTGCTGGAGGTCCCGGGTTCATGATCCGGGCGGTGAGGATGGGATTTATTTCAAATGGACTTCTAGTAATAAAATTTCCCCTGGTCTCTGGGTAGTGAGATCGGATGCCCATGTGTATTGTTGCGCATGTAAAAAATCCCTTGGCAGTTGGAAATCGAAAAACAGAGTAGCCTAACGGCGCTGCCCGGGCAAAATTTCGAGTTAAAAATCTACCCAAAGTAGTTCAGGATCCTCGTCGGTGCTACGGAGTTCGTGCACTGAGCTGAGTTTCTCCTGACTCAGGTTTGAGTTAGGAGAACGGAGCACTTATGGGTTACACCCGTGTGCCGTGATGTTGATCCATCGACTAAACTAAACTAAACCATTTCATTGACAAGACCCCTACCCAATGCCCACAGACAACCCAATTCCTAGAGTTAACTGATGGCACCTTGCCATCTTGACAGACGATTGACAACTTTAAAAAAAAAAAGGTCATAACAACCCATGATGGTAGCGAATGATTGGACGTTAAATGTATGTCCACAATGGATGCATGTGAACACATGGTTATGAGGGAAGCGGTGTGAATAAATCATTCCGCAACTATGGACTGAGAAGGCCAGACGACTGCCAATAAACTAGAGTGCTACAATGTCATAGATGCAGCATAAGAAATACATTTGCTGATAAAGATAAATCTGAAACATAAAAACGACGTTTACCGAACAACAAGTGAACAAACTTCAAAAGGTCAAAATATGATTGGGAATGAGGACAAAGTACCACAAGGCAATCAGCAACACAGGCGGAGTTAAGCTGCTACAGGATGTAAGCTGCTACAGGATGTAAGCTGCTACAGGATGTAGCAGAGACTATTTCAATGACACGTATACATGGAGAGGAAAGTGCATGTGGGTGTATGTGTGCAAGTGCATGTGAATGCAAGTGTGCGTGTGTCCACACATACACACATGTAAGAATGTAAAACATGACCAGCATGCAGGCAGATTTTTGTGTGTGCTTGCTCGCTTTGAACTCAAACGTAGTCCATACACTAGTAGTGATGGGCTGAATTTTGTGTGTGAATTAGCGTTCCCTATCAGGCAAACCCACTCCGACTTCAAAGGTACTTGAAATTTACATCCCCAAGTCAAGGACGACAGGTCAACATTTTAGTCCAGCTGTCTAGTGTAGGAGTTGAACTGCTTACCCCAGCATCAGCACAACGGATG
Organism: Cepaea nemoralis; assembly: GCA_014155875.1. Lineage (NCBI taxonomy): Eukaryota > Metazoa > Mollusca > Gastropoda > Stylommatophora > Helicidae > Cepaea > Cepaea nemoralis. The sequence continues at coordinate 79,572 of JACEFZ010001239.1, forward strand.
TTAAAGAACACACATTTTTGGCCATGCAGGACCTGCGCAGACAGATATGAAAAGCAATAAAGAAATGGAGAGAGATGAGAGAAAATTAAAGCAGCAGAGATAGTCATGGGGGGAGAGACTGACAGAAGCAGCACTGACTCATAATTCAAACAGCCTTCTATCAATACTTAAGTGAATATAAAGGTGACCTTGATAAGAGCAATGCTTGTCAAAACAATGTCAACCATTTTTGTAACTCCTATTGACTTTTACCCACTATCATGATAAAAACCCGAGTCATGTGACAAGAACCAGGGGTGCTGTGCAATTTTTTATTTTTTTAAACCACCTTCACCTTACCTCAAGTACTGAGTTTAAAAATACAGACATCCAGGCAATCATGCCTTTTATTAAGGGTTGAGTATACAGCATATATAGACCCAACAATGGGGTGGATAAATGGGTGGATGAACAGATGTATGGAAAGGTTTACTGCATGGGCAGGTGTCCGGGGGGGGGGGGGGGGGGGGGGGGGGGGGTGAACAAATGGATACACTCGTTTTAACCACGGGATAGATTAGATAATAACAGACATGGGATAAATTAGATAGGATAAATGACCAGACACGAACAAATGTCAGATAGGGTGGATGAACAGATGCCTGGGTAGACAGGGTGGATGAACAGATGCCTGGATAGATGGGGTGGATGAACAGATATCTAGGTAGATGGGATATACTGAATGGAAGAACAGAAGGATTGATACACAAACAGTATAAACAGGCCCAACAGGCAGGTATGACATGGGTGAGTTGGTTAGATTGAAAGGGAGACAAGCAGACATAGAAATGGTTGGATAGATTAATGCACAAATGGATCAATGAGCTGATAGCAGATCAGCATCAATTTGATGCTCAAAGCCTCCCTCTGGGCACTGGGTTGGAGTCGGACTATGACATACCTAAAGAACCTCAGGATGAAACATGACCAACCTTGGCCTGACTGCTGTGATGAATCAAACACTGGTTACATCCTTTCTGGATCATGATCTGGTAACATGGCAATGTCTCTGCAGCACACGTGAAATTTCACTACCAGTTTGTATTTCAAAGCCATGTTGATTCTCCTGATATCCTGGCAGGCAAGAAAAATTTCATGCATGCTTGTGAGTTCTTCAGGTTGAGTGCCAGACTTGGGTACTGAATGTTACATTATGGGAAACTGGTATGAATTTCTTGCAGTTTAGAGGCATGTTGGGAAGTACTGAGGCATAACGAAATGTCATAACGAAAGCTCGAAAATGTTTGTCAGCAATGAGAGTCATGGCGACTGCCAATATCGAGCAAAGACTCATACTTCTGTTCCAAGGACTGGTGCTTTCATACATCGAGTATGCCCTGGCCATCCTCACTGTCAGCCCTACACAGATTGGAAGACTTGAAAAGGTACAAAACGAAGCCATGCGCATCATTTTGGGCTGCATGAGAGACACCAGCTGTGCAGCAATGAGATACCTCCTTGTCTTCCCAACAATGGAACACAGGATCAAGATCTGGAGAGCTTGTGCATACTTAAAAATAAGTGCAGATGAGCAGCACCCTCTGCATGACACTATATTCAGAGAAAAGGGTGACAGGCTAAAGAGAGGCAAATCATGGATGGGTCGGGCGGAAGATGTCAGACAGGTCTGCAGTCTTACCAGTATCAACCCCGGCAAGGAATGGGTGCCAGAGCCTCCAGCTTTTAAGTGCACTTTCTCCTGCATTCATCACACTCGACAGACGATGCAGAGAGCAGAACCCTGCCGCTGTCAATGCAGAGGTCAACGCGCTCATCTATGAACACTCAGATAGCCCCGAAGTGCTCATCTATACAGATGGATCTGTTGTAAAGCAGCAGAGAAGTGCGTGGGCATTTACAGCCCGTTCAGCGGGCCGAACCGTTCAAGAATCCAGTGGTGCCCACTATGACCACGAGCAGCATGACGATGGAGGTGATGGCAGTTACAGGCTTTCATATGGCTGGAATCACAGCATTATACCAACGTGTGTGTACTAAGTGACTCAATGAGCATGATTCAGAAGGTCGAAGCTGGATCTGTGCATAGACAGTGGACTGAGTCGCTGCAGAAGTCTGTTGTCCGTAAAGTCACCATCTTCGTCCCGGGACATGCGGGAGTCGAGGGAAATGAATGAGCTGATAAACTGGCTGGCTCTGCACCCCATGTAGATGGCCAGCCCATGGATCATGCTGATGTTATTAACGCCCTTAAAGATATGGTGAGAACAGAGGACTTTGACGTCAGTGAATCCACATCGCTGTCCAGGAAGAAAGACTTGGGTGTAAGAATAGGCACGGCCAGACGCGAGAGGTACATTGGAAAAACGAGGTGCCTCGTCAACCAACACAGAACTGGCACTATTAGCCACCGGACGCTGATGCATATGCTGGGGGAGGATCTGAGCACCTATGGACCTGTCCGGAGTGCAATGAAGATACCCCAACTGATAACTGATAACTGACATAACTGAGACATGCCGGGAACCAATGAGGCATGCCGGAAGTACTAAGGCATGCCAGGAAGTTTTGAGGCTTGCCGTGAATCGCAGTTTTGTCGTAACTAGTCCTTGGCAGACATTAGAACTGACGACATAAATTAGCCTTCATTAGCCATACTGATTGCCCAGGAGGTTTTACATAGAAGTGAGGCCCATGTCAATATAAACCCCTGGCACATCAGTGGACAACGAACAGGGGGAGCAAGAATGTATACAGCATGAGAGGAAAGCAAACGCCTGCATACAGCAGAGAAACCACTCACAGGGAGGGATACAAGTGTAATACCCAACTAATAACTCAAAAACAACTAAATAAACAAATAAATTAAATAACCAAGGAAAGGCTAGAGTAATAGTATACCAAACAGGATGCACCCGGATACAGAAAAATACCAACAAAAACCATAAAACTACTAACCACAGACAATAAAACAACGAGAAACAGCAGGTGGCAGGAATAGGGATAACCAAGAAAAGAATGTACAACCAAATGTAAATGGAAAAACAATAGGAAAAAGAAAACACTAAAACAGCTAGAAATAAGAAGTCAGTAGACAGATAGGGATAACTAAAATAAGAACATAACATGCTACTTTACAAAAAATATACACATTTTTAAAAAAACATGCTATGAAAACAAACCATTGTAGTGAAAGGTTCCAGTAGCAATGGAACAAGCTTCGAGGATGTCATCGGCGAAGGAAGGAATGGAGGATGATGGAATAAAGGAAGCTTGCCAGGTATACTTCAGAGGAAGTTTAATGCGCAAAAGAACTGGAAAACATACCGCACTATGAACTACCACAATTATAACCAACACCACTGAGGCTGGTTGAACGAGGTGGAAAGTTTTTTTCCCCCCTCAAAATGGATGGACGAATGGCGTGTCATGCATCATAACACGAAAAATAATGTGATTACTACAGCTATGAAAATCACACTGAGAAAATCTGAAAATGTAACTATAAGGTCCTTTTGCCTAGAACCCTCAAGGCAAATGAAATGGAAACAGATTTGAAGAGAGACATGAACATTATGGCAAGAACATGGTGTGAGAGGCTGAAGATAGCAAAAGAGTCTTGGCATGAGTTAGTGGCCTATGGTTTCCATAGGGGGTAAAGGATAGAAGGAAAAGGATAGAAGGAAAAGGATAGAAGGAAAAGGATAGAAGGAAAAGGATAGAAGGAAAAGGATAGAAGATGAAATACCAAAGTTCCACAAATGAAAACCAACAGGTAGATTACACAAAATACAACTTACCTTGAAAATTAGGTCATCATTCAGTTCCAATTTTGATCGTATTTTCTGGGCAATTTCTGATGCACTTTCGCTTTTACTGATGCTCAGCGAAATCACATCTGAGATGTCGGTGTCTGTAAGATATACAACAGATTTATATCTGGGCCACAAAACCAGTATTATGTAATACATTTTGGCTCAATGTCTGGTAGGGCCTTTGGGTTCGTGTGAATAGTGTAGAAGGGATAAACGATCATGGCCTGGAGATAATGGTGCTGCGAGGAGGGAACTGGGAATCTGGCCAACAATTCAGTGCACTGAGGGAAGGCCAGATGGACAATCAAATTGCAATTGGTACCATCAGCATTGAGACTTCACTGGTTGCTGAAGATGACACAGCATGTATGGGAATGTCCATGAATGGGAATGTCCATGTATGGGAATGTCCATATATGGGAATGTCCATATATGGGAATTTCCATGTATGGGAATGTCCATGTAAGGGAATGTCCAAAGTGATGTGACACCAGTTCCTTACTCAACATTTTTGTTATGTTATCTTAAATGATGCCATGTATACTCAAATTCATAGGGCCAATTCTCAATTCCAATTCACAAGTATATACAAGTATATACACGGATCACTGAGCAGGCTGTGCATTAATAACCAAGCAAGATGTGCATTAATCACCAAGCATGATGTGCATTAATCACCAAACACGATGTGCATTAATCACCAAACAAGATGTGCATTAATCACCAAACAGGATGTGCATTAATCACCAAGCAGGATGTGGATTAATCACCAAGCAGTGAGTGCATTAATCACCAAGCAGGATGTGCATTAAACACCAAGCAGGATGTGGATTAATCATCAAGCAAGATGTACATTCATCACCAAATAAGATGTGCATTAATCACCAAGCAAGATGTACATTAATAACCAAACACAATGTGCATTAATCACCAAACAAGATGTGCATTAATCACCAAACAGGATGTGCATTAATCACCAAACGATGTGCATTAATTACCAAACAAGATAAGATGTACATTAATCACCAAATATGTGCATTAATCACCAAGCAGGGAGTGCATTAACTTCTAAATGCACCAAGTAAGAAGTACATCAATTGATAAGTACCAATCACTGGGTCAAGGTGGAATAACCACAGAAGCTATTCAGGCTTATTGGGGGGGGGGGGGGGGGGGGGAGAAAAAATGGCTGACAAGACGTTTTAATATAGCATGCAAAGCGGGAGGGGGGAGAAAAAATGGCTGACAAGACATTTTAATATAGCATGCAAAGGTAGAAAAGTCCCAGACCATTAGCAGCAGGCAATAATACCAATATGGAAAAAGGCAATATGAGAGTGCGCAAAACCGAGGTATTTCACTCCTCGAGTCATATAGGGAAAACGTATGCAAAACTATTGGAACAAAGAGCTAGACCCAACCCACAGTTGAGCAACAGGTAAGCAAAATACAATTTGATAGAAAAGGTAAAAGTTGCACTGATGTACTATTCACACTTAAATATGTGGAGAAAAACAACACCAAATACACTTAAGCAAAATCAACACCTGTGAGATGAGATGCTTGAGGAGAGCTGCCAACTTTATCCGAGACCGAGTAAGAAATTATAGGCAGTAGGATCAACACCATGTGACATTTATTGAAAGACAGAAGATCAAATAGTTTGGCCATTTGGTTAAAATGCAACACCGTCAAATACCAGCACTGGCCCTACATCAAAGATCTTCTGCTACAAGAGCAAAGAGCATGCCCAAGAAGAAAATGGATTGACATCAAAGACCTACAATCACATGGAATGACACCCATCGGGTGCTGGAGCGCCAATTATTCCTCCCCACGTTGTTTGACGGCAAAAGTGGAAGATGACCAAATAAGCAGTCCATTAAATTATATGTGCACCAAGTAAATAGTGCATTATCCACTAGGCAATATATGCATTAACCAAGAGGTAATTCAGTGCATTCAAAGGGTAATTTGGTGCATTAACCAAAGGTAATTCAGTGCATTTGGTGCATTAACTTATAGGTAATCCAATACATTAATCACTAGGTAAACCAGTGCATTAGTCATGAAGTGCACAAATTGCAAACCCACCAAGTAAATAATACATTTAGCAGTTAAGTGCACCAAGTAAGCAGTGCATTAACAGGTGCACCAAGCAACATTAACTGCTAACAGCGAAGAGTCTCAAACCTAAAGAGGCTAATGATACTAACATATACAACAGTAAGCATTACATTAATAGATGCACCAAGTAATCAGTGCATTAACTGGTGCATCAGGTGCATCAAGCAACCTTAGCTTAGTGCACCAGTAAGCAGTGCATTAACAGAGCCACCAAGCAACATTAATGTGCACCAGTAAGCACTACATTAAGATGCACCAATCAGTGCATTAACAGGTGCATCAAGCAACATTAACAACTTAGTACACCAAGTAAGCAAGACACCAAGACAGCAGTGCATTTAACAGGGCCACAAAGCAACATTAACAGCTAAGAGCACCAGTAAGCAGTGCATTAACAGGTGCACCAAGCAACATTAACAGCTAAGTACACCAAGTAAACAATACATTAAGTAATCCAGAGCAATAACCAGGTAAGCCATGCAGTAACCACTAAGTGAACTAAGCCAATGTTTAAAGGGTCAGATCCTGTGAGCATATCATCATCCAGTGCCTTGCCAGCTGGCATGGGCGATCATGCCTCTCCACAAATTATGATCGACGGCATGGATCAATTCGTGTGTTGACTCTCTTCAGCGCCATAACACAAGACTGTCAATCTTCTCTCTTGTCTCCCTCTGTCTCTTTCCGCAAAAATTTCCGGTTGTCAAGACATGTTCCAGTTTTTCTCTTCCCATAACATGACCAAAAAATGACTGCCTCTTTCTGATGTTTCTGATATGTTGTCTTTGCAACTTAGCTTCACTCAAATGTTCAGATTGCTCATTTCGGCTGTCCAATTAATTTTCAGCATTCTTCTATAAAACCACACATAGTATTGTTTGGCACTCACAGAAGGAGAGGAAATAAAGACTAGAGGATGCACTAGAGAACATAAAATAGTTACCGACCAGGATTCGAACCCGTCACCTCTAAAATGGCGACAGCGCCTCGCTGCAGGAACAAGTGTACTTTGATGCATGACCAACTAACATACAATAAGAAAGAGACAGCTTTCTTTGGTCATGTGATGAGAAGAGAGGCACTGGAGAACATCATGATGAATGGAAAGATTGAGGGGAAGAGAGGAACAGGCCGACCAAGAGAAATTATGCTGGATGGATTGAGTCAGTCGCATGGAGGAATATCAGCAGCAGAATTGATCCAGACACCAGACATATGTGGAGAGACATGAACATCCACGCCAGCTAGCAGGCACTTGAGGTTTTCTCTTGTTGATCAGACTATCTCTGAATACATAAGCTTTCCATTGTGTCATTTTGTGTTTGTTGTCCCATTGATAAAGACTTCGTTGGAAACGTTCATCTGTGCGTATACGTGTTTGTTTTGTTGAAGTTCTGGGTGGTTGTGTTCGGACTTTCACTTTGTGTTTGTTGTTTTATCAAGTATCAAGTATATTTTTACACTTTGCCTCAGTTTAACCCATTTCATTTCCCGACTTTTAAAATGAAATGAGTGAACAATTTATACATTTTGGATAAATATGTGTGAATAATATTAATTAATTTAAATTTCTATTATCTGTTTATTTTACTTTTACTTAAAAATAATATTATTTTTAAGTAAAAGTAAAATGAAAAACAGATAAAATAAATTTTGAATTTCATGAAAATTGAAATAAGACAATTCACACATCAAATCATAACATTTTGCAAAATAAACAATCTTGTTTATGCTAAATAAGTATGTTGCCTTATATTAAAGTAACTGAAAATGGACATGCACTAACTGAAACTATAAAACAAACCATTTAAATCTAGCCGTTTCACGGCAAACCAGACAGAAACAGCCTTCGAGTCGTCCATCTTTGATAACTGGGTAGTTAGTAATTGAACTCTGCTTGGGGAGAGCGTATTTAAGGGACACAACACTGCGACACATTCTCGAGATTCAGTGAGTACAGCAGCATTACCAGCAGAAAATCGTGAGTTCATAGAACAGTAGCCTGGTAAACAGTTGGTGGCGTGCGCAAGATTTGACATGGGTGGGAATTGTGGCTTTAAAAAGAATCATCATCAGCATCTTCAACTTTTGCCGTTAAGCGTCGTGGGGAGGAAAATTTGACGTTTCCGCACCCGGTGGTTGGCACTATAGTGTCATTCCGTGTAATTGTGATTGTACTTACAATGTCTTTGATGTCGTCAGTCCCTTTTCTTCTCGGGCGCCCTCTTGCTCTCGTATCAGATCTGCTTTGATTTAGCGTTCAGTTGAGTTAAGAACCGACATCATAGCGCTCGGGACATTCCTATAGTGCCCCGTCCCAATCTGCAACCGCCAGCGAAGAGTCCTATTACTAATATTAATAATAGTACCAGTAGTAGCAATCTGATTAAGTGTCTGGTTGGCCTTCCCTCACAGTTTTGATGTAGCGCCAGTGCTGGTAGTTGATGGTGTTGGTGTTGCATTCTTATGAGATGGCCGAACATTTGATCTTCTGCCTTTATATATATATATATATATGGCACAGGGTGTTGATCTCATTGTCTGGTAACATAATTTTAATATCTTACTCGATCTCGGCTACTTGCAACTCTCCTCAAACATCTAATCTAGCAGGTGTTGATTTTGCGTTAAGTGTGATTTGAAAAATGTCCAGGTTTGTCATTGCTAGCATAGGGTTCGTGTGACTAACTTTTTTTTAAAATTTTGACAGAATTCGGCAAGACTTCTTAGGTACTTGTAATTTACGCCCTCAAGTCAAGGCGAGAAGTTAACATTTTGGTCCAACTGTCCTCGCTCAGAAAAGATTCGCTTGATGGTAAGGGACACTGGTAATAGGGAAAGTAGCGCACAAGCAAAATTAAGCACCAAAGTCGCTTCATTTCATAGCGAGCGAACAAAAAACAAATAACACGTAACACATACACACACACACGCGCGCGCGCGCGCGCACGCACGCACACACACACACACACACAAATTGGAGTTGGGAAAAGAATGATTGCGTGTTACATAGAACCAGTTTTAACATGCGGCATCGAACCCTGGACAATAAGTAAACGTGCGGGGAAAAAAGTCACTAGAAGCCTTAGAAATAGTTTTTTTTTTCCCGCTCACTCGCTTTGAACTCAAGCGTAGTCCAGACAAACTACTTCTAGTAGCGTTGGACTGAAATTTGCGTGTGGATCGCTTTACATTTTAACAGTGACCCTCGCCATCAGGCGAACCCACTCCGACTTCAGAGGTAATTGTAATTTACGTCCCCAAGTCAAGAACGATAGGTCAACATTTTGGTCCAACTGACAGGTGTAGGGGTTGAAACCCTTACCTCGGCCTCAGCACAATCGGATGTTTAAGAACACGCGTTCTTATCCATTCGGCCGTGCTGACCTACGGAGATATAGTTTTATAGAATAATGTTAAAACCTCACTGGGCCGCCAGAATATGCAATCTGGATATTTTAAGGAAGGATAAGTCGCAAAGACAACTTACCACAGACATCAGAAAGAGGCAGTCATCAACTGGGGGGGGGGGGGGGGGGGCATTATGAGAAGATAAAATAAACTGGAACATGTTGTGATAACCGGAAAGATTTGTGGAAAGAGAGATAGAGGAAGACGGCGAGAGAAAATTCTTGTCAGTCTTGTGTCATGGCACGGAAGGGAGTCAACACATGAATTGATTCATGCCGTCGGAGATCGCAATTTGTGGAGAAGCATGATCGTCCACGCCAGCCGGCAAGGCACATTATGTTGGTGATTTTTAGCCTGTTTGACTACTAGGTACGTCCACCTAGACTGTAGATATAGAGGTCAGCAGCAAATATGTTGAATAAGACCAGTGTTGCCATCTCCCTTTGATGAAAAAGCACCAAAATCGACCCAAAAATAGCACTAAAAAGCACCAAATTTTTTAGGAAGCACCCAAAAAAAAAAAAAAAAAGCACCAACTGTTTTTATTACAAATGTAACAAGGTAGCACAGTATAATTTATTATTACCACCTCATACTACAATGAAGTTTATTCCAGATTCGCCAAATCCCAATCAGAACTACTTTCGAGCCAAAAAAGCACCACATTGCAATACTATTTTTTTGGGAAATCGTTAAAACAAGCCCTGGCGGTATTCATTCAAAATGTTATAAAGTAGCACATTATAATTTATTATTATCACTGAATATTAGAATGAAGTTTATTCCAGATCTGCCAAATCCCAGTCAGACAACTCCTCTTCAGTTTCTGTAGTTATTTCCTGTTGTGTTTGCTCCTGCGATGATGAGGAAGAGGGTGATTGAAAGAAACATGTATATGCCTCCTGTGATCCAATTTTTCGCAAAATATCCTTAAGTAGTTTATAATCATGACAGCATTTGCCATATCTTTTCATTCCATATCTAATAGTCAAAACAGCTGTCAAACACTTTATGCTAAGTCTATTCCGCAATTTTGATTTTATAACTCCCATCTGACTGAAAATACGCTCCACGTCCGCTTTAGAATGAGGTAAAATGAGCAGAGTTAAAGCTAAATCTGTAAGATCTTGGAAAGGATTTTCACCGGTGGCATCCCTGTATGAGGCTATTTCTGCCCATGGTCCAAGTGTGTCAGAGGTCTGTGTCCACTGCATATGAAGTTTTCTCCACTGGAAATCGATGCGGGTGAGAGTAGTTGCATCTTCTACAAACATTTTAGCAAGATCCAATATACAGGGCTTCATTGGCTGTAGACATTCACTTCCACTAAGACATGACATGGACTGCAACACTCGAACGTTATCGGGCAAAAGTAAACACAGCTGTGTCAACAGCTCTATTAAAAACTGGATGCACCTTCCACGAATGTCTTTCTCATCGGGAAACTTGTAGTCTGCTATTAAAGGGAGTTAAATTAGTTGAATATTGCGCGGTAACGTACTAAGGCTGTTTTACTCCCTCGCTTCAGTTCAAATTCGGCTTTTTAGTGTTCCCAAAATGAATTTTAAAGTAATTTTTACCCACCCCAAAAAAAAACCAAAAAGCGCCAAAAAAATTTTGTGAAGCACTAAATTTACGCGGCCGCGCTAAAAGGAAAACTTTCGCACTGACTGACTTGAAAAAGCACTAAATTTAGCGCGAAAAGTACTAAAATGGCAACACTGAATAAGCGTTGCCGTTTCTATATATCCTAATGAGACGTAGAGTAGACGGCACAATTCAAAGATCGGTGTACCGCAAAGAAACATGGACTGGCCAATACTTAAATTTTCAGAGCTTCGCACCTGGCCAGTACAAACGGGGCTTAGTACGGACCCTGTTTGACCGTGCTAGAAAGATATGCACCCCGGACACACTGACAGAGGAATTTGAAACTCTGAAGAATGCCTTAAACCTGAATGGGTACTCCACGGGATTTATAAAGCGCCACTGCCAACAGCCCAAACCGAAACCTGAAGTAACTACAGTACCTAAACTCAAGGTATTCATCCAGCTAACCTTCCGAGGAGATGACGTAATGCAACGTCTGCGGGACAGGCTCACCACAGCAGTCGGGCGAACATTCTGTGCTGCAACTCTAGTCATCAGGTACCGAAACACACCGATCCCCATCCCAGCAGTAAAAGAACCTGTAGCTTTGTACGCCAAATCAAATTGTATTTACCAATTTACATGCAGATGCGAGGCCATCTACATAGGTAGAACTGAGCGACAGTTACATTGCAGGGTTTCGGAACACATTCCGAATTGGTTGGACAAGATACTACACACAGAAGATGGTAGCCTAGGCAGGCCGACACACCGGAACAGTCCAGCTTCATCGGTCGCGAGACATGTGCTCGAGAGTGGTCACGTGGTTGAAAGAAACAGTGCCTTCCGTGTGTTGTTCAACACACAAAGTAGTCGATTGTTAAAGTTTGCTGAAGCTATAATAATCAACCTTCGTAAGCCGTCCTTGTGCAAGCAGAAAGACATGTTAGTCAGTTTAAAATTACCGTGGTAGACAATCGACATTACTGTGCGAACATGTGTATATTTCAGTTTGAAGGATTTATCTAGTTAATTCACGTAAGTTGTGTGATTTCTGCAGTAGCCTATGTACCTGACGAGATGCAGCGAAATATGCCAGGCAATAAATCGTGCAATCTATTGTTTGTGTCTTCGTTATTCAAACACTGAATAAGACGCCACGGGCCTGCCCACGCAGCGGTTATTGAGAGAAGTGAGTTGGCTCTGCTAAGATAATTGTAAACTCTGTGACGTGACCATTGGCGGGTAAGTGACAGCACACATAACCGCTTCCAACTGTCGCTTTGTAGGGTATGTTTTTTTCTTCTTCAGGCCTTATACTCAAGTGAATATACTTGAGTATAAGGCCTTATACTCAAACCGATGGAAATCGGGAGGAAACACCATTACAGGAAGGCCCCGCTAAACGTCGCTTCGGTCTACGTCGTTTCGCTAAAACGTCGTTGTCACGATGGGACAAAACTACTTTACTTTACGTCGTTATGTTCCGCCATAATATCGTCACCTGTGTCGCTATGCTGCGTTAACGCTGCCATTTAGAATTTTGTGCAGTGCGTTTTTCCAGGATTTTATCGTTTCATCACCCATAATTATTTGTTCAAAGTGCACAGTAAGTGCTGATAATGTGTCTGGTTGTAAAAGAACCAGAAAAAGTGTTACTCTTGAGGTGAAGTTAGATATGTTACGTCGCTTTAAGGCTGGCGACCGGGCTGTTGATATTGGTAAAGTCCATGGTTTACCTCCAACCACGGTAAGGACAATTCGGGCAAGTGCTGACAAAATCAAAGATGGTGCTAAAAGCGTAACCCCTTTCAGTTCTTCCTAGATCACTCGTACCAAAAACACTCTTATGGAGAACATGGAAGCACTATTGGCCGTCTGGATTGAAGACCAGAACCAACGGAATATGCTTGTGAGCAAGATGGCTATCCAAGAGAAAGCAAAGTCTCTCTATGAAAATCTAGCTAAGAAAGCGGGCGAGAGCAGTAATAGTAGTGCTGATGATATTTTTGGAGCGAGTCGTGGTTTTAATGCCTCCACGTCCAAATAACTCAATCACTCCCCCTCCAACCCACCTCTATTTAGCCAATAAATATCAACAACCATCAAAATAAACGTTACATAACACACTGTATTTCATTTAATTATATGGGAAATAATGTTTCGCTATACGTCATTTCACTTAAAGTCGCATTTTCGAAGAACGTAACCCCGACGTTAACCGGGGCCTTCCTATATATTTATCCTAATTAAATCATCGTCTCATATCATCATATTCCTCTTGTAGGCTACTTCCGGTATCGGAAGGGGGCTTCATGAGGGGGTGGCATTTTACCAAAAACAATATGTAAGGGGCGACATTTCGAAGACTTGCATCATACTGAGAAAATCTACTGTACTTGTCGAGGTGAAGCGTAAACAGCGGGAGAGTGCCCTTCCATGGGCTTCATATATCGAAATTCCCAGGGACTCTAATTATCACCCCACGGCCTCTTCTTCTAGTTCCAGTTGGTCTGTACATAATTTCTGTTTGTGGTATACTGTTAGTTGTATCCTAGTTATATGGCCGAACCATTTCACTTGCTCTTTTCTAATGAAATCTAGAGCTGCTATTAACACCCACCCCTCCCACATTAGTGTCTTTAGCCATGATTTCATCATTTCTGATTTCCTCTCTTCTGGTTACGTTGAGTATTCTTCTCAGGAATCTCATTTCCATTGTTGTCATCCCCCCTCCCCCAACCCCGGTCTTTGTCCAGGTTAAGCAATGGTAGTATAGGGTTGGTAAGAAGATTGTGTTGTAGAGTGCTTTTTTAAAGTGTCAGTAGATACTAAATGTTTTGTTATTTAGTTTTGGTGTCATTTGTCCAATGAGTTGATTTGCCTTATTGAAGCTATTCTCGATCTGGTCTTCTGATTTGCCATTTGATGATATTTATACTTCTATGACTTTTGTATGGATGTGAAACGTGGACAATGAGCAGACAAGCTTAAAAACATCAAATGGCAGTGGAAATCTGATTTCTGAGGAAATTGCAAAGAATACCATGGACAGGTATAAAAACCATTGATCAAGACCTAGAAGAAACAAATGAAAACCATAAACTTGTTAGAAAAATTAGACAGAGACAGTCAAGAATAGTTGGACACATAAGAAGAAATAAATTTGAGAACTTGGTGACAGTTGGAAAGATAGAGGGGAAAAGAACATGGGGAAGGCAGAGAAGTAAATGCAGGGTGTCATTTTAATGACTGTGCAGTGGTTGAAAATATTGCCGGTCCAAGTTTTGTATTCACCTTCTGCAAAGTTCATGCATCACAATAGGTAAATACAAAACTTGGACCGTCAATATTTTCAAACACTGCACTGCCATTAAAAATGTGCCCAGCGTGGCATAGTTAATCCGAGAATACTGAACTGATCCACGACTGGTGATCGTGTAAGATGGCAAAACATGACCGCCTACGCTTATCGGCACGGCACATGATGATACTTCTAAGTACTTGAAGCTCTTCTCTTGTTTTAGGGGTGGTGGGGGTGTTCTTTTAGATGAATCTTTGCTGTACTTTTTCTTTTCTTTTCCTAATTAAATCAAGCTTCTCAATAAATTGGGAGAGCCTTGTTGTCTGTGCACAAATTGATACATGCTGTTGGGGATAGCACGGTGTCGAGAAGCATGACAGCCCAGGCCAGTCGGCGAGGCATTTGATGATCTCAATGAGACTTCCTTTCACCGTTGGACTCTCTATCCAGAGGTTCCCAAACCACGGCTCTCGGGCCACTTGTGGCCCGCCAGCTGTCTGAAAATGGCACGCGAGGCCTCGTTGTTTAATCTTATATATAAAAGGCAATGTGTGTGGATGTGTATGTCTGTATGTATGTCCTTTATGCGTTCGCGAACGGCCCATCCGATTGAGATGAAATTTTCTACACGCCTTCCTCTCATTCCAGCGCTGCCAACTGTCATATTTTTGTTTCTTCTTCCTCCTCCTCCCTCCTCCCCCTCCCTAAATACGTACGTAAATATATGATGATGATGATGAAAGAATCCCCGAACCAAAACGCTTGAAAAAGCGAAGAAAATGACGTGACTACACAGGATCGTCACACGGCAATCATCATCATCATCAAGTGCCGTGCCGGCTGGCGTAGGCGTTCATGGCTCTCCGTAGATCTCGGTCTTTGGTTTTCTGGATCAACTCTGCTGCTGATATTTCTCCATGCCATATCAATAACAATTCATCTGTTTATGCGTAAGGAAGTTATCTACAGTCATGTAGAAGGGAAGAACAATCAATGGAAGGACCGAAATCAAAGAACCTAGACGAGTATGAATTCGGAATGGCAAACTCCCTCCTCCTCTCTTCTCCTCCTCCCCTCCTCCTCCTTCTCCCTCTTCCTCTCCCCTTCTCCTCAATCCTCATCCCTCCTACTCCTTCCTCCTTCTCTCTCTTCCTCCTCGTCCTTCTCCCTCTTCCTCCTCCCTTCTCCTCCTCCTCCCTCTACATCTTCCCTCCACCCTCCTCCTCCTCCCTTCTCCTCCCTCTACCTCCTCCTCCTCCCTCTACCTCCTTCCTCCACCTCCCTTTCCTTCCTCCCCTCCTCCTCTCCCCTCCTCCTCCCTCCTTTATCCTCCTCCTTCTCCTACCCTCTTCCTCTTCCCCTCCTCCCTCCTCCATCCTCTTCCTCCTACCTCCTCCTCCCTTTTCCTCCTCCTCGCTCTACCTCCTCCCTCTTCCTCCACATCCCTCCTCCTCCTCCTACCCTCTTCCTCTTCCCCTCCTCCCTCTCCCTCCTCCTCCCTCTTGGTCCTCCTCCCTCCTCCCTTTTCCTCCCTCCTCCTCCTCCCTCCTCCACATCCCTTCTCCTCCCTCTACCTCCTCCTTCCTCCCTCTACCCTCCTTCCTCCCCTCCTCCTCTCCCCTCCTCCTCCCTCCTTCCCCTCCTCTATCCTCCTCTCCCCTCCTCCTACCCTCTTCCTCTTCCCCTCCTCCCTCCTCTTCCTCCTACCTCCTCCTCCCTTTTCCTCCCTCCTCCTCCTCGCTCTACCTCCTCCCTCTTCCTCCACATCCCTCCTCCTCCCCTCTTCCTCTTCCCCTCCTCCCTCTCCCTCCTCTTCCTCCTCCTCCTCCCTCTTGGTCCTCCTCCCTCCTCCCTTTTCCTCCCTCCTCCTCCTCCCTCCTCCACATCCCTTCTCCTCCCTCTTCCTCCTCCTCCTCCTTGTCCTCCCTCCTCCTTCTACCTCTTCCTCCCCCTGCGTTCTCCTCCTCCTCCCTCTTCCTCCTCCCCCTCTCCGTCCTCCTCCCTCCTCCCTCTTCCTCCATCCTCCTCCTTCTTCTCTTTCCCCCCTCCTCCCTCCTATTCCTCCCTCCTCCTCCTCTCTCCGCCTATCTCTTCCTCCTCCTCCTCTCTCTTCCCTTTTCCTCCCTCCTCCTCCTCCCTCCTTTTCCTTCCTCCACATCCCTCCTCCTCTTCCCCCTTCTTTCTCCTCCTTCTACCTCTTCCTCCTGTAGCAGAATGAATGAAATATCTGTATTAGTTTAGGGGTACAAGACAACAGCACGCTTGAGCATCAATATAGAACAGCTAGAAGGATGCTCAAGTCGTGACGTAGCTTGTTGTGGTGGAGTTACCACCGGGATCCGAACATGTCAACATCCCTGGTATTCTGAGATCATCATACAACATACTTTATACTTGTGGACTTATTATAAATAAAACCCTTGTGAAAATATCATCGAGACTTCGTGTAGATACTTCGTTCTAACCGTTTACTCTACAACAGAGTAAAAATGGTGCCGCTCAACCAAGATTTGGACTTAGATGTCGCGGACACAATGCAGAAGTACTAACAAAAGACGCAGCACAATGAAGAACTTTCAGTGAACGCTTTTTCTCGGCTTGCTGCGACGACAACAATGTATGAAGTTATCAAGTAAATTTGAATAGTATCAAAAGAAATACTCAAAGGATGATCCAGACCACACCACCTTACGAAAGTGTGTAACTTGAAATAGAATCACCACAAAGCGTTTTTTTTTTTTCCGGCTACTCGATTGGAGCGCCGCCAGATATAGTTGAACGAACTAATAGATCTTAACATAATAAGCTGTTTATCAAGATCGGAAGCTGTTTGTCATCATGGACTGGAATGACCTGACCGTCGTCTCTATGATGTGAGTTTTATTCCGCCGTTATCGCAGCCGTTGGTTGACCTTACTTGTCTGAAGGTCACTGACTTACTTGAACTGCCCAAGATCGAAATTTTTCAACTTTCAAAAGTAAAACAGCTACAACCAACTTAGAAAATTTTCGAGATGTCAAGAAGAAGGCGAATTACTTGCCTTGGTCTTTTTGGATACGGGAAGGCATAGTGGGTTGCCGACCTGTTGAAAAAGAGAACCTACTGTAATCGCTTCTCTTAAACTGTTTCAAGTCGACGCCTTGAAGAGCCCTGTTAGGGTGAAGTGAAGGCTCAAATCTGGTAGGGGCCCGACCAGGGGCTGAAAGCGAAAGTAACGAAACCTGAGACGCTGGAAGAAGGATATCACTTAAGTCACGTTTGGATAGCTACTAAATAATACGAACTTCAGACGTTTGAGTTATACATGAACCGTGACAAGGGAAATTTTTAAAGAACGTACGTGAATTCACGCTTCTCTTGGATCAAGGAAAGACATGCTTGACGGTAATTAATTAAAGTATAACTCCTATGAGAACATTTTTTTAAATGTGATTTTAATAAGATCATTTAGATAAATTGTTATAAATGTGAATTTGCTTGTATAGGTGTATAGTAAAATATTTCAGCATAGCAAAAGAAACAACAGGATATGGCAACAGGCAGACCCATCACAGCACAGTAGAGAAACAGCTAATTGAAAATTATTTCAGCTAAGCTCAGGACGAGTTTTTTTTTTTCAGGTACCAAGAAATATACAGAGGAAGAAGTAGGCATATTGTTTTAAGCTTGATATAAATTACAGAGAAATAAGTATGAATTACCTACATGTAGAATTACAACGTATCAGTACATGGTTGGGAGAGTTAAAAGTAGGCAGTTAATGAAGTAGAAAATTTTGTAGAAACGTTGCAGAACAGAACGACTAGACAAGAGCCTTATAGATTTAAGGTAGACGGCAGTAGAGTAGGAAAGAAAAACAGGAAACAGCCACTACTTAATAAAGACAGAAGACAATATGATTATGATTATGTGGTTGGTTATGACGAAACAAGGCCTGATGTATATAGGGTAAAAGATGCTGAGATTAGACGTAATGGTGGAAAGTCGGACTGGTATAAATATCGTGAGAGAGACCTTTCCAATAAATTTTGGAATTGGCCATCCCATAGCAAGACTGCTAGGAAAAAACGTGACGACTGGTTTGAACAAAGACGGAGACAGTATCTGAGGTCAGGGTCAAAGAACAGAGTAGAAAACGTAAGTAAGAATTCAACTAATAAGCTGGTTGCGAATCTGACTCTTAGACAAGAAAAGAAGAAAATAGACCAAGAGACTCAGACACAGGTGATTGAGGTGGTAGAAGAAAACACGCAGACACCAGTTGATACAGTAGAGAAAAAAGTCCAGGTACAACCGGCTAGCAAGGTAACGAAGGGAAGTCGAACTGACTTAATAGAAATTCAGTCAAAACCAACTTACTTGACTAAGGGAGACACGGTTGAAATTAAGAAAGATAAACAGACAAGAACCAAAGACGAAAAGAGACCAAGGAGGAAAAGTGTTGGAGAAAGAAATATAAACAGTTTAATAGTCAATAAAGGTACGACGACTGGTATGTCAAGTTCCTCAGGTATAGACATTAAATTAATCCCCAAATGGTGTAGGCATATTAGGTGTGAGGGTTCAGGTTATGGAGAGAATATTTCAGACAAAGATATGGGAGTTGTACAGAACCGGAGTATGAAGAATAGAGGTAAGAAGAAAGCCAGATGTTCTAAAGCTGACTATGGGAATAGGATCGACGTGTCTGCAGTAAACTACTATGAGTCTGATGAGGGAACTATTATCAGTGTGTCATCTGAAGACGAGATGGGGAAATATAAACGTTATGTAAGATATATACAGGAAACAGTGAGCAGACCGACAAAAATAAAGGAAATAGAAAGAAAGCATTTAAGAAGAAGAATAATAATAGACAGATAGCGGAAATTTACTCCTCGACGACAGAAGATAACATAAGAAAACTCAGAGAATTAAGACCTGGGTACTTTAACAACGGATTAACAACGGATAGTGAAGATGACATAGTTGAAAAGAGACACACCCTAGCACTAGGAGACAATGAAATATTTGGCTTAGATGCGCTCTATGGCTGTTAAAATTCTTTGGGTGAAGAAGGACATATGGCATTGTTTTGGCTTATGAGAGGAATTGCGGTTTGAGCATATACATATGGGCTGTCTAAAATAGGCAGATGAATATTTTTTGGTGTGGCATCACATGGTACAGGGTAGGCAATGGTGCAATAGTGTTGTTGAGGATAGAGAGTCACGACAAATGATATTCGACGTGGATACGTTATAAAGAATATCTTATGTTTGGTTGCGGTGTAGGGAGAGTAAACAATATAGAAATAGAAATGTCCCTTGTCCAGAATGGCTAGATAGAGAGAGTTGATCACGTTGAGTGATGTATAACTGTTGTGATTAAAGTAGAGTAGATTCAGCACAGAATTAGCAGAGAGAGAGAGATAAACTAGTTATGAATGCTCGTACTAGAGTGGATGGTTCGACGCAGGGCTATGACGTGATGTCTGAGATAATTTCGTTTAGTAGTTGAGAAGTAAGTATAGTATTGTTGACAGGTGAACCGAGAGTGTCTGATGAGGAGATATAGATTGAGGAGAAATTGAGTATCCTGTGTAAAATAGCCAGTGGAGCGCAAGAGTATTAAGAATAAAAGACTGTGGAAACTGATGTTTGAAGAATACGAGGTCTTGGTGAGGGAGATGACGTAATTACATGATGCTTGTGGAGAAAGAAGAGGTGATTAAATCTGAGGAAGTGGTTGTGTGGAGAAGTATAGAATGATAGTTACGAGGTTAGTGACTCGTTGGAGTGAGGTTTGTTCTGAGAGATCGTTGATAGTGCTGGTTAGTGTATAAAAGAGATATAAGTTTGCGAGAGATAATGTATAGGTTCTGACCTTTGAAAAGGAGCGAATGATTGAGAAAAGTAGAAATAAGAAAACAGTTGAATTGTGAAAGTCCTGTGGAGTAATTCGTCTGGTAATGCGTTGTTCTAGCATGTGTAAAAATGTAGACAAACATATGTCCGTTGAGTATGGATAGAATGATGTCAGGTGATTATTAACGCATGCATGCACGAGGCGTTTGGAAGTGATCGATATGTTTAGGCTATAGTGAGTAATTGCTGGGATGTTGAATTTTGTTTTGAAGTAATGGTATAAACATATAAGGTTGGCGTGATAGGAGAATAATCGTGAGATGAGAACACGAATGCCGTGTGAATATGCGAAGAGTGGCTGATGACTGAAAGGAGTGATGTCTTTTGTGTAGAATATCTGAAGTTAGACAGAATTAATGATAATTGTATGACAGGATGACGGAAAGAGAGTTAACATTCTGAATGACGTTTCATGAAACAGATTTAGTAGTGTTGGCAGAGACATGTCGAAGCAAGAATGCCTGATACAGAGAATTTAAAGAATATGGTTTGCCAGTCGGAGTGAGAATTGTCGTTAGTCATGTGCAGTGTTGGTTATTGTTTCTGATAGAGTCCCGATAAATAGGAGTAAGCAAGAGAAGGAGAGAAAGTGATTGGTTAAATGAATGTCGGAACATTATAAATAGAGTACTAGAGAACGTGTTCCGATAAGTGTGACTAGTCTGACTATCATCGTGGTGTGTGAACGAAGTTAAGAGAAAGTTGAGGATAGTTTAGAGTTGTTGTGGTGAGGTGTTAGAAAGTACTGATGCGGGAGAATGAAATATTACTTGCGTCGGGTAGAAGGGAGACTTAAAAGTAGAATTAGTTGTTGGTACAGTAGATAGAGGCATGGGTGAGGTCTATAGTAAATAGACAAGTTTTTTGCTGGTCGTAGTAGGGTGGAGATACCGTAGTTAACGGTAATGATTAAGAAGTTGTAGTAATTCTTGGTACAAATCCAAGGGAAACAATTGGTGTGCCGAGCCACAGGTTCTATTGGTAGATAGATGACTGCTGGTACATTGAGATAACATTGGGATAGTCGCCACATTAGTACTAGGTGAAGTGAGTTGTCCTGCAGTTTACAATGGTTGTTTAGGATTATATTCCAAATATTGGGATGATGTTAGGACTTAGTTTGCAAAAGATAGTATGTTGAGAGGGGAAATAATCAATGTTTGACTTTTGATGAAAGAACAGATATTGTTCTAAGTTAGGAATTGGTCTGTAGGTAACACACACACACACACACACACACACACACACACACACACATATATATATATATATATATATATATATATATATATATATATATATATATATATATATATATATATATATATATATGTATGTATTTTTGGGGTTAATGCTTGGCATTGAGTTGTTTTGTTATAAGAATAACAGAATAGGCATGACTTGGGTGAATAGATATGTATTTCATTGGTCAGTATAAGAGACCAATGTTGATTGAATATGTATGGTATGTTATATTATTTTTTTTGATTGACTTGGTTTTGTAAAATGATTATCACCATTTAATTTTAGAGTAAGATTGTTGTGTTTTCAGTCTTTTGCGTACAAACTACTGGTCCGTAAAAGAGACCAGTAGTGTTAGGTAACACTAGATAAGTTTTTCTAATTTAAATTGATGCATGTTTTATTGTTGGGGATAAACAGTTCAAAACTTGGGGGGTATGACATCCTGTTGTTTTATTTTGGTTGACTCATATTTTAACTTGAATTGTCTTGTATGTTGAATAAGAATCGCCTTGTTTATAAATATGTTAGAAATTAGTTAAGTTAAGTTTAATTTATAAACAGTTATGGTTTTGGCTAGAATAAAGGCAATACATGGGGCTTTATATAGTACTCTTCGTTCAGAAAAGAGTTAATAAACTACTGAGAACTAGTAGAGAGACACATTCTCTTTGTGAATAATAAGTTCATGAATATATTCTGTTGGCAAGATTGCTGTGACAATCAGCGTAGAGAGGTTGATGATATACTGGCTATGAAGTATTGGAAACATATGCCATACTTAAGTGACGGGGTTACTACACAAATAAAATGGTTATGGGGAAATTAAAAATAAGAGCTACATTAAGTCAGCATTGATTGAATATATATGGATTAGACGCCATATTGGGGAAGAAAAGATTAATGTGAATAACGTATATAGCAGTGGGGTAAATGTGGGGGGAAGTATAAAACATGGTTTCCATGGGGTCGCAAGTGAACATGGATTTAGAGCCATGATGTACTTTCATAAGAGACACGAGATTGTAGAAGAAGAGGTCAGTAACGTGCTGTAACAAACAGTGTGAAGGCAATTAGCAAAACATGAATTGAATCCATGTTTGACTCCAAAGAATGATTAGATACTGTGGATAGCAGTACAATAGTAAAGGGGTGTAAGTGTGTTAATGAGAAATGAACAGTGTCACCGTGGAGACAAAATGACATGGGGTTTTTGAGGGTCCGTGATATATGGACTGTAATAGAATAACGTTGATTGCAAGCAGTCACAGACATGAGTTCAGGGGTAGTATATTGTTGCTGTTGATAACGGCATAAGTAGAGGTTTTAGTAGATATGCCCATAATAAATGGACATTAAATGGACAAAATTTCGGCAAGATTAAAAGGAGAAGATTAATTATGTGAGATGATGTGGGAAGGAGGTCTGTAATATATAGACATTTGGGGAGTGAATAATATTTTTGATGGTTAGTATTTGATGCTGTAGATAGCAGCGTAGACTGTAACCATAATAAGTGGTACTGTAGAAGATATAATTGTTTTAGACTTTATTACATAAAGTCTCAAATGACATAGGGGGGGGGGGGGGGTAAAGGTGTGGTTTAGGTGAGTGTGGTTTTTGTGTGGAAGAGTTCTACTTCTTTGAATCTCCGGTGCGCACCGATTCCTTGTCTTTCTATCATGTGCGAGTGTTCTCAGGTTGATTGAAAGTGGAGAATTAGTAATGTTGGTGATGACAATAGGGAGTTGGTATCAAAAGAGTACGGCGTTTTGAATTTTTTTGAGATCGTGATAAGAGGGTTTAAGCGGATTACTTATGAAGAGAAGAAGGAGTATTTCAAAAAGGTAACCATATGTGTTATGATTATTATATATGTGTTAAATGTTATTGAGGTATAATAGATACCTATACAAGAGTTTTTTGTGATAGGATATGTAAATAATATATGTTATGTTTTAGAGTCAGAAACGAAGAAGTTCATAATGGTTTGCTATGTGGTACAATTAGAAGGAAATATTCACCTAAAA
This sequence comes from Cepaea nemoralis, assembly GCA_014155875.1. NCBI lineage: Eukaryota > Metazoa > Mollusca > Gastropoda > Stylommatophora > Helicidae > Cepaea > Cepaea nemoralis. Next base: position 102,995 of record JACEFZ010001239.1, read on the forward strand.
TAGAGTTAGTTTGGGGTGGCTTAGAGAAATTATGGGAGGTAAGGAGAGTAAGTGTAGGATAAAGGGGTTAGGAGTTAAGACTTTTGAAGAAGAAAAGTCTTTGAAAAGACAGGGAAGTGTAGCAGAATGAATGACATATCTGTATTAGTTTAGGGGTACAAGACTACAGCACGCTTGAGCATCAATATAGAACAGCTAGAAGGATGCTCAAGTCGTGACGTAGCTTGTTGTGGGGGAGTTACCACCGGGATCCAAACATGTCAACATCCCTGGTATTCTGAGATCATCATACAACATACTTTATACGTGTGGACTTATTATAAATAAAACCCTTGTGAAAATATCAACGAGACTTCGTGTAGATACTTCGTTCTAACCGTTTACTCTACAACACTCCTTCTCCCTCCACCTCCTCCTCCTGTGTTCTCCCCCTCCCTCCTTCTACCTCCTCCTCCTCCTTCTCCCTCCTTTCTCCTCCTTCCCCCTCTTCCTCCTCCTCTTTCCCATTCCTCCTCCTAATCCCTCCTCCTCCTTCCTCCTTTTCCTCCTCCCTCTTCCTCATCTCTCCGCCTATCTCTTCCTCCCTCCTCCTCCACCCTCTTCCTACTCCTCCTTTTTCTTCTTCTTCTGCTGCTGACGCCGCTCCATTTACCCAGGTGTCACGAATTGGCAGCCTTTACTTCCCAGAACAATTTTCGGTTCACTTCTGATAGGCCATGTAGAGAATCAACAGACGAACAAAACTGTTTTCTCTGTGTTCAGGGCTATACCGTCTTGACGTAAGCTTGCAAAGCCTGCAGGTAAACAAACCACCGGGAATGGCTTTCTATTTGGGGGGTTGATTTGACACCGGTGCCAGTCACCCCCATTTGTTGTCAATCCAGCCAGACGGGAGGGCAGACTCAAGGGACTGAATAGTAATTAAAACCAACTAGCCATGACGTAAGCTTGCAGATGGCAAGTAAAATGGCAACTAGATAATTAGTATACACCTTGGGAAACTGCTGACCCAGACATGCTGAATCAACAATGAACTGGGCCATGGACTGTGTAATTAAAACCTGGTTTACCCACAGAGTTGTAAACTGGCTGTTGACCATGAGAACCTAATTGTTCCCTTGACATGACACCTGATAAGAATAGCTAGGAAATCACCCAACCGCGATGGCTGACCCCCATCTGGTAGAGACTAGAGGCGCAAGGTGTGAAATCACTGATAAGACTCAGTGGGCTAATAATGGTCAGACCCACAGGTGTGAAGGCTAGTGTGCATGCAGAAAGAATTTTATGACTGGACAGACTTGGAGTTAATTGCAATTACTGTCAGGAGGAGATAAGAAGAATTTATGAATGAAATTCCTGGGAGATAAGTGTCTACTGCTAGGCTAGGTATAAAAACCCCTGCTAGACTTTTCCTCTTTAGATTAAGTTTGACTTCAGAACAGCTCTCACAAGGAGCACCTATGTTATAGATCTCAAGAACGAGTTATGACTAGGGAGAGCCAGGACTGGCAGTCGTCAGAATACCGGCAAGCTTTTCTTTTGTTGTCTACTGGAGAGTGGGGATCTGGACCACAGATCCAGATAGATCGAGTAACAAGTAAAGTTACGTAATGTTTGTCATCAATATCAATATGTATATGATTTCATCATCATCATATTGACAATCATCCTATGTCTATTGTTATGATTAGTAAATAAATGTTGTAGTATTGTAACTCATAGTTCTGTCGTTATATTTTAATTCCAATTGTGCATACGTGTTGTGTGTGTACATTGGTGGGGGTTCACTTACACACCAAGGAAGGGAGCAGTCAGGGAGAAAAACCTGTACTGGAATAGTTGTCTTTACACTTTAATTCAGACGTAAAAATCTATTTCTAGCTAACCTTCTCCTTCCCATCCTTGGCGAATATTCAGCACAGTTCATTTTAATTTTGTAACGAGCCACTTGGAGCTGTACGTTGGATATTCATGGGCCTAATCTATAGTTCAGCCATATAGATTTTGTCCCTAGTCAGTTTCTGACTATTAGGGGTTGCTCGCCAGTGAAAAATACTTTCATCTAGCCGGTGGGGCACCCCGACTTCTGACAGATTGGGGTCCAGTCCGCGATCCTGAATCCAGGACTTCTAGTAATCATAGTGATTCTACTAGACCCTAGACATACGATTTTAAAGTTAACTCTTGTAATCTTCAGTCATCAAAGTAGACTATCATCAGATGTAGCTAATTTTAGTTGAGGAAGTTACAGAGTACATATATAACTTTTCAAAAGTATAACAGATAAGAACTTATGAGAACTACCTCATCTATCATTTATTGATAAGTATTTTAATTCTTATCACTTAGTGTATCATTCATCATTTAATGATAACTGATCACTTTAATCATATTTACATGGATGTGTTTGATGATTTAACTGCTTGACTGATTTGCCATTTTATACTTACTTATGCCATTTTAATTATGACATGTATGCAGTGCATTTTAATATTTATTTAGGTAAATATTATTGATTACTGTGTAGTATATCTCTCACACTTACTTCACTGCGGTCGCCAGAAACTACTTGAATATTACTTTCAGTTGTATTTCACTGCTGAGGCTAAACTCTACACATTGGTTTAGGTTCTGCTGTCATTGGTTCACTCTTGTCTTTCTAGCTTAGCTCTGATTTTGATAGATACATAGGAGCTTACTTGAATATAGCCATTAGCAAATATGGACTCACCTTCCCAGGATCTAGATTATCTGAAGGCGCGAACAGATTACTTAGAGTCCACGAGAAGGTTAGGCATAATAGAGGGCTTAACAGGAGAACAATTAGAAATATACATCAGAGACGAGATGAAAGAGTGGGACATGGCGGAGGAACAGATGAATAAAACAATTGATGAGTTATTTGAAGCAAAAGAGCGTAGCAAAACTGGAGAAGCAGAGATTAATAAACAGCATATGGAAGTAGTCAATGCAGAGAAGCTAACCTTTCTAGCGGAACATAAGGTAGGAGATATGGATGCTCACCCAACCAGGAAGGAAGGGACATCTTTGCCACCCACCGCGGAATCAGAGTTAGTGGACCGGGAACTACATGTTCTCATTCGACCCTGTCCTAAACGGAAAAGAGGGAAGAAAAAACGTGCCAAAGGCACTTCAAACAGTCACAAACGTGATAACTGTTTGTACCACGGCAATGGTGGTTTAACTGTACAGGACCTTCAGGAAAACCACTTGACTTCTATGAGAAATGAATCTCAAGAGAAAGAGGAACTGAAGACAACCTTTAATGAGGTCGCAGGCGGAGACCTAGCCGATTCTCACATTCCCTTCTGTTCACAGAATCATGAAGTGGAATTACATCTGACTGAAATAGGGAGGATGGAAGTAACGGAATCCCAGGTGAATTTCATTACTGCAACGCGGGAAGAATCACTAATTATCAGTTCAGATAATTTAACTGGTCCGCCAGTACAAGACTCCCAGGAATCTCATTTTACTTCAACGAGAGGTGAAACTCAAGAGGAAGATGACCTGAGGACATCTTTTTATGAGGTCGGAGATCGAAAGGTAACCGACTTTATTATTCCCTTCAGCTCAGGAGAGGATGAAGTGGGATTAAATTTGACTGACAGAGGGATGAAGGAAGACCCGGAACCCCGTGTGATCTTTGAGGCTGCAGCTCAGGACAAGACACTAGATCTCAGTTCAAATAATTTACCTATTGTGATGGATTGCTTAGACAGCCCACCGCAGGATTTACCTCAGCTGGACTTAGCCCATGAAAGCAGGACCAGAGAGGAACATCCAGACCAGGAAACATTTCCAGTTGTTATCTCACAGTATACCAGTTCGGAGACTCAAGAAACACAGGGAATTGTCATGAGCCATATTATGGACTCTGATATTGTGCAGACAACATTGTCTGTAGTTGCTAAAGAAGAAAATCCTTTGCACAAGATGGAGGAAGAAAAGCCTATCATCTCATTAGCTGAAGTTATCAGGGAATTCCAGCAACAGGGACCTGAAGTAACAGAAGTCAAGAGTGGTTTGGAATCAACACTCTTAGGACTCAATCTACCCTTCAGTCAGGTCGATTTGATAGGAGTAGATCAGCTATTTGTGGATACTTTATTCAAAAGTAACTCCACTTTATCGCCTGTGAATAACTATGTTATTTCTCAAGGCTGGACAACTTGGCACACTAAATTTCCAATTTCTAGCACGGTTTGTACAAGAAACTCTAATGCAGAGAAACTCAGCCCATTAACTGATTACCAGGGGAAGAAACCGCGACACCGAGGAGGGACGATTGTTACGCCCGAAGGAGGAAAGCGCCAGTTGAATGTATATCATGGGACCATGATGTGTAACAATATTCCTTTTAAAAGGAAGATATTGATGAATCTGTTAAGGATCTTTAAAGGATGGAGGAATATCACGGAGACAAGCTTTTCTGTGGCCAGCTTATGCGAGACTTCACTACGGGTACATCCTCAGCTGAAAGGAGTAAATCACGTGAGTGAATGGTGTAAAACAATCGCTGCCCAGAGGCGTAGAAGAATCCCGTTGATTGTGATCTTTCCCAGAGGGGTAAAATTACAACCTCTGACAATTACCGGATTTTACCAAGCTATTGCATGGAATCCCGGCCGAAAACCAGGTACAAGGATCTATCCAGAGTATCTTTGGGTTATGGAAATGGACGTCTTTATGCAGGACAACCCACTGCCACAAGGAATATTGGAAACCTTTAGGCAGATACAGAACGGAGAGTGCTTAGGCAGTATTCTGGGATGTACGGCGTGCTTTGACAAAAGATTTCTGGCAGAAACTTTTTTTTTAAGGGGAAAGCTCTGTCACGAATTGGCAGCCTTTACTTCCCAGAACAATTTTCGGTTCACTTTTGATAGGCCATGTAGAGAATCAACAGACGAACAAAACTGTTTTCTCTATATTCAAGGCTATACCGTCTTGACGTAAGCTTGCAAAAGCCTGCAAGTAAACAAACCACCAGGAATGGCTTTCTATTTGGGAAGTTAATTTGACACCAGTACCAGTCACCCCCATTTGTTATCAATCCAGCCAGACGGGAGGGCAGACTCAAGGGACTGAATAGTAATTAAAACCAACTAGCCATGACGTAAGCTTGCAGATGGCAAGTAAAATGGCAACTAGATAATTAGTATACACCTTGGGAAACTGCTGACCCAGACATGCTGAATCAACAATGAACTGGGCCATGGACTGTGTAATTAAAACCTGGTTTACCCACAGAGTTGTAAACTGGCTGTTGACCATGAGAACCTAATTGTTCCCTTGACATGACACCTGATAAGAATAGCTAGGAAATCACCCAACCGCGATGGCTGACCCCATCTGGTAGAGACTAGAGGCGCAAGGTGTGAAATCACTGATAAGACTCAGTGGGCTAATAATGGTCAGACCCACAGGTGTGAAGGCTAGTGTGCATGCAGAAAGAATTTTATGACTGGACAGACTTGGAGTTAATTGCAATTACTGTCAGGAGGAGATAAGAAGAATTTATGAATGAAATTCCTGGGAGATAAGTGTCTACTGCTAGGCTAGGTATAAAAACCCCTGCTAGACTTTTCCTCTTTAGATTAAGTTTGACTTCAGAACAGCTCTCACAAGGAGCACCTATGTTATAGATCTCAAGAACGAGTTATGACTAGGTAGAGCCAGGACTGGCAGATCGTCAGAATACCGGCAAGCTTTTCTTTTGTTGTCTACTGGAGAGTGGGGATCTGGACCACAGATCCAGATAGATCGAGTAACAAGTAAAGTTACGTAATGTTTGTCATCAATATCAATATGTATATGATTTCATCATCATCATATTGACAATCATCCTATGTCTATTGTTATGATTAGTAAATAAATGTTGTAGTATTGTAACTCATAGTTCTGTCGTTATATTTTAATTCCAATTGTGCATACGTGTTGTGTGTGTACATTGGTGGGGGTTCACTTACACACCAAGGAAGGGAGCAGTCAGGGAGAAAAACCTGTACTGGAATAGTTGTCTTTACACTTTAATTCAGACGTAAAAATCTATTTCTAGCTAACCTTCTCCTTCCCATCCTTGGCGAATATTCAGCACAGTTCATTTTAATTTTGTAACGAGCCACTTGGAGCTGTACGTTGGATATTCATGGGCCTAATCTATAGTTCAGCCATATAGATTTTGTCCCTAGTCAGTTTCTGACTATTAGGGGTTGCTCGCCAGTGAAAAATACTTTCATCTAGCCGGTGGGGCACCCCGACTTATGACACCAAGTTAATTTTGGGGGGAATATGTAAAGATCTTTCAAGTGCTCTTTCTAATGCTTTTTGTAAGTTGGTCTTCGTTTATCTAAGGTTGTTCTAACCGCAACCAATAAATTATTAGACAGACAGGCAGACAGATAACAAGAACTTGAGCAGGGGCCGAATATGAATTAAACGAGATGGTCCCCGCTTTGGGGACGGGAACGGAAGCAGGGGCCGAATATGAATTAAATGAGATGCGCCCCGCCAGGGGCTTGGTGAAGCCGGGCCAGGTCGTCTTTGTTGGGAACGGGAACGGGAGCAGGGGCCGAATATGAATTAAATGAGACGCTCCCCGCTTTGGGAACGGGAACGGGAGCAGGGGCCGAATATGAATTAAATGAGATGCTCCCCGCCAGGAGCTGGGCGAAGCCGGGCCGGGTCGTCTTTGTTGGGAACGGGAACGGGAGCAGGGGCCGAATATGAATTAAATGAGACGCTCCATTTACCCAAGTTAATTGTTGGGGGAAAATGTAAAGATCTTTCAAGTGCTCTTTCTAATAATAGACAGGCAGGTAGATAGTCGGGAACGGGAATGGGAGCTTATATGACTAATTATATGAATTAAATGAGATGCTCCCCACCAGGGACTGGGCGAAGCCGGGCCGGGTCAGCTAGTATATTTTAATAATGTTAAAAATGCACTCGGAGTGCACCTTTAGCGTGCGATAATTTACTCTGCTCGTGGTTGTTATGCTCAAATATTGTCGAATGCGCCTGTTCAGTTCGCAACGAAACATTATGAAGTTCCCATATCCCAGTCTTGTTGACCAATAAGAGTACGCAAAGAGCCAAGTTGTCGTCTGTTACAACTGTTTAGCAGAGTCGGTAGTATTCTGTTGAAATTAGATATTTTCAAATAAAATTTAACCATTAAAGCCTATAAACAAGAGTGTGGAAAATCTAAAGTCAAACAATGGTAAAAAGCGAAAATATGAATTCAACGAAGATTGGACGGATACATTTATGTTTATACCTAGCCGTAGTGGTAAACCAGTTTGCTTAAATAAGACAGTTTCTATACTATCAGACCTGAACGAGAAATACGGTGAACTACTGTACACTGTGATGTCAGATGGCTATCTAAATGGAAAGTTCTGTCGATTTTTCTGGGCACTGAAAAATAGTGTCTGTCTGAAATAAATGAATTGCCTACAGATCGGGAATGTCTGCTGAACGATGACTGGCATTTTTGGTGGACATAACGCCTTATTTAAACTCTTTAATTGCGAGAATACAGGGGGGGGGGGGGGGGGGGAGAGAACTATTCACAAATTTGTGGGATGATATTTCTTCATTTAAAATCAGACGACTGTTTATCGGACAGCTGCCTGAAGGGACTTTAGAGGCGTTTCCAACTCTGAAGGCGTTTTTAGTGGAAATGAAATGTGACTTGTTACAGTACAGAGTAAAAGTTGAAAGACTTCTGGATATCTTTCAGTCGAGATTTCAAGAGTTCACAATAGAGGAGGATAATGTTGCCCTCTTCATAAATCCTTTCGTATTTCGTGATGCCAAGCTCCGCCAATTACAACAAAACCTTCAGCACGAAGTAATTGATTTGAAATGCAATTCTGCACTGAGATGTAAATTTCTGGAGCTGCCTGCTTCAACTTCAGCTGATCATATGATTTCATTCTTGCGGCTTTTGCCTGTCGAACACTTTGAACACTAGCGTTCATTCGCACAGAGATGCATTTGTCGTTTTTGGCAGTCATTTTCCGCAATCATCATAATCACCATCTTCCACTTCTGCCGTCAAGCACCATGGGGAGGGATAATTTGCGCTCCAGCGCCCGATGGGCGGCACTGGATAGTGTCATTCCGTGTGGTTGTACAATGTCTTTGATGTCGTCAATCCATTTTCTTCTTGGACGTCCTCTTGGTCTCGTCGCAGATGATCTTTGATGTAAGGCCAGTGATGGTAGTTGATGGTGTTGCATTCTAATGACATGGCCAAACCACTTAATCTTCTGTCTTTCAATAAATGTGGCACAAGGTGTTGATCCCACTGTCTCTCTGATAACAGCATTTCTTACTCGGTCTCGGATTGTTAAGTTGGCAGCTCTCCTCAGGCATCTCATCTCGCAGGTGTTGATTTTGCGAAAGTGTGATGTGGATAAAGTCCAAGTTTGAGATTGGTAGCATAGGGTTGGTGTGAATATGCGTTTATTATCTGTTGTTTTGCGGACATTGGTATATTTGGATGTTTCAGTATAGGTGGTAGTTGATATGTAAGTGCACTATCTTTTTGACATCTGATTTCGATTTCTCTGTCCATTCTGTAATCTTCTGTGATCATACTTCCAAGATATTTGAATTCTTTAACTTGTTCAGAGTTGTGCTATTTATCTGTATACTTAGTGGACCAGGAGATCTGCTAACTTGCATTACTTCAGTTTTGGCTGTATTTATTTATACTCATATTGTATCTGCTGCATGTTGAACTCAAGATTATTAATATGATTTTGTAGTATGCCCTCATCGTTGTAAAACAGGCAATGATCGTCTGCAAATAGAAGTTCAATTATTTCCTGTGGATCTGGAGTGAAGAGTTCTAAATTCTCTGAATCGGTTCTGTCAAGGCTTGCTTCTTTGGATATTCTGTCCGTGTAGATATTAAATAACAAACAGAGAGAGCACACATCCGTGTCTTATTTTGCGCAATGACCGTTATAAAAGACAAGCAACCTTCCAGACTCACCGTCAGTAACCTAGCTGCGCTTATGACTTTGGGCACGACAGATTTGTGCCCAGACATTGATAAACATGCATCTGAACTTAAGTAACTGGTTATGAAGAACAATTACAATTGTAAATTAATTACATTAATAGCGATTTTCGAAACTGATTAAAAATTTATTGTTACTTGTTACATGAACTTGTGATTTTAAACTAAAAACTGACCGCAGTGTAGTACTGACACTGACTGCCTTTAAAGTTTTAGAATTTTGTTGATGAATGTTAAGAATGATATTGCACAACTTTTATAATTTTACGTTGTGGCCCGCTTAACTATCGAAAATAGTAGATTTGGCCCTCGTCTTGAAAAGCTTGGGAACCACCGAATCTATACCATACTGTGTAAAAGTCCTGGGATTGTACCTTTCGCTGTTGAACTATCGATACCATATTGTATGAAAGTCGCAATAATCGTACCTTCCTCTGTTGGACTATCCATACCATACTGTGTCCAAGTCCCAAGGATTGTACCTTCACCATTAGACTGTTCAGATAACGTGTCCAAGTCCCAAGCTTGTACCTTCACCAATAGACTGTCCAGGTAAAGTTGTGTCAAAGTCTCAAGCTTGTACCTTTACAATTCGACTGCCCAGATAACGTGTCCAAGTCCCAAGGATTGTACCTTCACCATTAGACTACCATTGGCACCTTGCCGTCTTGACAGACGATAGCTTGTGCTTTAAAAAGGCATAATAACTTTTAACTATGGCGGTAGCGAGTGTGACTGATAAGGCCAATTTGCGCTGTAAATGTCCGTTCACAGTGGGTGCATGTGAACACGTGGTCATTTCCACCATCATGCACCATCTTACGTCTCAAACGCTTGGTATGTGACTTTTCTGCAATAATTTTCTCCTTTGACTTTATTCCATTTCTGATATTTGCCCTCCATGCAACACGTTCAGCGGCGACTTGCTCCCAATGTGCATTATCAATGCCTGTATCAATCATGTGGCTCCTAGTAGCTGTCAGCATGCGACAGCGGCCACCCCCCGGGCAACAGCTGTGAGAGGCTGGCTAAACCAGGCATGGGTATCCGATTTGGTGTCAAACCAAGAGGTAAACTAGGGTATGCCTACCCAGCATGTGAAGACAGGATTCGGCAGACTGCGCGGAAGAAATCATTCCTGATTCAACGGGCAAGACGGCGTTTACCTGCAAAGCGTTGTGGAACGTAATGAGCACGGCAAGGCACGTAGAGCGCCCTGGTCATCCACTGCACCTGTATTCGTCTCCAATCGTCTCGACTTGTCTTG